>CM033734.1:11302560-11653108 GCA_019671005.1 Hibiscus mutabilis
TAGAGTTTCATAAGTGACAGAATGAAAAGAAAATCAGAAGGTACAAGTGAGAATCATATTATGTAAGCACCATGGTTTAGTGAAACAGCTAGTAAAGATTGAATTTTATATGCACCTCTCTGGTCCTTGCTAATCCTCGGTAGAAAATTTCCATGCATATGAAATAATAATCCTCGCTACCTACAGACTTCATTGCCATCACTGATAACTTGGGTAATTGACCATTGGGTAATTGACCATTGGGATTTAAGCACCCCACTCTGATGCGCCATGGCTCCTTGCCTAATCCAAATGTTCCGCCCATGTTCAATGGTTAGTTCTATAACAGCTCAGGTAAATGGTGAACTAAAAGGTAAAGCACATCCATGAAAAAAACATTACCTTTGGTCCACAAAATTGATTTCTTCACTTTTACTCACTTCTTCAGGTGAAGGTAAATATCTGAATGAAATCCATGTATAAATTATAATTTCTATTCTATCCTGAATGTTGGAAAAGAGAAAGAGAAACAATTCAGAAACTGAACAATTGAGACAGAAATTCAAAATGTCACTAGGAAAATTTGAACTTCCAAAATCAAAAGAAATGTCTCACATTTCACCTGTCTGCATGCTCTAGTTTAACATTGAATACGGTTGGCATATACCAAAACATGAGCTGAAAACATTTCACATGTAAAGTTTTTTTTTTTTATTTCTAACAACTAAACTACGAGATAGCTGAAAATTTACTGGAAATAATTTTCCACCTTAGTTAAGGTTTGCAGATGAACGTACTTGAGTCCCTGATATATTCCGAAGAGGTCAACTGCCGAGAAAATAGGGTATAGAATGAAAGGTAGTCCTGCTTGTAGCCTAGTGCAATAAGGACAATCAACAAAGCATTATAGCATTTAGTTTCACAACAAAGTGAGTTGACAGATCAAGAGTATTTCAAACTTCTATGCAGCTGAGCTAACTGAAATATTCTGCTTTAGTAGGAAATGAGTTCATATAAAGGCTTTAGACAAGCATCAGCCTAATCAATGGCACCGAATTGCCATTACAAAATGAGTACGCCAGAAATATCAAACAACAAAACTGTTATAAACCTTTCTTTGTTTTTGAGCAACATAATTAAAACAGCAGCAAGCATGAGACCAAGGTTATCAAAGCATACTGATTGAATCTGAAACCAATTCCAAGATCAGAGCACTTCCCACACAAAAAGTATCAATAATGCCATGAATTTGAAGGAATAACTGTAACCTGCGACTTCGCAGAAACTTCAGCCAGGTTATCAGCTATTGCAAAGCTTCGATGAATGGGAGGCTGCTTGTACAAGTAGGAAAACATTAAAACATCTGAGCATATAATATGTAAAAACATCCAAAGTCTGAAATAAGTATTCCAGAGATTAAAAAATGAAGTTAAAGGATGCTAAACTAAATAAAAACTGAATCCTTATGCTGGTTGCCATATAGCATGCCAAACTCATTTGTTTTGCAATGTTGGCCAACGAAGCAAGAAGCAAGAAGTGCTGAGGAAATATAGGAGTGAGCAGTTCGACTCCAATGCTCAGAGTGAACAGAAGGGAGGTTGAAAACCTAACTCTCTTCAAAGGTAATAAGACAACAAATAAGAAATTCAATTTATTGTTTTGCAGTTCTACAGTCACCAGAACAATCCTCCCCATTATTATAGTAACTGCAAAACTGTGATTAATGAAATAAAGAATCATAATAACTCAAGTGCAATCTGAAGACGACTAAAATGCAACCCAAAATGTGGAATTCTTACCTTCAAATTGGTATCAAAAGCAGATGCCAAACTAGCCGTATAAATACACCTGCTTAGTCGTCCAAGTCCATCTTTCAATACCCAGTTAAGTGCAGCAGCTGATGTAAGTGAACGAGAATACCCAATTCCTATAGCCCGAAACATTGCCTGTTTTCACCACACTCTGTCTAAAATAAGTTAAACACAGTTTTGTGAAAATGGCAATCAATTTCTAACAACCATAAAATATAAATACTTCTTTTCCCCCTCAAACTATCAAAACCCGATGCATAATAATAGTAACATAAAGCATTCATCACTTCTTCCCCTAGCACCTTCCATAGATACTCTTTTCTATTTAAAACGAGTCACCAAACATTTATATTCCATTTCCCCCCATTGATCTCATAACATTAACTTCAAAATTTAAACGAAAAAAAAATCCGATTAACCAAAAAAAAAAAAATCAATTTACCTGAGTAGCAAGAACTTGAAGAGCAGAGCTAAAAACCCCGTGCAAAAACTTCCACTTCACGTAGCCGATATGATTTTCACCGACTTGCTTAGGAATAAAAAAGTTACTAACAGCTAAGCTAGAAGCTTCAACCACCTTGTCCAAATTGAAATGGAACGACGCCCCAGAGCTGCCGCCGCCGTCAACACTAAGCAACCGAACACGATTCCCATCCCAAAAGTACCTTGAAACTTTTCCGTCACTTCGTATCACTACCGGGAGTTTAGTCCGATTTGATGACTCAATCCCATCGTTGTTTACACCTCCTTCAAGCTCGTAGGTAATTTGGGTTCTAAGTGAATTGGCCAAAGTCGGGATTTTTTAGGATAATTTGGAGGATTTGCAAGCAGGGTTTTTTGAGGATTTCCATGGGAGTTGGAAATTATGAGAACTTGAAGGTTTGTAGTAAATAGTGGATTGCATGAGAAATTGGGGACGATGGAATGTAGGGTTTTCGAACGATTTTTCCACTGAACTTGACGTTGGGATGTTAGCTTATAATCGGAGGATTTAGGGTTTAAGAAAGAAGGGTAACGGAAGAGATAGAGGATAGACGTTGTTACCTTATTAATCACACACGTTTTCCATTCAAGTTTGTATAAGGAATATTCGTTGGGTTTAATAAAGACTCGTCCCAAACGATATTGGACCATTGAATGCAGAAACAACACTGAATGATTATGTTAGATATGGGTCGTTTGAAACCTAAATTTTAACATTGGTTCCAAAATCTGTATCGAACGAAGCTTAAATTTATTGTGCTCATAACCTTTTTTTTTTCTTCTCATTTTCTCTCTTCTTTCTCCCAAATACTCCACATTTAATTATTTTTCTTTTTATTTCGAATAATATAATCTCTGACTGTCGGTCTCTTACCTCATTTTGATTTTTTTATGCGTTCTTTTTTTTTCTTTCCTTTCCTTTCCCTTCCCTTCCCAGCTCAAACTTTCTTCTTTCCTTTTGTTTTGGTACTATGATGCATTCCATTGACATGTTTGATGAGATTTTTTTTTACGATCAAGGTTCATATTTGGACCCTCTTTTACGAGGAGAAAACGTTAATGTGTGCATGAATGAGAGCTTTGTCTCATTTATTTTCAGTTATCTTCTTCTTATTTTCAGTTTTATTGGATTTTTATTAATTGGCCTTCGTTTTTGCAGGTTTCGACTTCTTTCGGTGGTGATATGAGCTCTTATTTTTTTCGTCGACAGATGATCAACAATAGGCTCTCTGTCTCTTTTATTGCACCATTTAATCATCGGCGATTCTATGATCTTGACCTAATGATCTGTATTGAGTTCTCTTGATGTATTCCTACAAATATTTATATCTTTTTATAATTTTAGAAGTGTCATGCAGTTGAAGATTGATTTACTGATTTTACTTTTTTTCAATTATTCTCTTCTCTATTTTTTGTTTTTATTAATGGTTTTTTGTTTTGTTTTGTTTTGTGATTTATGTTATCTGTTTTGTTTTGTTCACGTTTTTGTCTCCTTATTTCTTTATATTTTTGGTCGATTCGTTTGGAATTACTCTGTTTGTTCTTATGTTTTTGTGCTTTGTTGTAATGAAACTGACTTTCTTTTTAAAAAAATTGTATAATGAGAAATGATGAATTTAACATCTATTTTTTAAGAAAATTGATAAATTTAACGTCTAATGCTTGCAAAATTTTAATTAATTATTATTTTTAGGTTAAATCATTAATTTTTTTAAGAAAAATATTAATTAAAATATTAAATATTTTAAAAAGACAATTGATGTTAGTTGTGCTAAATTTTTATATTATTTATGTAGGGAATTTATAAAATAAATAATTTCACATTAATATAAAATACCATAATTTGTTATGCGCCATTACAAATAACCAATATTTGATACAGATGTAAATTAATAGGGAGATCTTATTATTTTGAGTTATTTTTTATACATAAAATATGTGAATAAAATTAAATTTAAATAATAAAATTCTAAACCTTACATTTTTAAAATTTAAATAAGACTCTAAACCCTACAATTATACATGTTCATTTTAAGCCTAAATCCTAAAAATATGTTCATTTAAAACCCAAATCTTAAAAAATTAAATCCTAAATCACAAACTCTAAACTTGAAATTTTAATTTTTATATACTATTTTTATAAATTTTTTATATTTCATTTTTAATCAATAAAAAAGGATATTATTAATTAAAAATTTAAATTAGTAAATTAATATATTTTATTAATATTTTTTGGGTAACAATTAATATTAATTTCCTTCTACCTTCGATGCACCAAAAGAAACAAATTAATAAAAGAAAAAAAATCCAAATTAATAAAAAAACAAAAATGCTAAAAATAAAATCTTATCATTATACGCTTCTATAATTCTAGATCATAAATATGAAAGATAAATGTATTAAGTTATTTAATTTTTTATACTTATTTAAAATATCGTGACCACATACACATTTTGTATATAAATGATAGTAGAAAAAAATATAGAAGAAATATAAGTATTAGATCAGAGCAACAAAATTCATTGAAGACTAACCAAATGTACCTTATTACAGGTGAAAGGTTCATAGAAACAGGCATCAAAAACATGTTACAAAGCAATGGCTAACAAACCAAGTTTCCTCCATAACTTCCCACCGGATAGTTAAGATGTCAACTCCTGAGTGTAAAATGAAATCTAAGATGTTTTGATTCGATGAATCAATAACATCGATCGGTCCGACTCCGACCAGTTGGTATCTTGTTTTGCCTCATTCTCTTGTTAAGTTGGATAGCTTTGCCTTTGACTATGCTGATAATATAGTACTGGCCATGAATTTCCGTTTGAAAAGAGAAGTATGACCTCTTTGTTTGCATCTTTGTCAGATATTTCCTAGCAAAATTCGCTGGTATTCTCTGTTTATACAAACAAAAAACATGTCAATGGTTTGGAGCCTTTTGTTCTCCGGACAAAACACATCAGTTGAAGTTAACGGCTGGTGAGAATTTGCATGCTGACCTTTGTAAACGAGTAGTTTGAAGGATATTTCGGTGCTATTTATTAGCTCGAAGGCGCAAACATCACCGACTTGGATATTGTTATCCCGTACAAAAGTACCCCAACCAGTTTGTAGGAATGCATTATCTCGCTTTTTCCCTATGTGTCTTTGCTTGAAGGTAGCAATCCAAGTTTTCCCACTTTTGCTACAAAGAGTTACAGAGCAATGCTCTTCCCTCAAATGATTCTCGACAAAGTTGTGTGGTATGGACTGCACAAAAGAAAATTGAAAAACAAACTTCAACTTAGCATGCAATAAAAATGAAGATACTCATAAAGTCAGCTCATTGATGCCTACTTTATATATGTTAATGAAGTAGTGGATTGAATAACATGTATATATATATATACACACACGATATATGTTAATAGTGGGAATTCAATTGATTGCTTACCAGTCTATATTGTTTACGGCGACTGAGACCAACATATGATGGTTGCATAACAGCCAGGAAAAATGGGTTCTCAGATTTAAAAGCATTACTAGCTCTCTCAAGAGCCTTGACCCTTTCATTATGCCTAACTTGTTGAGCTGAATTAGTACTTCACATCATCTTATGAGGCCAAGTACAGTGTAGTTTCGGTTTCTCTCTCATTTTTCTGCTCGGAGAAATGTTCCTTGGGATCTGCATAGAGTCATGACCTTCACATTCGTCGATAGTCTGATCGAGAATTTCGTTGGATTGCCTGTGATTATTGCTGGTGTAGGGATATTGTATCTCTGAACCACTCCTATCAAAGATGACTAAATGGAAAGTGCTATTCCCATCATATCTAAAAAACAGAAGATGCCCCAAGTCCAACTCTAGAGAGTAATGGTTTGAAAATTCTAGCCAGCCTTTTGCCAGCCAAATTTTGCCGTCACATTTTGTCAGTTCTACCTTCCATACTACACCAGATGGAACCCTGAGCATTGCTGGGTTTGACATGTCATTTCCATATTTTTTCACAAACTTTCTGGGAATTCCCTGAAAAAGAACTCTGATTATTAAGACATGCATAAAAAATGAAATGGTAAACATACAATTTCGGGTTTCATATTTCAAACCGTTGATTTTCTGGTATGAACTAATTATTCAAGTGATAATCACTTACAAGTTTTCCATTCTGGATAGTGTCCTGGAGAATTATCTTGAAGAAATAAGGTGAGCTGCATTTAAAATTTAAATGGTCGTTGCCCTGCTGGTGAGAAGAAGAAGCCATGCTTGAACAGCTCCGGAATGAACCTGTGATAACTTAAATGGTCCTTTAAGCTTCATCAAGAAACCATAATCTTCCCTACGATCATGAAAAACTTAAGGAGATGGCTGAGTGCTTTCTCCTCCATTATTTCTCATATCTACCTACAGAAGGAAAATAATCAATACAATTTTAATGATTATTATTAGCTATTGACAGTTAAATTTATTGTTTCTGGGCTCGAGGGGAACTGAAGAGCTGATTCATTAGATGAACAAAGTGGAACGTTTTCGATTCAAGTTTCTATAATTCTAGTTTTAAATTTGAGGTGCTGAATATTAACTTAACTCAATTTTATTTAAATTTCGAATTCGATTGTTTTTTCATATATTTAAAAATAAATCTTGTACTCAATCTATATGACAAATTTTGATATGAATAACATCAGAGAAACATAAGAATTAGAAAGTTTTGATCCACAACGCTCCAGTTTTTCAAGATAATATTCATATGGCCAGCATCAGAAACATGTTACAATGTCATGGCTAACTATGGAAAATATTCTAACGTAACGATGCAGCGGACGGTTATGCGACGAACTAATTTCATCTCCGAGTGCTAAAATGGTTTGATTTGTTGAATCAGTGCCATCATCGGTCCAACCAGTAGGTGTCTTGGATTGCCTCATTCTCTGGTAAAGTTTGATAGCTTTATGTTGCCTCTTCTAAGGCTTTGCCTGGGGAATTGATTCTTGACATCAAAATGTCATCTAAGATTTTGTCTGAGGCATTGCAGATATAATCAACAAGCAGATTAGACATATCTCCTTTCTCCATCAAAGATGGTTCTTCAGTTTTAATCACCAATCTTTCATGTAGTTCAACTTGTTGCTCTCTACTTTTATCATCTGTTTTTAACAAACAAATCCATGCATTATTTAAACTTATCAACGAACAGTGAATATATATATAGTACCCGAAATGGATCTTACTTACCCATAGACAAGCCCAGATTTGCATCTTCATGAGGCTGCTTCTTATAAATGGTTACGTTCATCGAGGTTTCAGCACCCTCAACCAGTTCAAAGACACAAGAATCATCAACTTCTAAATTATTATCCCCAGAAAATTTACGCCAACCATCACCGAATATTACATTTGGCTTTGATCCTTCAATACTATGCTGATAACATATTACTGGCCATGATTTTTCATTTGAAAGGAGATGTATGACCTCTTTGTGCATCTTTGTCAGATATTCCCTCGCAAAATTCGCTGGTATACTCTGTTCATACAAACACACACATGTCAATCCAGTTATTTATGCAAAGGAGAGAAAGCAAAATTTAACATTTCAGCATTTTCACGTGCATTATGTCATCTAAAACTTATTAGAACTTGTAAATGGCCAGTAGGTTTCAACTGAAGAACTCACCAATCTATGTGAATTCACACATGATGCCTGTAGTACAATAACAAAGAATGGATTTTCAGATTTGAAGGCATTAGCTATTGGAAGAGCTTTAGCTTCTTTGAAATCAGTCAAGGGTTTGTGGCAGCTCGGACTTGCACATGATGGAGCCTTCCATTTCACCGGATGAACATCTGTTGAAACTAATGACTGACAATAATTTGCATGCTGGCCTTGGTAAATGACTACTCTGAATGATATTTCGATACTATTTATCAGCTCGAAGGCGCAAACATCACCGACTTGGATATTGTTATCCTGTACAAAAGTTTTCCATCCAGTTTGTTGCTTTGCATCTAGCTTTTTCCCTCTTTGACTTTGCTTAAAGGTAGTAGTCCAAGTTTTCCCACTCGAGTTGGAAAGAGTGACAGAACAATGCTCTTTCATCAAATGTTCCCTGGCAAAGTTAGTTGGTATGGACTGCACATAAGAAAAATGAAAGAACAAAGTTCAAATTTGCAAGCAATAGAAATGAAAATACTAAAAAAATTTGTTCATTTCCATCAGCTGCGTATATGTTAATAATGTAATCTAGTGAGAATTCAATTGGCTACTTACCAGTCTAAATTTTTTATCAGGAGTACAACCAACATAATATGGTTGCATGACAGCCAGGAAAAATGGGTTCTCGGATTTAAAACCATTAATAGCTCTCTCAAGAGCCTCAACCTTTTCATGATTCCTCAATCGATGAACTGCAGGATAACTTGTTCTTTTATCACCTTCTCTTGCTGGATTTCCATCAAGTCTTAGTTGTTGAGCTACAAATCCAGACTTCCCAGTGCACTCGGTTTCGGTTTTGATAGCTGAATTAGTACTTCGTATCATCTTAAGCGGCCGAGGACTTGGCAATTGCGATTTCTGTCTCATTTTTTTGCTTGGGGAGATGTTCTCTAGGATCTTTATAGTCTCATTATCTTTGGGTCCGTCGATATTCTGCTCCTGAATTTCATGGGATAGACTATTATTATCGCTGGTCAATGGTTCCGGGCAGCCCGGGCTTGCATATGATGAAGCCTCCTGTTTCACCTGGTGGAACACATCAGTTGAAGCTACTGACGGGTGACTATTTGCATCCTGGCCTTGGTAAATGACTACTTTGAAGGAAATTTCGATGCTATTTATCAGCTCGAAGGCACATACATCACCGGCTTTGATATTGTTATCACGTACAAAAGTACCCCAACCAGCTAGCAGATATGATCTTAGCGTTGTCCCTAATCGCCTGCTCTTGAAGTCAACACTCCAAGTTTTCCCACTTGAGTTGCAAAGAGTTACAGAGCAATGCTCTTTCATCAAATATTTCTCGACAAAGTTGAGTGGTATGCACTGAACAAAAGGAAAATTGAGAAACGAACTTCAACTTAGCATGCAATAGAAATGAAGTAATGGATTGAACAACATACATATATGTTAACAGTGGGAATGGAATGATTGCTTACCAGTCTATATTTTTTATCGCTACCGAGACCAACATATGATGGTTGCATGACAGACAGGAAAAATGGGTTTTCAGATTTGAAAGTATTACTCGCTCTCTCAAGAGCCTTAACCCTTTCATGAGTCTTCAAAGTTTTATGACTCGTGCTTTTATCACCGTTTCTAGCTGGACATCCATTATGGGCATCTTGTTGAGGTAGAAATCCAGACTCCTCATTGCACTCGGTTTCGGTTTTGATTGTTGCATTGGTACTTCTCATCATCTTATGAGGCCGAGGACATGGCAAATGCGGTTTTCGGATCCGTGTAGAGTCATCATCTTGGGATTCATCGATAATCTGCTCCGGGATTTCGTCGGATCGCTGATTATTATTGCTGGTGAGTGGATATTGTATCTCTGAAGCACTAGTATCAAAGATGACTACATGGAAATTGCTATTCCCATCATATCTAAATACCACAAGATGGCCGAAATCAAGGGAGTAATGGTTTGAAAATTGAAGCCAGCCATTTTCAAGCCATATTGTGCCATCAGATTTAGTCAGTTCTACCTTCCATACTTCACCAGATGGGACCCTGAGTAGTGCTGGGCTCGAAATGTATTTTCCATGATATTTCACAAACTTTTGGGGAATGTCCTGTAAAATGAACTCTTATTATCAATAACTATTCAAAATAGTAGATAAAAGAAACAAGGTGTTGGGAGAAATACTTACAAGTTTTCCATTCTGGATAGTGTCCTGGAGAATTATCTTAAAGAAACAAGGTGAGCTGCTTTTAAACTTCAAACGGCCACTGCCTTGCTGGTCAGAAGTAGAAGCCATGCTTGAACAGCTCTGCAATGAACCTTTGGGAACCTAAGGTACATAAAAACAAGCTTAAAAAGAAGTAAAAACTGGAAATCATAGGTTGATCATATAAAAAAGATAAACTCCTAATACAGACAGCTACATCTGGTAGTATAAAATCACATTCACTTGGATTATGAAAACCATTCAACCCTGAATGTGTGGGTGTCAAAGTGTCATAACTTTCACACCAGAGGGCTGTTGGTTAAGTTATTGTTTCTAGGAACGAGGGGGGAAAGTCAGATTCATTTAATGAACAAAGTTTTGTATTTGTCTTTCATCTTCTCTTCGGCCATTCAAAACAATGCTAGGATGTCCAATCGCAGACTAATCTACCTGTCTAGTGTCCACCACTACTATTAAAACTTCATACTTTTTTTTCAGAATTAAAACTGCATATTGAGTTGTATGAGAGAGGATGGGAATGAAACCTCAACCTAAAGGAATAAGTTTAAAGGCTGAAGATATTGTGAGAAAATAAAGAAGAACAAAGCAACATACAATAACATAAAATTTAAGAAATAAAGAATAAGGCAATGCACAAGAACATCGGATTTACGTGATTCGGAAGAAGAGGTTTCACGTATATGGTCGTCTCGTCTTATGTTTTTCGCTGTAAAATAGAGAAATTAGGGTAACCCTTGTATCAATTGACTCGAGTCAAGACCATGTAAACCTGAATAGAAATGTTCTGCCGCTTTTGGTGTTTCTATTTATGTTCAACACTAAAAATATTAAATTTAGGGTTTATGATTAAGTTTTAGGACTTAGGGCTTATGATTAGGGTGTAGAGTGCATTTGTAAGGTTTATGGTTTAAAATTTACGATTAGACCTTAAAATTTAACAATTTTTGTGTTGGAGTATAAAAAGGGCACCATAAAAAAATGATTTTTGTTCGTAAACCTTATCTTAATTGGACTTGAACTTTAATAAAACCTAAGTCTAATTCGAATAAATCTCCTCCTTGAAGATTATTCTCCGATAACCAATTTTGCTAATGCCACAGCCATATCACCTTACGGTTGTCAGTACAGCATGGGACTGGTCACTTGAATTAGTAGGATAAACCTCGAAAATGTGCAAATTATTTGAATTGTGAATAAATTATAAACCGAGTTAAAAAAAATTGATGATTCAATTGATTTTTGAAGATTCTTTTATAAATTTTTATTTAATTACTATTTAATCTATGGTTCAACATTTCGAACTGCTTAAATTAAAAATCACTTGTCTGATCAATTCGATTTCACTCACTTTTTACAACATAGAATCACCTAGCATAGTTAATATATATATATATATATATACGAGAAAAACTTTGATACACAGGCCGTGTAAACTTTAGTTTACACGTGCCTTTTAGTTTTAGGGGTTAGGGTTTTAGTTTAGGGTTTATGGGTTTATGTTATATGGTTTAGAATTTTAGGTTAGTGTTTAGAATTTAGTGTATAGAATTTAAGGTTTAAGGTTTAGTTTTCTATGATTAGGGTTATGAATTTAAGATTTGAATTTTTGTAGTATATCAAAGTTTTACCCTATATATACCGGGACGGAGTTGTATGTGGGAGGGGCCTTCACCTTAGAAAAACAATTTGGGTCTAATTGTTTCCGTTCCCTATTAGATTTAAAACTAAGAAAATTAAACTTTACATTTTCCCTTTTTTTCTTTAAATATTTTTTAAGTCTTTATTAATTTAAAATTAGACAGATTAAGTCTGATATTTATGTTTTGGTTTTAAGTGCTTATAGTCATATTCAATTTTGAAATGAGTTAAATTTTAGACTCTAACTCCCGATGTTTAATTTTTTTTGAACAATTTCTACCTTGAGGAGGGGCTGAGGGGGAAAGAGAATTTTAATACTACTGGGTCTTGAACCTACAACCCAAGGGAAGAGAAGTGTGTCAACCGAAAGCTTTAACAACATGCTTTAGATATTATTGACATATACCCTTTTCGAATTTTTATCATAACTTCGTCCTTGTGAATATGCCACCTATATAGAAAAATATTTTTTCCATCATTCATTTTTTATCTTTTTTTTTTTTACTCTTTCAATATTTTTTTACTCTACCGAGCAAAGTGTAAAAAGTCTCTCTAACGCTTGGAATGCATAATTTGAAAATTTTCAGGTTACCTACTCTTGCCACTTAATTTAAGGGGTCCTTGTGGGAAATTGAGAATCAATTGGGGTTGTGCGTGGAACCGTTTGGCAAGAAAGTTTTGACAATGTTATTATCCATAACAATCCAGTAAATAAATAAATAAAAATAAAGTTAAAAATCGAGATAAATTTTATATTAATGTATCATCCACAGGCGAGCACGGAATTTTGCGTCAGAAATTACGAATTTTTAGATAATTATATTAAAAATTTAATAGTACAAAATTACAAAAAATTAGAGTACAAAATTAGCTTATTAATAAAAATTATCTAAACTATATAATAATTTAAAATTTTTAGAAGATATGATTGTGCTTTTAGTGACGGAACCAAAAATTAAAATTATAAGGCAAAGTATAATTAATTATAAAAAATGAGAAGATAAAGTTCAAATGAATTGAAAATTAAGAGTGTAAAAATATAAAATGTCATTATATTTTTTTAGTATAATAAAATTGGGGCCACAACCCCTAGGCTTGTTGTAGCTTCGGCCTAGCATACTCCTAACACCCCTCGATTTATCTCTAGTGTCATGTTTATATTATTTTTTTGAAGTAATTTATTTTATATTTTGAATAGCTTTTTCGTCTAATTTAATTATAAATTTTTGTTTTTTATATAATTTTTTTGTTCGGGAAGGATGCGAGATTTTATGTCAGGAGATATCAACTGTTAGAGAGTTATATTAAAAATTTAAGAGTGTAAAATTACAAAATTTTAGCGGGTGCGAACTTAGATCATCAATAGAAAACATAAAAAATGAAAAAAATATATAAACTAGATCAAAATTTAATTTTTTTGAGGTTGTGACTAGCCCCTCCATTATCCCTGGATCCATCCCCGTTCTAACTCAATTCATGAGATATTTTACATGTTTATTAAGAGTGATTCAAGTTGAACCCAACAAGTGTCCCAGTGGAAAAACATATGATGTTTATCCTAGGAGACACAAGTCCGTATCGCTTTGTTTACAAGGTGTATGCTCATTGTCAAAGGGTTAAGAATATCTATGAACATATACTACCTTATAATCACCTTTAGACCATTAAAAAATAGAGTGATTCAAGTTAGATTTTTTTGCTCGGCAAATTGTATAAATTTTATTAGAGAAATCATACAAGCCATTACTGCCATAAGCCTCATTAAAACCCCTCCTAAACCTAAATGGGGAAAAAAGCACTTAGGGCAGTGTAAAATACAAGCGCCAAAATCATGACAAAAAAAGAAATACACCATCATCACTCGCCAATCACCTAAAACCACGACGCTCGGTCTATACCACCTTTCGCTAGGGCATCGACGAAACTATTAGCCTCGCGGTATATGTTATGAAAATACACTCCAGTCATCACCGCGCAATGGTCATCGATTTACCGAAATCAATTCCAATATTTCTATTGTCGTTTCTCATGATATAATATCCACTCAACCGCCATCGCAGAGTCTGACTCAAGCACCACCGAGAACCTCATAACAGTGCTAGTACATGACAGATCGCCTGCAACTCTGCTTCATTGGAATCAATAATTCCAACGGCTCTGATAACATAGCTAGAATACGTCTTTCAGCATCACGTAGTATACCACAACCTGCCAAACCCGACTTCACACGTGCCGAGCCATTCACATTAAATTTTAAAACACCCATCTGCGGCGGTTCGCAAGTAACACCCAAATGCCTCAGGGTCACACTGGTACGAGGCTCACATAACCACGAACAATCCCACCAAGTAGATTCAAGTACCACGCCATGATAAGTGGAAGAATATACCAAATATAAGGCTCGCAACTTTATCAAAAAGAACAATTCCTCAATTGACAACCGACGCTCATTAAACAACATATCGTTCCAGGCAAGCCACGCTGACCATAGAACCCCAGCACATCCCGCTAGCCACCAGTCCTGAATCATGCCCAAAAAGAAACTATAGAAATATTGTCGAAGAAAATCAAGAACAGAGAGAGGGCGGACAACCTCCACTCGCCACCACTGGAAAAATAAAGCCCATTGTTGCACGTAATAAGTGCTCCGTAATTGTGCAAGTGTACACGTCGTAGTTATAGTATAAAAGATATCGTCTCCATAGGGATTAGTGCCACTTCAAGAATTCAATCTCTTGCACTGTAAAAAGTAAAAAAAACACAAGTAGAAAATTGTAGGAGTTTTAACTAACAACTAAACTAGAAAGCAATAAAGTAAAAGAATATGTAATCAAATGAGAAAGAACATGCCAGGTTATCGTGAGTTGATGAGTGATAGCCAATTGGATCGTCTTGGTTAGAGAGTGCAAGGGCAACTCAGTTGCCGTGGCAACTTGCGCAGCGGGGTTGCCTTGACAACTAATTGACGGTTGCCTGGGCAACTAGCTGGGCGGCTGGGCGACAACTTTAAGGTTCGGCAGAGCGTTCTTCAATGGTTTCTTCTTATCCCTAAGTCGAAACTCTAGCTAATTGTGCATGCCTTGATAATACATCCCTGCGTGAATCAAGAGTGAACAACAACCAATCTTGTGCTCCTCTTAGCCATTGAAATCCTTAACTTATTCATAAGCCGGATTAATCTTCACCATCAATAGATTGAATAAAGACCATACTCATTCGTTTCTTGAATCTAACTCTCCCGATATTAATCTTGTGCTTTTCTTTAACCTCTTCGTGGAAATCAAACTCCTTTGGGATTTAATTTTGCTCCACGTCATCTTGGGCTTGTCTAGTCATCAATTTCGACTGCCATATCATCTTATCCCTTATCGACAATTGCCCTGACAACTAGCTCGACATCTCCTTCATGCATTGCCCTGGCAATTGGTTCCAGCCTTGTTTAGGCAAGTGATTCTGCACACACACAAAAACCCACCAAAACAGTATTTTTTCCAAAAATTAAGCAAAATATGAAATCAAGCTTGTCCACCAAGGAAACAATGCAAACATGCATGAATGGCTAATAATACAGCTAATATGAGCCCAAGTCTAGCAATAATATGAATAAAAAAGGTGAATAAAATAGTACTTTTAGACACTTAACACCCATCATTTCCACATGTAACATCATTGGAAAAGAATGTGGTCTACTGCATCTTCTCCCTTATCACACCATCGACATTTAAAAGCATTCGCTTTGATTGGTAATCATTGATCTCTCAAAAAACACAGAGTAGTGAGTCGTTGGAGCATGGCGAACCAAACAAAACATTAGACTTTAGAAGGGATATTCAGTCTCCAAACAAAGCATAAATCCACATCGTTTTCTAAACAAAACGACTACATCAACCTGTATAGAGAGCTAATAAAAAAATCACCTGTTACTGAACCAACTTGTCTTCTACTGCCCCTACACCGTATAGGCCAGAACCATTGCCTTTACTTCACGCAGTTGCTTCTCCTAAAATGATCGAAGGTCTCGATGAAAGAAACTCACCCAATTGGCATGTTTAAAACTGCCCGCACATGAGTAAGACACCACCAAAGCTATTTTGTCCTTTGCTAACCCAAATAGCCGAGGGAAAAGCTGTTGCAAAGGTACATCCGTGCACCAACAATCCATCCAAAACAATACTCGCAAACCATTACCCAATATCCACAAAATTGAGACAAATCCAAAAATCGTTGCACACAAACCTCATCTTGAACTTCGACAATCTATCGCCAAACCACAAACATGTTTCTCTTACCAATCGAGTTGAATCGCCAATGCAGCACCCATTCACCATACTTAGCCACAATTAATGATCTCTATAGCGACGTCCTACCAGTTGCATATCGCCAACCCCGTTTGGCCAGTAATGCCAAGTTTCATGCCCGAAGATTGACCACACCCAGCCCCCATATGAAATAAGTTTATATTAAATTTTACATGTTAATAACGTGCATCATATAAATTTTGATATGTTCATATATATGTGTTTTTTTGGCATAATACCAAAAAATTCCCCTATCATTTGACTAAATAGTCACTTTGGCCTCTATTATTTTTTTGAAGAAATTTAGCCCTCAACGTTTCATTTTTGGTCAAAATGGTCTCTTTGTGAATGAAAACTGTTAGTCAACTGATGATAAATAACTTGAAATGACTTAATAGATGACACGTTAGAAGAAATAATTTTTTATATTTTATACAAATTTATAGGATTATTTTTTGACTGATATGTCATTCTGTAAAATCAACATATTTACCTACATGACATTGTTATTGTGGTGTGCACTGCCATGTAGGTTTGCCGCATCATTTCAAGTCATTTACCGTTAGTTAACTAACAGTTTTTATTTGTAGAGGGGTCATTTTGACCCAAAATGAAACATTAAATGTTAAATTGCTTCAAAAAAAGAATAGTGGCCAAAATGGCTATTCAGTCAAACATTAGGGGCATTTTTTAGAATTATGCCTTTTTTCATGTCTTGATATGTTTTAATTATTTTCTCGGCTTAAGGACATTTATAGGATCTTTAGATCATATTATGACCAAAGTAGGATCCTAAATCCTAAATTGCCTAGAGGAGAACCCTTATAGTGAACTCGCTGCACCACCACAACGAGTTCCAAAAATATAATATTTTTTATTCAAACTTGCCGTAGCAACACAACGAGTTCTAATTTTTTTTAATTATAATACAGTTTAAACCTTAATTAGGTGATTAACTAATCCTAAACCTAACTTGCCGTAGGGGTAGGGCGAGTTTCAACTGGGTTAATAGCTGTAATGTCTACACAACAAAAGCCTGTAACTTGAAAAAAATGATCGTTGGCCAACAGATAGAAAATGGAACTCGCTATAGAGACACGACGAGTTTCATTTTCTACCCTTTGCCCAACGATCATTTTTTTCAAGTTAGGGTGTTATGTTGTGTAGTATAAATAAGAAGTTTGGTGTAGAGTGTTGTGTCGAGCAACTAAATATCTTCAACATCCTTAGTTTGAGCAAAGCAAGTGAGATTGTTGTAGAGCCCCAAAATCAAGGACGCAAAAAAATTCGGAAGATTCAAGGAACGTTTTTTTTATATTGTGTTGTTTATTGTTTTGGTAAAAATATTTGTTACTCGATTGTGTTGTTTTGATTTAAGGTTTTTTGGCGTAGAATTATTGGGGGAAATAACTTTGTTAAGACGTGAAGAAGAGCACATCACGAATAACATGGCCTTATTGGTAATAGTTGATTAATTTTTTAAATTTTAATTTATAGTTTGTAAAAGGTATAGTAGTAATTTAATTTAAATTTTGTGTTTCTAGAGGGAGGAGACACGATTTTAGCCTCGGTTGCTATAGAACGAGCCGCCATGCACATAAATTTATGGATTTTTGGAGACAGTCGGATTTAATTACGCAGCAAAGATTTGTGGCTTTGACATCATGCCGTAGTTGATTAATGCGTTGGTAGAGCGTTGGAGACCGGAGACGCACACCTTTCACATGCCGTACGTGGAGTGCACAATCACCCTCGAAGATGTTGCTATGCACTTTGGTGTTCTAATTTTGAGCTTTCCAGTCATTGCGTGCAATAGCTATATTCCAGAATCTCTTTGTGTGCATCATTTAGGGAAGGCATTAGAGGGACGATAAATAGATGACAAACGAGTGAGGATGACGTGGCTTAAGAATGCGTTTCAAGTGAATAGAAATTCCACAGAGGCAGAAGTTGCAAATGTTGCTCGAGTGTATATATTGCACCTTCTCGGTGGGATGCTAATGTCTGAAAAATTGACTTCTCACGTACACAGCAGTACCACCCATTATTGAATATTGCGTTCGAAGTAAAAATATACAATTGTTGGGGATCTACAATATAAGCTTTCCTCATCGAGAGTTGTGTAAGGCAGCGACCCATACAATCGTCAATAGAAGATTCATGCATGTTGATATTGGTGGGTGTTTGGTACTGCTTCAGCCCTGGGCCTAGTATAAGCTCTCACCCATGGCTCCAATTTTTGACCCTCTGTATAAATTCCCACTAGCTACAAGGTAATAATGTTCATTCTCATAATTATTTTTAATATTTTTTACGGGAAACCAGGATGTATGTATGTATTTGTATTATGCATATGGAGACAAAAAAGCAAAAATGATGTGTACGATACAAGATTAATCTGGAAGTGAGAATGAAGATTGACCTCTATTGCCAAGATCAGGTAATGCAAATTTGTAATTTGAAATTTGTATCCTATATTTCATTTTCATTGGTAGTTTCAAAATTATATTAATTTATATGCGAATGTTTTTCTTTAATGGACAAATTGTTACAGTTCAATGGATGCCATGTTTGGATGTTGATTCTTAAGTCGTGATTTCAGACATTGCATACGATGATACGAACAATTGGTTTTCTGTAATGCCATTGCTACATTTTGCGATTGTTGATATATTCTACGGCAATCGGGTCCTTTGGTAGTTTGAATACCACTAGCCTGTGCCGATTGATCCGTTCATCATGGATGAATTTGAAGTTTTGGACGGACGTGGTAAAAGTAAAGCGGATTGGCCAACCAAACATTTGACGTACATAGGAGAGTGGCTTGGAAGGTCAAACACGTTGTCTCCTATTGTTCCTATTCGAGTGGATGATTTTGATTTCTTGATTTTTGAGTACCATCAGTGGTTTGCTGCAAACAACAAACTGTACTTGACGACCCAAGCTGAAAAGGGATGCTTTACTTGTTATTCGACAAGCCCAAGAAGCATCGAATGAGTCTGGTGCAGGGTCATCAGAAGGCAAATTAGAGGAGATGAGAGGTAGATGTAGTGGTAGATGCGGAAGAAGACATGCTAAACCAAAACTGGAATCGAAATTGGAACTAGGACCAAAACCTGAACCTAAACCAACATTGCATGCATTTGATGTTGACAGTTTTCTACCGTCATATGGGTCTCCGAGTTGGGATCAAGCTATTTCTATGACATAAGTGTCATGGAATTTGCATATTCTATATAAAGCATGCGTGTGAAGAGGTATTCCTGTTAATTGGTTGAGTCAAGGACAATGATCTGCAACACAAATGCAAGGTTTTACAGGTAATTTTTTTGATTATGTGCCCGAGTTTGTCGTCCCACAACTAAATATCATGATATGCACATCTTGATGTGAAGTCCATAACATCATTATTGTCGACGACGTCTATATCAGGTCCTATATAAAAGGCGGTGTAGGGGGAGCTGGTCTGAGCATGTTCAGTCAATCGCATCGTATGGCTCCAGATCATGAAGATAAGACATATGAGGAGGAGAGTAAGGATGTCAAAGGAAGAGGTGTCGATAATGATGGTAATGATGACGATGAACAAACCCCGATTCAGCCGCAAATTTGATAGGAGCCACATTTGTATAACCAGACGCACATGAGACACCGGCAAATCCTAAGGCTCAAGAGAGGAAGAGGACCAAGAATGAGAAGATAGATTTGTTGTTTTATTTTTAAATAAATTTTTAAGCAGTTGTTGTTTTGTTTAATTAAATCCAAAATAATATAATGGATTTTTTTAGATATTGATGAGAAATTGATTTTGAAAGCAATTAAAATTGGCCTTTTAATTTGTAGTAATTTAAAATATTAGTTATATAAGGTGTAAAATGTTAACTAATTTAAAATAAATTTACTACATTTATTGTAAACAACATATATAAATTTATTACATTTTTTACATTTATTACACTATGACGTTGTGGTAAAAACATGTGGTAAACAACGGTTAAAAATTTGTGCAAATACCCCTACGGAAGTACATATAAAATTGAATACATATAATCATTTCCAATAGCACAAAATGGTTAAAATTATATTTCTCATGATGTAAATACATAACCAATTAATTAAATTAATCATTTTCATAATAGAAGCTGTTGACCATGATCAACTACATCTTTATGAAGCAGTCTACTACTTTATCCCGATAAAAAGACCATCTTGAGGATCATATTGAAATCTGTGCGCTTAGTCTTACACAACATACCTAATGTGTAAGGAGAGCTTCGTTGGTGTAACTTACTTCATTGGTGTCTTATACGTATGATAATGATAATGGCAATGCAAATAGCAGTGAAGCTGTTGATATGGGGGCATGATAAGCGATAAAATATTACAGATTCGTGATATGGTTACTTTAAAAGTATCGACGCTAAATTTTGCTGCAAAAAAAAACATCAGTTTCAGTTAGTGATGAGAAATTTTCAACTTTCGCAGGGGACTTGAATTTTGCTCCATGCGAATTGATTTCTCATGAATCCACACAAGATTACTGCAGGAGGCGTAGACGGTAGTGCAAACCAAAAAGTTTTTCCAAATTTTCGATATGTTCCTCTTCTGAGCGGGATTTAGCTATCATATCATCAACATATACCTCTATCTCTTTGTGCATCATGTCATGGAACAAGGTTACCATGGCACGTTAGTAGGTTGCCCCTGCATTCTTTAAACCAAAAGACATGACTTTGTAACAAAAGGTTCATCAGCATGTTACAAATGTTGTTTTATTCATATCTTCTGGGCACATTTTGATTTGGTTATACCTTGAGAATCCATCCATGAAAGATAAAAGAGAATGCCCTGCTGTGTTATCCACCAGCGTGTCAATGTGCGGCAATGGGAAATTATCTTTAGGGCTTACCCTATTAAGGTCTCGATAATCAACACACATTCGTACTTTGCCACCTTTTTTCGGAACTAGGAAAATGTTAGCCACCTATTCAGAATACTTAACCACCTCGAGGAAACCAGCGTCATACTGTCTTTTCACTTTATCCCTGATTTTTAAGAGCATTTCAGGCTTCATCCTCCTTAGCTTTTGCTGCACAGGCTTGCATTCGGGGCCTGATGGGAAGTCGATGCATAACAATGTCAGTGTCTAAACCAGGCATGTCTTGATATGACCAGGTGAAAATGTCCTTATATTCTTGTATGAGCTTGATCAACTTGTGTTGAGTCTCAGTGGTGATAGAAGTGCCAACCTTCACCTCACGTCTTTCTTCTTCAGACCCGAGATTTAGAACTTCTAATTCTTCCTCGTGAGGCATAATTTGCTTCTCTTTGCTTTCTAACATCCTGAGCACCTCGTTAGGCAGTTCATATTCTTCTTCATCTTTGCAGTCTTCGACCTCTTCTAAACACATGGGCAACTCGAAGTCAATTTCTAAATCAGATTCGGAGTTATTTGTACCATTGATATCTGGAAACCTGAAAGAAATGGAATATATATGTATACAACAAAAATAAGAAGTCAAACAAAAGAATAAAATGACAATTTTTTTATTTTGGTTTTTACTTTAATTTGCTTTGGGTTTTGTTTACGGTGTTTTAGTTAAAAAAGAAAGTTTGCCATATAAGATTTATTGGAAAACATCTTTTATTGATATAAGAACCATAATGGTTTTTTGACATTGACCCTTAACAAGAGATCTCTAATGCCTTCGGGTCTAAGGTAAAAGAGTTAGTTTCGAGCATTACTCCGTAGATGACCTAAAAGCTATAGGAATTTCTTCCACAGTCCAATTGTTCAGCTCCGAACAGGGTCGTATCATGGAAAGGTACTTGTTCCCCTCATCCTCCTCTGATATGGCATTAATGTTCAGCTCTTCAAAAGCTTTATCGAGCTCTTTCTTTCTTTTTTCCTCCTCATCATTTGTAGTTTTGAGATTCATGATGCCCCTGACCTGAAACTGTGACTGATAGGTGGGAATGTTATTGGCTTCCATTTAATTTTTTCTCTGTTTTGTCTTACTTTCTTTCTTTCCTGCCTCTTGATAAGTGTTCAAAAGTACTATTTTTCTTACCCTTTTTACTCATATTATTGTTAGACTTAGGCTCATATTAGTTGCATAATTAGCCATTCATGCATTAATCCATGTTTCCTTCCATCGTTGAGCTTGATTACATAACTTGGTAGTTTTTGTGGGAAAAGATGCTGCTTTGGTGTGTTTTGTGTGTATGTGCAGGATCACTTGCCAAAGCAAGGCTAGAGCTAGTTGCCAGGGCAATGCATGAAGGAGATGCCGAGCTAGTTGCCAGGGCAATGTATGAAGGAGACGCCGAGCCAGTTGCCAGGGCAATTGTCGACAAAGAACAAGGTGATATGGTAGTCGAAATTGATGACTAGACAAGCCTAAGATGACGTGGAGCAAAGCTAAATCCCAAAGGAATTTGATTTCCATGAAGATATTAAAGAAGAATTAAATTCCAAGAAGATAGGAGAAGTTCTAGTAGGAATATAATTATAATAAAGAATTATATTCTTTAAAGATAATTTAATTCCAACTTAACTTCCTCCTCAAAGAAGGACTTTGACCTAGCTCTATAAATTAGAGGCCATGCCGTCAACTCCAAGGAGAGAGCAAGAAGAGAGAATTTTAGACAAGCATCTAGGGCAAGGAGATTTCGACAAGCTTCATTCTTCATCTTTTTCTTTCTTGTTCAATTAGGTTCATGCTAGGGATTATTTATATTGTGTTTCTTTAGAACCTAGCCATGAACTAAATCTATTTGGCTATGGTTATTGTGTTTTGTGGTTTTGAGAAACTATTGGATTTTGTTTAGGTAATAAGAGTTTGCACTTTTCTATTCAAGGTTTATTCATTCTTGGTTCTTAATCTTGTTTGCGAGTGAATTGAGAGAGGATCTCGTAACTTCATCTATTTATCTAATATCGGGAGAGTTAGATTCAAGAAACGAATGAATATGATCTTTATTCAATCTATTGATGGTGAAGATTAATCCGGCTTAGGAATAAGTCAAGGATTTCAACGGCTAAGAGGAGCGCAAGATTGGTTGTTGTTCACCCTTGATTCACGCAGGGATGTATTATCTAGGCATGCACAAGTAGCTAGAGTTTTGACTTAGGGATAAGAAGAAACCATTGAAGAACGCTCTGCCGAACCTTGAAGGTTGCTGCCCAGACGCCCAAGTAGTTGCCCAACTAGTCGCCCAGGCAACCATCGATTAGTTGCTAAGGCAACCCCATTGTGCAAGTTCCCACGGCAACTGAGTTGCCCATGCACTCTTTTATCAAGACGATCCAATTGGCTATCACACCTCGACTCACGATAACCTGGCCTATCTCTCTCATTTGATCTCATTTATTCTTTTACTTTATTGCCTTCTAGTTTAGTTTTTAGTTAAACGCCTATAATATTCTATTTGTGTTTTTACTTTTTACAGTGCAAGAGATTAGATCCTTGAAGTGGCACCAATCCCTGTGGAGACGATATCTTTTATACTATAACTTGCAACGTGTATACTTGCACAATTGCGTAGCACTTATTACGCGCAACAAGTTATTGGCGCCGTTGCCGGGGATTGACAATTGGTGCTAGTTGTTTTTGTTATTGCATTTTTTTCTTAGTTTTACTAACTTTTCTTTTTGTTTGTTTTATAAAAAAAATTAGGTGCGCTACAAGTTAAGGGACATCAACATGTCGGGAAATAAAATTCGATCTATTCGAGAGTTGATGTTGGAAGATATGAATCAATCCAATCAAGAGTTTCTTGCACCCTTTGATGATTACCTATACCAACCGAGAAAAGCCCAAAGAGCCTATACCGTTGAAAAATCTTGTGCTATGTGTGGAGAACATCATGTGTTTGAAAATTGCCCTCACATTTTCGGTGCATATGACTACATGGAGGACCATAGAGGGAACCAGCAACAAAATTCTTCATGGTATGGTCAAAAAACTCAATTTTTTTTTACCATAACAATTTTGCCGCAACAATAGATATGCCATGGCAATGTAGTCCTTTTCAAGGGCATTCCAATTCCTTGGAGGAAACGTTGCTAGCTTCCTTGGCTAGACTTGACGGATCAATTGAAGAGATTCGAGAGCTATCAAAGTCCATGGATACGAGGATAGCTCAGTGGGATGTAACCTTGGGGGATTCAGAAGATCAATTGGGGAGATCCACATATGTCATGGATAACATGCACCAACAATTCATTCCTAGGGATACTGACGTCCCAAAGCAAGAGGATAAGGAGCAATGCAAAGAAAGCTCTCCGATGTGTGGGGAACAACTAAAACCTCAAAGTCGAGAGTACGTTGATGAGATAGTCTGCCCAACACATGATGAGCATGAGCAACAAATTGCCTCAGTAATGATTGATGAGCCTGAACACAGCAATATCACGACAACACTCAATGAAGTTGAGAACAACAATACTACAACAAATTCTAAGGAACCTGATGCCCAGAAAGTTACAACATTGATGTTGAAGCAAGAATCTGTAGATTGCTCTCATCTACAGTTGCCACGGCAATTACACGACCACATGCAAGATCAACGATATGATAATAGTTTGCCAATGGAATATGAACAGGTAATGGTTGAACCTTTTGAATTCTTTAAAAACTCACCTCGTCCATTGTAGGTATGTCTTGAGGAATCGATGTTGGTAGATTTGAAGCCACCGAAATCTCTACTGATGGAGATGTTTGAGAGGTCAAAAGAAAAATGTGATTGGATTCATAAAGGTTTTTAGAAAATTAGTTCTTCCCTTGACTTACAGCAAGTTTTGGCGACTGATTGCCACGTCAATTGGCTAGAGCAGCAATTTCCACGACAACGAAGGCTACATCCAACCATGATGGAGCCCGACGAGAATGAGGTAATTAAATGGTTGGATGTTGATACAATTTTTCCTAATAGTAAATTCATGCCTTCAGGAACAATATCAAGGTGGAAGATGTGCATAGACTACAAGGGAACACGGAAGAAAGACACATCCACCATGGTAATGCAAAAGGGAGTAGTGGCAAGCACATTGGCCAAACTCTTTTTGGGCAATATTGTCACCCGATGGAGGGTACAGATGGACTATAAGAAGTATCAGAAACGACTCTCCTCAAGTTTTTTAAGATATGCAGTAACATTAGAAGATGCATGATGGCACTCTTTTCAGACATGGTCAAAGACTTCCTTTAGATCCTCATGGATGATTTTTCCATTTTTGGTAATGACTTCGACAGTTACCTCGGCAATTTAGAGAAGGTGTTGGCAAGATGTGAAGAAACTGATTTAGTCCTTAATTGGGAGAAGTGCCATCTTATGGTAGATGAAGGAATAGTGCTCGGCCACAAGACTTCATCCAAGGGAATTGAAGTAGACAAAGCCATGGTGGACGTGATCGAGAGACTACCCCTACCAGGATAAAGTCTTCAATTTTAATGACTCTTGCGCCCAAGCATTCGAAACCCTAAAGGAAAAGCTTGCTCGACACCCATTGTCGTTCCACCAGATTGGACGCTACCTTTTGAGGTCATGTGTGATGCAAGTGATTTCGCGGTAGGAGCAGTCCTAGGCCAACGCATAGGAAAGGAATAGAAAATCAAGTGGCCGATCACTTATCACGTTTAGAACGCAATAGGGAGGAGGACGCGGATTTAGAGATATACGATGCATTCCCGGATGAGCAACTTTTAGTTGCCTCATGAACCATGGATACGCACGCTTTGGCAACCCTTGACGCATCGGCAACCATGGATGTGCATGCCTCGGTAACCGTTGACGCTGCAGTAGCTCTTGACGCGCACGCCTTGGCAACTCCAGACGCGCACGCCTCAACAACCCTCGATGTTGCAGCAACCCTTGACGCCTCGGCAACCATGGATGCGCATGCCTCGGTAACCCTCGACGCCACAAGAACTCTTGACATGCACGCATCGACAACCATGGATGCGCATGCCTTGGCAACCCTCGACGACGCAGCAGCTCTTGATGCGCACACCTAGCAACTCCAGACGCGCACGCCTCGACAACCACTTATACGCACGCCTCGGAGACCATGGATGCATATGCCTCGGCAACTCTACATGCACATGCCTCAGCAATCTTGGGACCAGTCACCATGGTAGCACATGCCTCGGCAATACCCTGGTACTCAGATTTAGTTAGTTTTCTTGTTTAGGGTATTTTACCTTATGGCCTTACTCACCAAGGGAAGAAGCGGTTCTGCCATGATGCTAAGCATTACTTTTGGGACAAGCCTTTTTTGTTTAAACAATGTGCAGATCAGGTCATACGCCGATGTGTCCCTGAAGAAGAGCAGCAGAATGTACTTCGGCAATGCCATTCTTCACCCTATGGAGGACATTTTGGAGGAACTCGTACCGCGGCCAAAGTTTTGCAATCTAGTTTGTATTGGCCAACACTGTACAAAGATGCCCAAGAGTTTTACAAGCAATGTGATCGTTGCCAAATGACAGGCAATATCACCCACAAACCAATGGGCAAGCAGAAATTTCCAACCGGGAATTGAAGGGTATACTCGAGAAAGTTGTAAATCCTTCTAGGAAGGATTGGTCAGTAAGACTAGATGACGCACTTTGGGCATATCGCACTGCATTTAAAACACCCTTAGGTATGTCCCCCTTTCGACTTGTCTATGGCAAAACATGCCATCTACCGGTGGAAATCGAACACAAGGCATATTGGGCAATCAAGACCGTGAATATGGATTGGGAAAGTGCCGGGAAAAAGCGTTTGTTGGACCTCAACGAGATAGAAGAATTATGTGCACTCGCCTATAACAATGCACGAATCTACAAGGAGAAAACAAAGCAATGGCAGGACAAGAAACTATTGTCATGGCAATTCATGCCAGGGCAACTAGTTCCCTTATTCAATTATCAGCTGAAACTTTTCCCGAGAAAACTAAAATCAAGATGGTCGGGACCATTCGAAGTTGTCAAACCATTCTCCCATAGTGCCGTGATAATCAAGTCCATTACCGACGAACATGAATTCAAAGTTAACGGACAAAGTTTGAAGCACTACAACGGTTCCCATGTAGAACGTAACAAAGAAGTTGACACCTTAGGAGATGCATGAGCATGCTCTCATTTCAATATTTTCTTTTTAATTTTTTCGAACTATTTTTTTCTATTATTTTTGGTTTTTTTTCTCTTTATTTATTTTTGGATTTTTTAGGAGAAATTTTATTTTTCTTCATTATCTTTAGTTTTCAGGTTTTCTTTGTTTTCTTTTCCACAACAATACTCACAACCACCATGCTAAGAAAATTCACTGTCGACTACTTGCCACAGCAACCACAACAGAAACTGGCGATGCCCAGGCAACAACAACGACTTCGGCAACTACTGATGCCCAGGCAAGTGAACCTGCATCGGCAAACATGGATCAAATCAAAGCAATGCTATTCATGCGGTACCAGCCACAAGCATTCAACCACTGACCGGAAAATGAATCAAGCAAACGGTACGAATGAAACTTATCACTCGAGGTGACGGCCTCTCTGACTAACTCATTTCATTTAGTTTCTTTTATATTTTGTTTCACTTTTACATGCATTGAGGACAATGCTTTTCTCGAGTTTGGGGGGTGTTGGTTTCTAGTTAGTTTCATGCTTAGTTGCATTCATCTTTAGCAATCACATATAGGTTGCATATCTTACTTGCCATGCCTTTAATTGGATTTAATTGCTTAAGACTTGTTGAATATCCAATGATGATTTTTTGCCACTGCACTTAATTGAAATAACCTTTAATTTTAGGATTGCATGAAAAGAACTTAGAATTTTACTATGATGCTGAATTTTTTTACATGGTTGTGGGTTGTTGATTGGAAGAAACTTAGTGAACTTAGGTTGCTTAAAATTTGGGTATATTTAAAATTGAAAATTAAAAGTTAATTTCTTGCTAGAGGTGCCCGAAACTGGCTCTAGTAGTTAATGCACATTAAAGAATCGCTAGAGGTGCTCGAAATTGGCTCTAGTCGACTAAAATAAAATGAGAAATTGCTTACTTTGCTAGAGGTGCCCGAAATTGGCTCTAGTGAAAATAAAAATAAATGCCCCTGTAATTAAATTGATAAAAGCCTAATGTTCACATAGAATCTTGAAAATCAACTTGTACACAACTACACACACACATTGTCACGAGCATTATAGCTTGGCTCCAGGTAATTTTTGTGCTATCCGAAAAATTAAAAGGTGATCATACTTTGTGCCACGGTTCCGAGGTTTGAATTCAAGTTTGAAGCATATCTTTGATGATTAAAGTCTTGGTGGGTAATTGTTAGTTTGCATTGCTTAAGGACAAACAATAGTTCGAGTTTGGGGGTGTGATAAGTGTTCAAAAGTACTATTTTATTAACCTTTTTACTCATATTATTGTTTGACTTAGGCTTATATTAGTTGCATAATTAGTCATTCATGCATTAATTAATGTTTCTTTCCACCGTTGAGCTTGCTTACATAACTTGGTGATTTTTGTGGAAAAAGATACTGCTTTTGTGTGCGTGCAGAATCACTTGCCTAAACAAGGCTAGAACCAGTTGCCACGGCAATGCTTGAAGGAGATGCCGAGCTAGTTGCCAAGGCAATGAATGAAGGAGATGTCAAGCTAGTTGCCAAGGTAATTTTCGACAAAGAATAAGATAATATGGTAGTCGAAATTGATGACTAGATAAGCCCAAGATGACGTGGTGCAAATTTAAATCCCAAAGGAGTTTGATTTCCATGAAGAGGTTAAAGAGAAATTCAATCCCAAGAAGATAGGAGAAGTTCTAGAAGGAATTTAAATATAATAAAGAATTATATTCTTTAAAGATATTTAATTCCAACTTAACTTCCTCCTCAAGAAGGATTTTGACCTAGCCATCTCCTATTTAAAGGACCAAGCCGTCAAAGATCAAAGGCAAGAAGATAGAAATTTTGACAACTCCAAAAAATCAAGAGGGTGGAGAGAATTTTCGACAAGCTTCAAGGGGGAGATCTCGACAAGAAGGCTTCATCCATCCTTCATCTTTTTCTTTCTTGTTCAATTAGGTTCATGCTAGGAATTCTTTGTCTTGTGTTTCTTTGGAACCTAGCCATGAACTAAATCTATTCGGCTAAGGTTATTGTGTCTTATGGTTGTGAGAAACAATTGAATTTTGTTTAGGTAGTAAGAGTTTGCACTTTTCTATTCAAGGTTTATTCATTCTTGGTTCTTATTCTTGTTTGTGAATGAATTGGGAGAGGATCCCGTAACTTCATCTATTTATCTAATATCGGGAGAGTTAGATTCAAGAAACGAATGAATATGATCTTTATTCAATCTATTGATGGTGAAGATTAATTTGGTTTAGGAATAAGTTAAGGATTTCAACGGATAAGAAGAGCGCAAGATTGGTTGTTGTTCACCCTTAATTCACGCAGGGATGTATTATCAAGGCATGCACAAGTAGCTAGAGTTTCGATTTAGGGATAAGAAGAAACCATTGAAGAACGCTCTACCGAACCTTGAAGTTGCTGCCCAGATGCCCAAGTAGTTGCCCAGCTAGTCGCCCAGGCAACCATCGATTAGTTGCCAAGGCAACCCCGTTGTGCAAGTTGCCACGGCAACTGAGTTGCCCTTGCACTCTTTTACCAAGACGATCCAATCGGCTATCACACCTCAACTCACGATAACCTAGCCTATTTTCTCTCATTTGATCTCATCTATTCTTTTACTTTATTAATTTCTAGTTTAGTTGTTAGTTAAACTCCTATAATCTTCTACTTGTGTTTTCTTTTACTTTTTACAGTGCAAGAGATTAGATTCTTGAAGTGGCACCAATCCCTGTGTAGACGATATCTTTTATACTATAACTTGCAACGTGTATACTTGCACAATTGCGTAGTACTTATTACGCGCAACAATTACCCTTTTTACTCATATTATTGTTAGACTTAGGCTCATATTAGTTGCATAATTAGTCATTCATGCATTAATTCATGTTTCTTTCCACCGTTGAGCTTGATTACATAACTTGGTGATACTGCTTTGGTGTGTGTGCAGAATCACTTGCTTAAACAAGGCTAGAACCAGTTGTCAGGGTAGTGCATGAAGGAGATGTCGACGCAGTTGCCAGGGCAATGCGTGAAGGAGATGCCGAGCTAGTTGCCAAGGCAATTTTCGACAAAGAATAAGATGATATGGTAGTCGAAATTGATGACTAGATAAGCCCAAGATAACGTGGAGCAAAGTTAAATATCAAAGGAGTTTGATTTCCATGAAGAGGTTAAAGAGAAATTAAATCCCTAGAAGATAGGAGAAGTTCTAGAAGGAATTTAAATATAATAAAGAATTATATTCTTTAAAGATATTTAATTCCAACTTAACTTCCTCCTCAAGAAGGATTTTGACCTAGTCATCTCCTATTTAAAGGACCAAGCCATCAAAGAGAGGAGAGAAGAGAGAATTTTTGACAAGCTTCAAGGGGGAGAGAAGAGAGAATTTTCGACAAGATCAAGGGCAAATGAGATTTCGACAAAGCTCCATCCATTCTTCATCTTTTTCTTTCTTGTTCAATTAGGTTTATGCTAGGACTTCTTTATCTTGTGTTTCTATGGAACCTAGCCATGAACTAAATCTATTTGGCTAAGGTTATTGTGTTTTGTGGTTGTAAGAAACAATTGGATTTTGTTTAGGTAATAAGAGTTTGCACTTTTCTATTTAAGGTTTATTCATTATTGGTTCTTATTCTTATTTTCGAGTGAATTGGGAGAGGATCTCGTAACTTCATCTATTTATCTAATATCGGGAGAGTTAGATTCAAGAAACGAATGTGTATGATCTTTATTCAATCTATTGATGGTGAAGATTAATCCGGCTTAGGAATAAGTCAAGGATTTCAACGGCTAAGAGGAGCGCAAGATTGGCTGTTGTTCACCCTTGATTCACGCAGGGATGTATTATCAAGGCATGCACAAGTAGCTAGAGTTTAGACTTAGGGATAAGAAGAAACCATTGAAGAACGCTCTGCCGAACTTTGAAGTTGCTGCCCAGACGCCCAAGTAGTTGCCCAACTAGTCACCCAGGCAACCATCGATTAGTTGCCAAGGCAACCCCGTTGTGCAAGTTGCCACGGCAACTGAGTTTCCCTTGCACTCTTTTACTAAGACGATCCAATCGACTATCACTCCTCAACTCACGATAATCTGACATATTCTCTCTCATTTCATTCCATCTATTCTTTTACTTTATTGCTTTCTAGTTTAGTTGTTAGTTAAACTCCCATAATCTTCTACTTTATTGACTTATTCGTTGGATATTGCTTTTACAAGAATTTGATATTGAAAGTAAGGACAGGAAAGGAACAGAAAATCAAGTGGCTGATCACTTATCACGTTTAGAACGCAATAGGAAGGAGGACACGGATTTAGAGATATACAATGCATTCCCGGATGAGCAACTTTTAGTTGCCTCGATAACCATGGATGCACACGCCTCGGTAACCCCTGACGCCTCGACAACTATGGATGCGCATGCCTCAGAAACCATGGATGTGCATGCCTCGGCAACCCTCGACGCTTCAACAACTCTTGACGCACACACCTCGGCAACTCCAGACGCGTACGCCTCGGCAACCACTGATACGCATGCCTCGGCAACCCTCGATGCCGCAGCAACTCTTGACGCCCACGCATCAGCAACCATGGATGTGCATGCCTTGATGCTTCAACAGCTCTTGACGCGCACGCCTCGGCAACGCCAGACGCGCACGCCTCGGCAACCACTGATACGCACGTCTCGACAACCATGGACGTGTATGCCTCGGTAACTCTAGACACACACGCCTCGGCAATCTTGGGAGCAGTCACCACTGCAGCACATGCCTCGACAATACCCTGGTATGCGGATTTAGTTAATTTCCTTGTTTGTGGTATTTTACCTTATGGCCTTACTCACCAAGGGAAGAAGCGGTTTCGCCATGATGCTAAGCATTACTTTAATAACGAGCCTCTTTTGTTGAAACAATGTACATATCAGGTTATATGTCGATGTGTCCCTGAAGAGAAGCAACAGAATGTACTCCGGCAATGCCATTCTTCACCCTATAGAGAACATTTTGGAGGAACTCGTACCACAGCCAAAGTTTTGCAATCCGGTTTGTATTGGCCAACACTGTACAAAGATGCCCAAGAGTTTTACAAGCAATGTGATGTTGCAAGAGGACGGGCAATATCTCTAGACGACATGAGATGCCGCTCCAAAACATCATCTAGGTGGAATTGTTTGATGTATGTGGGATCGATTTTATGGGACCTTTCTCATCTTCATTCGGCAACCTCTGCATTCTATTTGCGGTTGACTACGTGTCTAAATGGGTTGAGGCAGCCGCAGTTCCCAACAACGATTTCAAGACCGTAAAATGATTCTTGCAAAAAAATATATTTACACGGTTTGGGATACCGAGAGCAATTATCAGTGATGAATGCAAGCATTTTGACAACAGACTTATTGCCAAGATGTTGCAACGCTTCAGTGTATCACACAAGATTGCCATGGCATATCACCCACAAACCAATGGGCAAACAGAAATTTCCAACCGGGAATTGAAGGGTATACTCGAGAAAGTTGTAAGACTAGATGACGCACTTTAGGTATATCGCACTGCATTCAAAACACCCTTAGGTATGTCCCCCTTCCGACTTATCTATGGTAAAACATGCCATCTACCGGTGGAAATCGAACACAAGGCATATATGGGCAATCAAGACTATGAATATGGATTGGGAAAGTGCTGGGCAAAAGTGTTTGTTGGACCTCAACGAGATAGAAGAATTTCGTGCACTCGCCTATAACAATGCACGAATCTACAAGGAGAAAACAAAGCAATGGCATGACAAGAAACTATTGTCGCGACAATTCATGCCAGGGCAACTAGTTCTCTTATTCAATTCTTGGCTGAAACTTTTCCCGGGAAAACTAAAATCAAGATGGTCGAGACCATTCGAAGTTGTCAAACCATTCTCCCATGGTGCCGTGATAATCAAGTCCATCACCGATGAACATGAATTAAAAGTTAACGGACAAAGATTGAAGCACTACAACGGTGCCCATGTGGAACGTAACAAAGAAGTTGACACCTTAAAAGATGCATGAGCATGCTCTCATTTCGATATTTTCTTTTTCTTTTTTTTATTTTTTTCGAACTATTTTTTTCTATTATTTTTTGTTATTTTTTTCTCTTTATTTATTTTTGGAATTTTTAGGAGATATTTTATTTTTCTTCATTATCTTTAGTTTACAGGTTTTCTTTGTTTTCTTTTCTTTTCCACAACAAGACTCACAACCACCATGCTAAGGAAATTCATTGCCGACTAGTTGCCACAACAACCACACAGAGAATGCCCAGGCAACAACAATGGATTCGACAACTACTGATGCCCAAACATAGATCAAATCAAAGCAATGCTATTCACGTGGTACCAGCCACAAGCATTCAACCACCGACCGGAATGTGAATCAAGCAAATGGCACGAAGAAAACTTATCACTCGAGGTGACGACCTCTCCGACTAACTCATTTCATTTAGTTTCTTTTAAATTTTGTTTCACTTTTACATGCATTGAGGACAATGCTTCTCTCGAGTTTGGGAGGTGTTGGTTTCTAGTTAGTTTCATGTTTAGTTGCATTCATCTTTAGCAATCACATATAGGTTGCATATGTTACTTGCCATGCCTTTAATTGGATTTAATTGCTTAAGACTTGTTGAATATCCAGTGATGAATTTTTGCCACTGCACTTAATTGAAAGAACCTTTAATTTTAGGATTGCGAGAAAAGAACTTAGAATTTTACTATGATGCTAATTTTTTTACATGGCTATGACTTGTTGATTGAAAGAAACTTAGTGAACTTAAGTTGCTTAAAATTTGGGTAAATTTAAAATTGAAAATTAAAATTTAAATTCTTGCTAGAAGTGCCCGAAACTGGCTCTAGTAGTAAATGCTCTTTCTTGCTAGAGGTGCCCGAAATTGGCTCTAGTCGACTAAAATAAAATGAGAAATTGCTTACTTTGCTAGAGGTGCCTGAAAATTGGCTCTAGTGAAAATAAAAATAAATGCCTCGATAATTAAATTGATAAAAACCTATTGTTCACATAGAATCTTGAAAATCAACTTGTACACAACTACGCACACACATTGTCACGAGCATTATAGTTTGGCACCGGGTAATTTTTGTGCTATCTAAAAATTAAAAGGTGATCATACTTTGTGCCACGGTTCTGAGGTTTGAATTCAAGTTTGAAGCATGTCTTTGATGATTAAAGTTTTGGCGGGTAATTATTAGTTTGCATTGCTTGAGGACAAGCAATAGTTCAAGATTGGGGGTGTGATAAGTGTTCAAAAGTACTATTTTTAGTACCCTTTTTACTCATACTATTGTTAGACTTAGGCTCATATTAGTTGCATAATTAGTCATTCATGCATTAATTCATGTATCTTTCCACCGTTGAGCTTGATTACATAACTTGGTGATTTTTGTGGAAAAAGATGCTGCTTTGGTGTGCTTTTGTGTGTGTGTGCAGAATCACTTGCCTAAACAAGGCTAGAATCAGTTGTCAGTGCAGTGCATGAAGGAGATGTCGGCGCAGTTGCCAGGGCAATGCATGAAGGAGATGCCGAGCTAGTTGCCAAGGCAATTTTCGACAAAGAATAAGATGATATGATAGTCGAAATTGATGACTAGATAAGCCCAAGATGACATGGAGCAAAGTTAAATCCCAAAGGAGTTTGATTTCCACGAATAGGTTAAAGAGAAATTAAATCCCAAGAAGATAGGAGAAGTTCTAGAAGGAATTTAAATATAATAAAGAATTATATTGTTTAAAGATATTTAATTCCAACTTAACTTCCTCCTCAAGAAGGATTTTGACCAAGCCATATCCTATTTAATGGACCAAGCCGTCAAAGAGAGGAGAGAAGAGAGAATTTTCGACAAGATCAAGGGCAAGGGAGATTTCGACAAAGCTCCATCCATTCTTCATCTTTTTCTTTCTTGTTCAATTAGGTTTATGCTAGGACTTCTTTATCTTGTGTTTCTTTGGAACCTAGCCATGAACTAAATCTATTTGGCTAAGGTTATTGTGTTTTGTGGTTGTGAGAAACAATTGGATTTTGTTTAGGTAATAAGAGTTTGCACTTTTCTATTCAAGGTTTATTCATTCTTGGTTCTTATTATTGTTTGCGAGTGAATTGGGAGAGGATCTCGTAACTTCATCTATTTATCTAATATCGGGAGAGCTAGATTCAAGAAACAAATGAGTATGATCTTTATTCAATCTATTGATGGTGAAGATTAATCCGGTGTAGGAATAAGTTAAGGATTTCAACGGCTAAGAGGAGTGTAAGATTGGTTGTTGTTCAACCTTAATTCACGCAAGGATGTATTATCAAGGCATGCACAAGTAGCTAGAGTTTCGACTTAGGGATAAGAAGAAACCATTGAAGAACGCTCTGTCGAACCTTGAAGTTGTTGTCCAGACGCCCAAGTAGTTGCCCAACTAGTCGCCCAGCCGACCATCGATTAGTTGCCAAGGCAACCCTGTTTTGCAAGTTGCCATGACAACTGAGTTGCCCTTGCACTCTTTTACCAAGACGATCCGATCGGCTATCACTTATCAACTCACGGTAACCTGGCCTATTCTCTCTCATTTGATTCTATCTATTCTTTTGCTTTATTGCTTTCTAGTTTAGTTGTTAGTTAAACTCCCATAATCTTCTACTTGTGAACTTTTTATAGTGCAAGAGATTAGATTCTTGAAGTGGCACCAATCCCTGTGGAGATGATATCTTTTATACTATAACTTGCGACATGTACAATTGCACAATTGCGTAGCACTTATTATACGCAACAAGTTGTAGCCTCTGTAGCTAGCATCCTTACATGTTTAGCCACGTCTTGTATTTGGGTCATGATGCTTTTGTTAAATTCATCTCGTTCTTGGAACTCTTTGGCATTGTCCCTAAGCCGAGTAAACCAATAGTTATTACCCCATTCATTGATATCTTCGAGAACCAGAATCTTCATCATATACTCCTGAATAATGCATTCCATAGCTTCTACTTGCTTCTTCAATGTATCATTCTCACTCAGACTAGCCTGGAGTTCGATATAAGTATGATGATTCTGGAACCTGTGCAACAAATGATTCAGATCTGCTACTTTGGCTTGCAACTCAACAATGGAGGCTTGGCTATGCTTTAACTTCTTATTTGTCTCATCACATACCCTTTGCAACTCAAACAAACGGACCTTGTTGTCATGGGTTTTCCTCTTCCATCCAGTAACATTTTTTTCTTTTTCGAGGACCCGCTTGTTATTTTCATTCTCAACTACTTGCTTCCCTCTCTTCTTCTCATCTACCAGCAATCGTTTATATTTTTCAACTCCTCTCTTGTCGCGCTCTCTTTCTTTTCCCACAGCTTTCTCAATTTCTTGCCTCCACTATTCTGGAGTCTTCCTCAAATCAGCATTTCAGACCGTAGCCTGAAATTTGAGAAAATCCACCCTCTAAATCATAAATTTTGCTTCTAGGTCCTTGTACAGCTTTACCACCCGATCTGTCTCTCCTTTATACTTGTTCAAATCTAGGCTTACCTCAAATAAGTCATTCGTACACTGGCTTTGTAGGTCTTCAATCTTAGCCTTAGCCCTCTTCAACTCAGCTCTCAGAATATCAGCCTTAGACGGAACCACCTTCAGATGTTCCTCCAAGGATTTAGCCTGCCCCAGAGTGGGTGGTAAAATTTTGTCGTTCACCCTGACATGTCTCCCTACATCATAATCAGGGGTGAACATACACTGACTGTTGTGCTCTATTTCCATGTGGTAGCAATGTTTCCATGAATCGTTAATTGTTTGGATCTTCTCTCTGAACTCTCCTTGGAACTCGAATCTGATAAATTAAGACCCGTAGTGAAGGGGACAAACTGTCGAGAGCCATACTGTCGTGACACTAGTAAGGAGGCACAACCAATTCCACCCTATAGGCCTAATAGCATCAAATAATCATAATCCCCACACCTGTACAAAAACTTGGTGCGGCCCATCCATGGAACTCTCCATACAATGTCCTGATCTTGGCGATCCCGGAAGATATCAACCCACTTGTTCTTCTTAGCTACCGGCCACTTCTTTGCCAAAAATTCTTAGAGCAGAGAAAAATTTAGGGAGTGTATATTAGGCAAGGCTAGGGTTGGACACTTCCAGAAATGGCCAAGGGCCCAAACCTAGAGCAAATGTGCACATCCTCTAAAACACACACCTTCCAGCTTTCGGCATGCATTCAAAGAGATGAATGTTTCTGCTAGTATAGCTGACACTGGGCTGGTTTCCCTTTTCAACTGCTCAAAGAAATATAGCATGGCCACATCAATATTTCCCAATACCCTTAGAAAGATGACCTAGCCGTAAATCGTTATTGCTAAGAGATCCACTCTCTTTTCTTTATCTAGATGAATGGGAATTATGTTTCGGATGCTCCACCAAGGGAATGAAAAGCTGCCCCCTTTTTTCTGTACCAGTTTTACCCAACCATCCCCCATGCCAGCAAAAGATTTGAGGCTCAAGTGAGCATTCTTGTTCTTAAGAGGTTTAGCATAGACTCGGTCACCTTGCGTAGGTTGAAAAGTGCAAAATACTCCTCAAATGTAGGCATCATATCTTCACTATTTAAAGTAAAACAACAATACCCAGGATTCCAGAACTGAATCACTGCTTTGAAGAACGGTTCATCCACCTCTTTATGTAGCAGATATACTATGTCGCCATAGGTATCAAGGAACAATTGTTTTGTTGCATAGTCAAAACGACCTCATATCTCTCGTAACTCATGTACACTGTTCTATTTGACACTTATATGGGCATATTCAGATGTCTCTGTCTTGTGATCAACTGTCAAACTATCCACATGTACTCGCTGGTTGACCTCAGACCAGTTACGTACATCCGCATTGTCTTCATCCTTTTTTAGGTACCTCTCATCCATGGCAAGAGTTGTTTTCTAATCAAACAAATGTCTTAAGAATCAACCCCTTCTAGATATGGAATGAGGATGCAAACATGCAAAACAAAGACAAGACAAGAAAAGGAAATGATTAATACTTCAAAAAAACACAATAAGGTCCAAAATAATTTCATTGTACAAATAGTAACTGGGCAGCACATTCCAACATTTTTGGGCATGTCTCCACGGACTATTCTTAAGAAATAATTTTGACCAAAATCAAAACTTGGGGTTTTCCACATGGCTCTAATGAGGTAGGCTTTTAAGATTAGTACTTAAAATCAACAAGACAATAAAATATCATTCATTAAAAACCTTTTAGGTTGGAAATTCATTTTAAATATGAATATGGGTGTCACTTAACGGGGTGCTTTTAATATCGTATTCGAATAAAGTGAATTTCCTTATAAAAGGATATTTGCATTCAGAATTTAAATTCAGTTAATAATTATGGGATAAATTAAATTCAAATAATTATTCGAAATGCCAAAATGCCACGTAAAATTAAAGGTACCGATAACAGGCGTTCGTAGGGGTGCTAATCCTTCCCTATACGTAACTGACTCCCGAACCCAATTTTTAAAGACATAATCTCTGGTTTGTTTTTCGATGTCCGGTCTATCTCGAATGGATCGATGGCGACTCCAAACATTTTTTTAAAAGATAAATAAAGGAAAATCAAATTTAATACGAAAAACCCTAAATTTCAAGATTAAATTAAAAATGGCTGGCAAACCCTAATTTTATAAAAGATCGATCGTCAGCTATTTTTAAACGTCCCAATTTTTCAAAAAATGGTCGCGACATAGTGACAACAACTATATAGCGTAATCAATGTTGTAAGAAGAACTTCTAGCTGACCCTTCACTTGACCGACAGAGAATATCGATCTTGTGATTTGCGTGCTACACAGAGTAAGCCAACATGGCATATACAGCTGTCAATGCCGAGTTGTACTGTTGGATGCTCTGGGTTGGTTCACGTAATACACTTTAAGCCTTAACACCATGATCTGCTCTGTGCACACATAATGTTGAAAGGAGAACTTTGTGCATTAAACTAAGCTTCACCAACACATGAGACGACCATTGTTTTGATTGAATGTATTACGAGACAACAAAATTTCAATTTTTTCACTTCTATTTTACGCAATCGAACATCATGTTTGCAACCTATTTATAGTAGGGCTTTTGACTCTAAACTCACTTTACATGTAAATCGAGTTATAAATGTCGTGTACCATTGTTGTTTGAACCCTCCGCCAGAAACTCTAAAGAATCTTTTACCTACAAAAATGTAGAGGGGTGACATGATAAGTGGAAATCGTCGTGCATGGACGACGATTTCCACTTATCATGTCACCCCTCTACATTTTTGTAGGTAAAAGATTCGTCAAAATACCTATAAATACCAAACTTTTACCTACACTCTATCCATGTCAAACCCCCATGTTAATATTTATTTGAAGCTACATTATTCCGAAGAGATAAGCTTGTTATTCCCGTCAATTCCAAACGAGCCAAGAATATTGTACACACTGTGGATTCGGACAACTTACACAAATTTCTCCTTACACCATGACATATTGTTATTCTTTTTTTCTCTCAAAGGTATTGCGAAACTTAATGTTTTAAGGAGAACTTTGTGTAATGAGTCCAAATCCATTGTCTTGATTCATTTGAAATTTATGGGTTTACCAAGCATGACATAGCGGTGTATTTACAAACACGGGCTATCGAAATAATCCAATATCAAAGTGTAACGACATTAAAATAAGTGTAATGACTACATTATGTTTAATATTTCTAAATTTTACTATTTTTCATTTGGATTTTATGCTTTTTCATCCAATTGTATTTACTATTTTACGCACGCGATGATAATTCTTTTGCAATAAATTAAATATGAGGAATTTTGAAACTCGCCTTTCATGCTTGGCGAGTTTCACATGATTTTTCGTTACTATAAAACTCACGCTCCAATTGTGTCTATTTCACCAATACTCCCAACACTTTGCTCCCCTCATGGCTAAGTTTTTCGCAACATTTTATTTTCTTGGTACCTATTTCGACTCAACAATCACCAGCAATATGTCACTCTACGATTTATTGTAGTTGATATCAACCGAGGTTAGTAAACGTACAAACAAGCAAATTTCTTACTTAGAATGTAAAATCCCAACATCGATGGTAGCTGAACTGCACAACATTTTGAGGCTTACCAATGAAAGCGACATGCGCAAGATGTTTGACCAACTCAATTCTGCAGGACCTAAATACATCCACTTAAATGTTAAGTTCCATGAGGTCGATGTCGGCGAAGGTAGTTTATTTGTACCCAGAGAAGTTGGTTCGTCCGTACTCACAGCGACCACTAAACAAGTTCTATCTTCACCGGATGTTGATGTAGCTGCTGATGCTCTGTAGCTTTTTATGTACAGGCGCAGACAAGAGAAACAACGGCTAATCAAAGAACTTAACTTCAGACGTCTCAACTGACTACGATGATACCGAGCAGGAATTCGATTAACCTTCCACTACTGAAATCATTTTAGTTTCATGTTTATGCGTTGGTTTTTTTGTCTGATGTTCTAAGTATGTGCTACACTGTAGTCTACCATGTTTTATTTATGTGAAATGTTTTTCGGTATAAATCATCCTCAATTATCTTTTTCAGCTCGTTACGGTACGAAGATAAAATTTACCTAAGTATGTTAACAACATTGACTACCATTAACATACATATAAATAATTTACTGACCCAAATCCAAATCGAACAAAATTCTAAATTGTCCATCTATACGTCAAACATATTTTAAACTTACCAAACTCGCAGTATAGAAACGGCGAGTTTCATATTCCCCTAAACAATATTATGTAGACGTTACACGACCATTAACCCATTACAAACTCACCGTAAGACTACGACGAGTTAGATTTAGGATTAAGTTAATCACTTGGTTAAGGTTTAAACCGTATTATAATTAAAAAAAATTGAGAACTAGCCGTGTTGCTACGACGAGTTTGAATAAAAAAATATTATATTTTTGAAACTCGCCGTGTTGGTGCGATGATTTCACTGTAAGGGTGCTACTCCTGGCAATTTAGGATCCTACTTTAGTCATAATAGGATCTAAAGATCCTATAAATGTCCTTAAGCCTATTTTCTCATGTTATATTTACATCTTTCCATATTTTGCATTATGTTATGTTATACAGTTTTTTTTTGAAAGATTATCTAATACAATTTTAAATTTAAGTTTATTAACTTAAATTTTATATCATAACATATGTCATACAAATTCAATTTAGATAAGATTTATTCATTCAAATCATGATCATGATGTATCTATTATTTTTGTGTATGCCTTTTTCAAAGTAATATAAATTTTATTCATTATTACTTTTATCCTGTGCAAGTTATCTACTTTTATTTTTTAAGGTAAACTACATAAATAATCTTCAGATTATAGGGTGCTTTTTTGTTGAGTCCATCATTTATGAAAAGTTACAAAATGGTCCTCTAACTTTAAAAAAGTAACAAGTTGATCCGGTGTCGTTAAAAATTTAACGGCTGCCGATGTGAAAGTTAACAAAAATTGGCATAATAACACATTTAGTCTTCCATATTTACATATTCAATCAATTTAGTGCTAATTAGAAAAAATTCAATAAATTTAGTCCTTTTATAAAATTATTCTATCAATTTAAACCTTTCTATTTAACCCCCCACTTCGGCATTGTCTCTCTGCTCTGACAACCATCTGTGAGCTAGGTATAAGGACGAGCATCGAAGGATGTGGCCTGGTCGAACGAGCGAGGGGAGTAGGATGGAAGGGTCGCTAGACGAAATGAAGGCTAGACGTAGTAGAGACACGTGACACTCTCCTATGATACCACATGATAGTTTCCTATGTTGTCACGTGACACTTTTTTGAAAAAAAAAACTTAAAATCAAGGACATTTGAAACAATTTGTTTTTTTCATGGAAAATATAAATATTACATGTAAAATGGAGGACATGAGAACAATTTAACCTTTTTATTTAAAGTTTTTCCCCTGCACCTAGGGGTGAACATTCGATCGAGTTGAATCAAATCAAAATAAAATTTTGAGTTAACGAGTCTTATTTTATGACTCAAACTTTATTTGAAATTTTTCGATTCGAGTTTATGAAATTTGAATCTATTCGAGTCGAGTCAAGTTGTCGTGTTTCTATACAAATTTAATTGTAATTATTTATAATGTTATAGTACGAATTTATTTTTATTTTCAATGACTTTCTCTAATCATATACGATATACATATGTATTTCTTCATATTTTTCATACGTGTAAGTAAGATTAGTAATATTATTTAATAAAACAAATATCTATCTAAAATTATAAAATATATTTATAATGTTATTTTTAAAGAAGTAATTTTTTAGGACAAAGTATTGACGAGAGTATAAAGGAGACAATGAATTGATGAGAAGAGAGAATATACAAAAACATATAATTAGAGAATCAAATTGAATAAAATGCAAAGTTAAGTTATTAAATTACAAAAAGAATAAATTTGTTGTTGAAAATATGAATTGACATAAATATTTTATAGGGGTAGTCGAGCATGTGGTTAAAATTTGGTCAAAATAGACTTAAAACAAATGAGGAATTGAAGAAATAAGGAAATCATACAAAGTTGATGGACTAAATTGAAAAAAAAAGAGAAGAAATTTATTTTCAAAATAGGAACTGAATCTAAATATATATTCTAAAGTGGTTTAGGAGCATTTGGTTCAAATTTAGTCAAAAATGGACTTAAAATGAGGGGGAATTGAAGAAATAAGGAAATTAAGGACTAAATCGCAAAATATTTAAATTTGATTTTTTTCCGATTCTTTTGAGTTGGCAAAATCGAACTCTACTTGAACTTAAAATTTTCACGATTCGAATTGACTCGAATAAATTAAAATTAAAAAAAATTAATTTTTTCGAGTTGAGTTTTGTTTACCTTGCCTCATTCCTCAAGAACACAACCTTCTTCTGCGCCGCTCTCATTGTTGCTGTCAATTCCTCCTATTCCATCAACAATCGTTACCAAACTGAAGCACTTGATCTCCTCTATTGTTCTATCACCACCTAAACTTATAAGAGGAAGGTTGAGCGTGGGTTTTGGGACGGCAGTGCTGAGTAGTAAGGGTGTGGGTTTAGGTTAACTTAAGCGTAGACATAATCAATCCCGATTTGTGGAGGAGCACAACCATTACGGTTCTGAACCGGGATACACATTTGCTTTAGGGACATAAATGTGTCATTTCTGCCACGATTCTAATTTTATTTCTTCTTTTTGTCTTAGATTTCTATATTTTGTAAACTAGTAGTCAGAACTTTTGAATCAATGAAGAACAAAATGATTTTTATGGTATTTAGTGTATATTTTGAGTATATAGAACCAACCAACATTTACTCTCAAATTCGAATAATATAAGAAAGAATACAAGTATTTCTTAAATCTCTTCCCAAGCTTGTTTTGGTGTCTCAAAAGCTATAATTCTTGTGAAAATAACATCAAAATTTTCAATTTTGCAAAAATGACAACACCTTGTATATTTTTGGCACATCATTGATCTAAGCTACAGTTGGATTGGCCCTTAATGGTCTTCGTGTATCCACTACTTGCCAAAGGTCATGTGCCTCCAAATAAGTTCAGTTTTACCACCCAAATGCGGTAATTTTCACGAACCTATAAAATACTAAGGGGTGGACTTAAAAAATTTTAAGAGGGTGAAAATAAAAATAGATTTTCAATAGAAAATACATATAATTTCTAAAAATTTGTAAATCATATATGAGTTTTAAATTTTTAGGAGACGACTGCCTCTCCAGCCCTCATCTGGTCCATCCCTGCAGTCAAAGAAAAAGGGAAAAAAAAAAAACTCTCGATACCAATTGTTGAATTTTCTTTCGATCACTCAAAAAACTCACAAAATAGGTAACGGAAATAATGAAGAAACAAGAGAAAAGAGAACTGAAAGAAAAAGAAGTCACTTAGTTGCTGAAAATTGGCACTTGCTGCAAGTACTTTTGTTTCTTCTCAATTTGCTGCCACATAATTCAACAGTCCTACTTTCTATTCAAATAAAAAAGCATATATTTAACCAAATCATATGGTACTGAAATGGATCCTACTTGCCCGAAGATGAGCCTGGATTTGCATCTTCAACAGCCTGCTTCTTATAAATGGTTACGTTCAATGAGGACTGAGCACCCTCAGTGAGTACAAAGACACAAGCATCACCAACATCTAAATTTTTACGCCAACCATCACCGAATATTACATTTGGCTCTGGTCTTTCAATAATACGCTGATAGTATATTACTGGCCATGATTTTCCATTTGAAAGGAGAAGTTTGACTTCTTTGACCATCTTTGTCAGATATTTCCTTGCAAAATCCACCGGTATACTCTGTTCATGCAAACCAAAACATGTCAATTCAGTTATTTATTCAAATAAGTGAAAGCAAAACGATATCATATGCATGGTGGAGTTATAAGAACTTGGAAATGGGTAGCAGGTTTCAACGGAAAAACTCACCAATCTACATGAATTAACATATGATGGCTGTAATACAATAACAAAGGATGGATTTTCAATTTTCAGGGCACCAGCTCTTCGAAGAGCATTAGCTTTTTCCAGGGCAGTCAGTGGTTGAGTTGATCGAGGCTTCCGTTTCAGCGGACGAGGCATATCAGTTGAAGTTAATTGCCGGGGACAATTTGCATGCTGACCTTTGTGGATGAGCACTTTGAAGGATATTTTGATGCTATTTATTAGCTCAAAGGCACAAACATCACCGACTTGGATATTGTTATCCCGTACAAAAGTATGCCAACCAGTTTCTAGATATGAATATAACCTTTTCCCGAATTGTCTTTGCTTGAAGAAGACGGTCCAAGTTTTCCCACTTGAGCTGCAAAGGGTTACAGAGCAATGCTCTTCCATCAAATGTTTCGTGACGAAGTTGCGTGGTATGGACTGCTCAAAAGAGAATTGAAAAACAGAATTCAACTTTCCAGCAATAGAAATGAAAATACTCTTTAAAATTTGCTCATTGCCGGCAGATTCATACATGTTTTTGAAGTAATGGATTGCTTACCAGTCTATATTTTTTTACCATGGCTGAGACCAACATAATCTGGTGGCACCACAACCAGGAAAAATGGGTTCTCAAATTTGAAAGTACTACCAGCACTCTCAAGAGCCTTGACCTTTTCTTGAGACTTCAAACTGTGAATCCTGATATGGCTCGTGCTTTATCACTATTTGTAGGTGGAGCTAGAGATCCAGACTTCCAAAAGCACCCGGTTTCGGTTTTGATAACTGAATTAGTACTTATCATCTTTCCCCGCCTAGGACATGACAGTTGCGATTTTTTGGGTCTGTATAGAGTCGTCAACTTCGGATTCATCGACTTGATTATTGCTGGTGCATGGATATTGTATCTCAGAAGCACTCCTATTGAAGATGACTACGTGGAAATTGCTATTCCCATCATATCTAAAAACCAAAAGATTACCGAACTCAAGAGAGTAATGGTTTGAAAATTCTAGCCAGCCGTTTTCTAGCCATATTTGCCCATTACATTTAGTCAGTTCTACTTTCCATGCTTCACCAGATGGCACCCTGAGCATTGCTGGACTCGACATTTCATTTCCATGATTTTCCACAAACTTTCTGGGAATTCCCTGTTAAAAACGAAAAAAATATTGTAAATACAATTTCCTAGAGGCTATAATTAACTTTTTTTTTTGCTATGAACTAATTGGCTAAGAGATGATCAGTATATCGTAAAAAAAGAAGAAGAGATGTGTCGAGACTCAGGAGAATGCTTACAAGTTTTCCTTTCTGTATAGAGTTTTGGAGAATTATCTTGAAGAAATAAGGTGAGCTACTTTTAAACATTAAATGGTCGTTGCCTTGCTGGAGAGAAGAAGCCATGCTTGAACAGCTATATATGGTGAAAGAGTTCCCGCAAATAATGTTATATTCTAACATAAAGATATTATTGAGGAGATAGCTGAGTGGCTTGCCCCGCCATTATTTCTCATATCTATCTACAGTAGGAAGTGCTCGTAAATCCATATTTTCAAAGAGTGATTAATACAATTTTAATGATTATTAGCTATTGAATTGACTGTTGAATTAATAGTTTCAGGGCTCGAGGGAAACTGAAGGGCAGACTCATTTAATGACCAAAGTTTGTGTTTTCCTTTCGAGCTTCTGTTTTCTTTAGTCATCTTTCTCATCGGCCATTCAAAACTAAGCTAGGATCTCCAGTTATAGCGCAATAATTGTCAAAGCTAATAAGAGGAAATCACCATTATCTATAGTTCCAAGTTGTATTATTCTAAAACTGTTATATTTGGTTTTTAGGCATGGGGCATGGTGTGCTTTGCCAGTTGCCATCTTTTAAACGTTGAAAATTAGATCTTTTAACAATTAGGCCCTATTAAAGCCAAGTCTGGTCACATCATCATTTAGTGTGAGGATTAGAGATTTAATTATACAAAGGACCGTAAAGAATACAGTCTAGAGTATACAATGAATTGTAAACTAGAATTCATCTCATTGAAAGAAGTTACTCTATCCATGTCGATCTTCTCATTATATATAGAGAAGACAAAGAGGGGATAACCATCCAACTGTTTTACAAAGCTGTACAACAATTCTTAACAGTATAAACTGATTTTAACTAACTGAGCCATAAGCAGGGCGGTACCTCTAACTCCAAGGGACCAGCGGAGGCCACGGCTCCCTTAAAATTTTAAAAATTGAAAATGTTCGACTTCAAGACACTTTTTATCCTTCCAATTTTTCTGAGAGAAAAAAACTTCTAAATTCCTCTATAATCTGTATTTCAGTAACAATAGCTTCAGAACCGTTCTTCAATTCTTCAGGAGAATATACTTTTAGTCTCTCTCGAAGTCTAGACAAAGGTTCTGTTGACACGTCTGCTACCTCATCTATAATCGGAACATAGTTCACTTTTATTGATCTGTCCTATATCTTTTCCCTTACAAAACACAAATCTAGCTCAATATGTTTCATTTGCGCATAACGCACAGGAGTATCAGCATGTGCGCTGACACTAGTATTATCACGCCATATGATAGGAGGTGAAGCGAGTTTTATACCAAGCTCGGTGAGAAGGATTTGATCCACGTTGCTTCACACATAGCGTTGGCTAGGCGTCTAAATTCAGCCTCAGCTGACGATCTTGACACAACACTCTGTTTTTCGAGCTTCAAGCCACTGGATTTTCGCCAGAAAACAATCAAAATCCAGATGTTGAGCAAGGAAGAACTTGAGCTTTCCCAAATATTTTTCAGAAAAAAAATGAATGAATCTCTTTGATCACATTATTAACCTCTTTTGCATCCGATCCTATTACCACAACATCATCAACATAAACCATTAAGTAGACCTTGTGATGCTGTGAACCTCAAATCCTCTACAAGACATCTCATGAACTTATACCACGCTCTAAGTCCGTACAACGATTTTTTTAATCGAGAAACTAATTGATTTCCACTCAAATCTACTTGTTCGAATTCAAGCGGTTGTTGCATGTAAGTCTTCAGTTAGATCTTCAGTCAAAAAGACATCACAACATCAAATTGTCTTAATTTTATCTCAACTTAGCACCTAAAGTTTTTTTTCAACGTGACACTTTGATCAAATCAATATCTACACGACTTCAATAAAAATAATAGATGGCATGTCAAATCTCTCCTACTTTCTTTTTTTTGGTTTACTCCATGGAAATTTTATTTAATTATAAACTAGCCCTATTTATTTCTAAATTTTATGATTTATAGTTAATATTATTTATTATTGGTAATATTATTTTTATTTAAATTTAATATTAAATATAAAATATTATATTGTATTTAATAAAATCTTCTACTTTTCCATGTTAGAACCCGTAAAACAGCAAAAACGTGACGAGAGGTTTTTATTAAATAAAAATTAATATGAAATAAAATATAAAATAAAAATATTATAATTGTTGATGTCGATTTTGGGCGACACCAGACAAGGAGGTGAAGATGACGGTTGAAAGAAGGTTTTGGGGATGAAGCTTAGTGGTTCACCCATTGTGGGACGGGCGGAGAGTCACAGTGGGTGGTGGTTGACCGTAGAATTTGACGGTTTACCCCTCGTTGATTTGGGGCCGAGAGCCGCAAACAGTGTAGAAAGGGCGAGTGGAGTCACGTGGGAGAGAGAGGGAGGTCGATGTAGAATGAGTGTTGTAGAGTCGTCCTATTTGTCTTTGATTTTGGGGTATTTATATCTCATTGGAGCTGTAGATGGAGTAATGTTTGATGAGACCGTGACAGGCCTAACCATGGCTATTGATGTTCCGGAAGATGGTAGTTTGGCTATTAGGCTGCGAGCTTAATCATACTTGATGGCTGTTTTGTCTCAGCGCGGTAGTCTTCGGAGCTGACAGGTCCGGAGGTGTAAAAAATCCGAGGAAGGAGCTCTAGGTTCCGTGATGTTAGAGCGTGGTGCGTAGACAAAAACATTTTCTTCGAAAGTAGAGTTCTCCAAAAGCGTTTAGCGAAGGTACAACCATAACCTTACGAATATTTTTTCTTTTTCTTTTCTAGATAAAAAAACCTTCTTTTTGGCATTTGAAAATTTGAAAGACATGCGGGATTCATCAAGGTTGTTCTATAAGTATGAAAAACATGGTCATACTAACATCAAGGGTTCACAAGCCTCTGAAATACGAATAATTATAGAGGCGACCATTTGAAGGCCGCGAGATTCACCTCCGACTAACATATGTATCTGTGAATTAACATATAACCACATCACGCAGCAATACTTTATTGCATTTTTTTATTTCAATAATTTTCAATTCAATATTATAAAAAAATAATTTAAAAGATGCGAGCAAAAGAATAAACAAACATTTATCATTTGTATCATACCTTTTTCAAAGGAAACAAAAGACCGTTGTCAAAGTAAATTGATGCATAATGCATGAGACATATTAGGTTTTGCGCTTCATATAATATTTAGAAAGTTTTTTTTTTCAGCAGGACACGACAGGGTTCAATTTTCCAACATTGAAGAGATAATATGGGAAAGCATCTCTTCTGAAATGGCTGCCCTCCATTCCTGCCGGGGCTATAAACATGAAACAAATCAACGGTGAACATGTGAAAAGAGAAGCAACGAAGAAACATAACCACAGTAGAAGATCGAGTAATCCGGCATGAAGAATGGGAAGAACCGAAAGTGTGGTACGGTACGGGCAGGAATCTGAATACGGGTATGACGTGTCGGAAAAATCAGAGAGGAGACCCAATAATTGAACCCCACGCGGCCTGGCACTCATGATTCTGTCCTACCCTGCAACAACCTCTCTATCCTCTTATGCCTTTGACCATGACTTCAGTTCTTTGTTTCCAAGTCTTTTGACTCCCGATGCCTAGCCAGAAAATGTCGGGTTTTTGGCATTATTAGCTGAACCCTTCGGCATGCTTGTCTATACTACTTTCGGCTCGGTCTATTCATTGTTAGGACGATGGGAATAGCATTTTTTCACTCAAAAGCATTGGAGTCTTGAGAGATGACTGAAAAAGACTGTTGATAAAGTTCTGACATAGTTTTCTTCATAGGGAAGAAGATTGTTGTTAACAAGAAATATCATGGACAGCCTTAATATTTGCTTCGAATATTATATGTATGTCCAAAAATAACCTAGGAAATTTGCTTACAATCTTAATAACTACTACATTATGAATTTAGTTGTGCCATGATCAGAATTAGAAGAAGTATATTCTTTGAACTTTGTTGTCGTCTTTCATGCCTGTTTACATGCATCCGAATTGGAAGATTATCCATATCTGAGGATTAACTTTTTCTTTTATTGGACACAAACCATTAAAGGCCAAAGCTAGAAAAATCCAAAAAGAAGCCACATAAACAGCTAACAACAGTACAACACCATGCTAATGGAGCCGACCCTCAACAGAGAGCGTCAGATCGAGCTCATTCTGCATCTGACTGATGACATTCTCGTGCCTAACAAAACAACGTAAAAGCCTGCTTTCTTCACTCTTCTTATTCTCTCGTTTAACCTTCGCGGCATGTTTCACTGTCTCTTCTTCTCCTTTCTCTCCCCATAAAATCCCCTCTTCACTCTCTCCTTAACATCCACAAGCATACACTTGAAGAAGATACTCTAACTTAAGCTACTTTTGTTTTGTCTCAAAATGCCGTTAAGTTCCGGGGATCAAAACAGGCGTGTAACCAAGGCCCATGGAGCCCCACCACAGGAACAAGAGCAACTACTTTGTCCACGCTGTGACTCCACCAACACTAAGTTTTGCTACTACAACAACTATAACCTTTCTCAGCCTCGCTATTTTTGTAAGTCCTGTCGCCGTTACTGGACTCATGGTGGCACACTTAGGGACATCCCTGTTGGCGGTGGTACCAGGAAAAATGCTAAGCATTCACGCAACAGCACTGCCACAACCACCCATGGCACAGCTTTTTCCACAACTAATGCTGCCACCACCATCGTCGCCGCAAGTCATCATAACTTCCCATTACCTGCCACCCCGGTTTTTTTGCCAATCTTAGCCAATCGGGGAAGTTTTGGTATCGAGGGAGAGTCCCAGGGCAATATTTGTGGAAGTTTTACTTCATTGTTGAACACTCAGGGGCCTAGTTTTCTAGCTCTCGGTGGGTTTGAGTTTGGTATAGCTCCAACGCTAGAGGATGTTGGATTTGGACTTGGAAGAGGAATGTTGCCTTTTCCTTGCGTAGGAGATGGAGCTGCTTCTGCTGTTGGCGGGCGTGGCAATGTAGGTGCTGCCACGGGAATGGGGAATCCATGGCAGTTTGAAGGTGGAGAGCCTGGTTTTGTTGGCGGGGATTGTTTTTCTTGGCCTGATCTTGCCATTTCGACCCCTGGAAATGGAAGTGAATCTTTGTCTTCTTCTTTTTTTAATGTTTCTAGTACAAGGTGAATTTAGTGAGTGCTGAGAGTAAACTATTAGCCGCAAGAAAGTACAAATAGAACTATGAGTCTATGACTTTTCTTTATTGTTAGTTGGTGACTTAATGTCATGGAATTTGGTTTGTTTTATTTGTCACTTTTATGTAAGGACATGACTTAGATCAAAATCATGAGTCTATGTGTAGTTTTTAACGTTGATACTCGATAAGCTATACTTTTTTTTGACATAAGATATGCTAAATTTTTACTGTTTTAATTTCGAACCACTGGTATTGTTTCTTAAAATTTTTAACAGAACTAGCTAAATAAATTTTCAGCTAATGTTCTTGTTTCACGATCATGTGATGACTAAATGGTTTTTTATTATAATATCCTTGATTATTTTGTTTAACTAAATGAAATGTCATTAAACATTGTGAAAGTTTATTGGTATCAGTAAGTGCCTAGTGAAAATTGAAAAACTAACAGTTGTGTATAATTTTTTTTCTTATTTGACATGCAAATGTTAATATGTTCTAAACTTATCATTCCTTTAATTAAATATAGATATGTACACTCATAACTTGTCAATAATGTTTAAGCCTTTTTTTCCTCTCTTCGTGATGGTATATGTTTTTTCAATCATATCAATTGGTATATATGATTGAAAACAGTCCAACAGATGAGGTAAATATGATTTCTGACTCTGATATATAATATATATACGAAAGGTTTGAATTTTTATTGTTGTTGACTTTTTTCCCATAAATATGGCACAAGTAAAATTATTTACAGAAATATTGTAGTTTGAACAGTAAGAATAAAGTTGGTGTGTACTCAATCCGACTTCACTGTTCAATCCAATTTTTTTATTAAAAATGATGAAGATAGGCGGTGAGAATGCACTTTACACAGAAAATATTGTTCAAGTCAAATTGTAGGTGATCCGACTACAATTTTTTAATGAAAAAAAATATTGTTCAAAGTCGATTGTAGGTGATCCGACTTCAATGTTACTGTAGCAAATGCCATAGATATGAAAATAAAAAGAGAGATGCCACATTTAAGGAATTTTTTTCAGCTGCAATATTGCAGCAATTCCTCGTGTGTGTGTGTATATATATATATATATATATTAGATAGGATCCATTTATATAGTGTAAGAATTTTTAAGTTTTACGTGTTTTTTGGATCGTTGAATTGGTGAAATAGATGATTGAGATTGACAATAGGATACGTGAAGATTATCACTTTGACAAAAAAGTAATGAGTTAATCTCATCCAAAAAAGTATAAAACTATGAGTTTTACATTGTGTGTGAGAGGATCTTAACCCTATATATAAAGAATTTTAACTTTTACACATTTTTTGATCGTTGAATAGGTGAAATGGATGACTGAGATTAACAGTGAGATATCAGATCCGATCTGAAATCATATATCCAAAATTTCGGATAACTAAAAAAATGGTCTGTGCCTTATCCGAAAAATAGTTATTCAATATTTTAAATACCCAAATTTTGGATCGGATATCCGATCCAAACATATCTCTTCATTTTGCCTAAATTAATCCTATTTTCCTTAAAAAAATCCCAACAGCTTTAAATTTTGCACTGTGACTTTATACAACAACACTCAAGTTTCAAGTTACTCAAATGTGAAAAGAATTTGGAGAAGATATTTGAGCAGATATTCTAATATAAGTAAAAAATTTAAAATACAAGCAGCAAAGCAAACATAATCAAGCAAAGCCAAAATGAAAAAGTTATAGAGAGCTCAAAATACGAAATCTGAAGTTTAAAATGTTGGATTTAAATCCACAATTATAGGCACATATATAAAATGTATGATGCTATTATAAAGTATGACACAAAAGTGACCAATTATGTTAGGCGTGTCATAAGTATTAAAGTGTCATGGAAATAAAAGTGTAGATATCATAAGATATATTTATAATTTAGTGAGTGACAGAGTTATAAATATTGAATGGTTGATTTAATAATCAACTATATAAAGAGGTAGAGGTTCCCAAGAAATAGGTTAACTTATTTTTTCTCTCCTTCCTTGTCAGAGAGTTTTATGTCAAGAGTAAACCTATTTTCTTAGAAGATCAATACCAAAGATTTGGGATTTCAACATCAAGATTTAAGGTTTTCAGTCTATCGACTAATTCAGGTACGCTTCCGCATTCAATTCATTTAGTTATTGTTTTTGATGATTTAAAATAATAGATTTTGAGTTTAGATTTCATATCTATTATAGTTTAGTTCTAACAAGTGGTATCAGAGCCTTATTATGTTGGATCATTAAGAATTATTTGATTTTTTTCTCGATTGATTCATTAGGAATATTTAAGGATTTTTAATGTTTTCCATGATCTGGATTTGGATTTTTGGGTTAGGGTTCAGTCAATTTCCCTCTTAAATTCCTGATTACAGTTATTAGATCATAAACCCTATTTGTTTTATACTGAGATAAGTCGATAACCCACCTTGTGAACCGTAATGTATATACTTATTTCTGGGTTATTGCGAAGCTTTTAAAGTCGTCCATTTTTTACTGAGCAATTATGAATTTAAAAAAACAAGGGAAAAAAAAGCAGAGAATCAGGCGCATGTGCGTCTCTTTTAAGGAATGAAATAATGACACCATTAATTCTTTATGTTGTCAATTCATGCAGTTTAGTTTATATTTCTTTTTGTAATTCGGTTTTAGTCCCAAATAGTTTTGTCTTCTATAATTCAGTCCGACTTTTGCTTATTTCTTTGAAATTATGAACAATTTATAGAATATATATTATATTGTAGTTGAGATCATATTTATTATATTTAGGATTTTGGTATTTACAAGAATACAAATACTATTGTTTACAGTTTGCGATTAATTAATATTATCAATTGCAGTTGTATGCGTGTTGTTTAAAAGCATGCTATTAATTGCATGATTTCGGTCTTGACTTTAAATTTAATTTGGGTATATTGCTATTTGTCGCAATGTCATTAATCTCATAAAATTCATATTTTATTGAGTTTGATCAAATATTTCAATTTTGATTATTAGGTTATTATGGATATATTAAAGTTTCATGTGATCATTATATTAATTTAATTCATTACTATGATACTCTGATTTCAGTTTTTAATTAAATATTGATTTATACATGTCTATGTTTTTGGCATTTGATATGTATTAAGGATTAAGATTCGAATACACGTATGTTTGAATCGAATGAAGTTTCATGGTGCTACGGATATTACAATGTGTTAATTATATTCATATTTGGTTTCTTATATTTTATGGTTATTGGAATAATATGCACTTAATTATATAATTTGGTTTTGTAATGCATTTGTTGTTATTAATGTGGAACATAGATTTAATTTGGTTTGTTTGTAAATCCAGTTTAGTGATTTATAAATTTTGGCATTATGTTTTATAGTATCAATAAAAATGGCAAATGCACGCTTAAGGTACATTTTGAGAAATGGTCAAAGATTTTGATTTTTCGATTTCTGATAGCTCCATTCAGACAACCTTATTTTGGGTTATTTCGAAAACTTAGGTGTTATCAGAAATTTTAGTTTTGACTGTTACAAAATTTTAAGTTTGAATATCGGTATAATGATATTATATATTTTAAGATAAATTAATTGAAGCATCAAGTCACCAAAGTGACCTCTATTGTAGAAATTAATTTATTTTAAATATAGAAGGTTTTGGGCATGTAATTCAACTTATGTTAGTATTAATCGGCCCAAAGTAAGATTAATATTTGGCAATGTTACATGTGCAATTTTGGTAATAAACATGCGATAATTATTCAGTATTATATGTGAGCAATAAATCGGCCCAAAGGAAGATTTCTGTTTGACATGTTCTTATTATCAATGTTTGATTATTGTACCAAGATATCACTTGCAAGTTAATGTTTTGTCCAAAGATAAATATATTAATGGAGTGTCAGTTATCTTGATATGAGGTTTACCTTTATTCAAATTTATTATTATTTTGGCTATCTTTTAATTTGATTGAAAGATAAAATTAAGACAAATATTTTGAAACAATTAAATTCATAATTTGGCTTAGGATGTCTAGTATTTTAATGGATTAATTGAAACATAATGTCACCAAAGTGACCGCTTTTGTGTAGATTAGTTTATTTAAAATATTAAGATAATTATGGGTTTTTGTAATTCATGCGTTTATTAATTGGCCCAGAGGAAAGTTAATATTTGGCAGAATTACAACGACAACTGTGGCGATAAATGTGTGACAATTATAAGGTATTTTATGTAAGCAATACGTTAGTCCAAAGATTAATCTATTGTTTGACATAGTTTATTATCAATGGTTGATTACTACAACAAGAGAACCGCTTACAGTTAATATTACTATCCAAAGACTTGATATTAATGTTGTGCTTGGTAACTTGAAGAGAACTAGCCATTATTTTGAATTTATTTGTTTACTTATGAATATTTATGTGAGCTTATTTTTATTTTATTTACTTATTTTTGTTCTATATTTAGGTAATTTATCTTTGCTGTCACAATATCTGTTAAATACATTCTACACTCATGTTTAGTGAAACTAGTTTCAAGGAAAAGAAAAGACACTTACATATAGTATTTGGTTGTATGAACATAGACCTTGCACTAAGGGAAGAACAACTTGCACCTCTTATGGTGGTAAGCACTCATAAAAGGGATTTTCAGAGGTGAGATTGCTCAAGTCGCATGAGTCTAATGATCATAAAGCACAACATTCTAGATGTCTTTAGGAGCACAAATCTAAAGAGATTACTCATACTAAGAGTTTCCTTGATGAAATTAAGAAATGTTTTACCCAAAACATTAAGGTTAAGATGACATCACTTATGTCTTCTTTGATGTCTATCAAGTATAAGGGTCAAGGAAATGTGAGGGAGTACTTTGCGAAAATTTTTAAGATTGCTTCAAAATTTAAGGCACATAAGATCAAACTTTCTAACAATTGTTTGTTCTTATGATTTTGGTACCGCTTCCTATACAGTTTAACTAATTTAAAATTAGTTACAACTACCAAAAAGGAGAAATAGACTCTAATTGGGCTCATTTCTCATTGTGTTTAAGAGGAAGAAATGTTGAAGCATTATAAGTGTAAAAGTAATCATTTGGTTAGTGCTTATTTAATTAGTGTCTCTAAGAATAAGGGCAATAAAAAATATTAGAATTAAGTTGCTAAGGTCCAACTCAAAAGAAATAACAATAAGTTACAAATGATTGATTCTTTTGTAACAATTTAGGACACATGTGAAGTAATTAAACTTCAAAAGTGAGCAACTACTTCGGTTATTTTGAGTGATCCATGGGCTGTAAATTTTATGATCCCACAATTAGGATTATTTTAAGGAGAGATTTATAACTTTTTTAGGATGTTGAGCTTGGAGGGAGAAATAAGGTTAGATGCATTGCTATTGAGGAGGAATTGGATTATAATTTAATTCCCACTATCACTTTTGACAATGTTTAGGTTTTCACACCTACCATTATTAAGAAGTGAAGCAAGTACCTTAGCAAAACAATGTTGAACAACTCTCATTCAAGATAAGATAATTGTTTCAAAAGAACAAACTCAACAACCTCAAAAGAAAAAAAAAATAGGTGTCATTAAAGAGGTTCACGAGAGGAAGGAGAAATACTATTCAAGATTATTATATTTCCTCAAGAAAATAAGGATAGTAATGAAATGATAGAAAGTGACACAATTATTTTTATCAGACCATAAAAGTTCTAACTCTCAAAAGTGGATTAATGTCATTCAAGAAAAGTATAATTTTATGCAAGACAATAAAGTTTAGGAACTTGTCTCATTACTTGAAGGTGAAAACCAATTGGTTGTAAATGGATATTTAAAACCAAAAGGGATGCAAATGATAATGTGAATAAGTATAAGGCACGTCTTGTATCTAAAGGATATACTCTAAAGGAAGACATTGATTTTTTAGAGACTTTCTCTCAAGTTTCGTTGAAAGACTCTTTCAAGATAATCACGATCCTTGTTGTTTATTTTAATCTTAAGCTACATAAGATGAATGTTAAGCTTGTGTTTTTCAATGGCGACATTGAAGAAACGAATTATATGGTACAAACATAAATTTGTGTTTGACGATACAAAGTCAATGATATGTAAATTAAAGAAATTCATCTATGAGCTTAAGTAGGACTCTCGTTAATGAAATTATAAAATTCATATTGATTATCTCATTTGGTTTTGAGATAAATTTGGTTCACAATTGTATATGCTACAAGTTCAGTGAGAGTAAATCAAGTGATACTTATATTGCTAAAGAAGACAAATTTTGTCTTACTCAATGCCCTAAAAGTAACTTTGAAATTTAGAAAATATAAATGATTCCATATGCATAAGCTATTGAGAATCTAATTTATGCTCAAGTATGTACACGTTCGGGATATTGCGTACAATGTTGGAATGTTAGACATATTTTTAAGCAATTCTAATATGAACTATTGGATAGTAGCCAATAGGGTTCTAAGATATCTTTAGAGAACAAAAATTACATGCTCACATATCGGAGTTCTGGTAAGTTAGAGATCATCAGGTTTACAGACTTCGATTCTAATAGAATATTGATGCAAAAGAATTTTGTCACATGAGCTGCTAATTATAGATTAAATTGAAAGGCCACTTTGGTTATTTTGTGACAATAAATATGCATTCATTTATTTTGTAAACAATAGGAACATCACATAAATATTAAGTTCCTAGTTGTTAAAGAAAATTCAGAGTGATAGTGTGTCTATAGAGCATGTTGGTACAAACTCCATAGTTGTGCGCTTATTAAGAAACTATCACTATAGGTCTTTCATGAGCACACTACTCATGTGGGTGAAATTGTTATGTAAGGATATTCAGTTTTAGTGGGATTTTGTAATTTTGTAAAATGCTCATTTAGTTTAGACACAATTTCGGTTACTTCAGTTTAAAGTTATTTTAAGATTATTTTCTGCAGAAATAAAGTTCTTTTGGCTTATGCACACTCTAAATTTAGTAAAGTTTGATCTCACTAAGTTTTAGGAGGACCAGTTGGAAATAGACATGTTCAATTCACATTTCATGTAATTTTCCATGCTACGCATCTATGATTGATCTATGTCATTTGACTATATTTGTATACGTGACCATTGATGGGTCTAGTCATGATTGATATGGCAAATGCCGCTTTGATCCTATGTGGATATAGTTGATGGACGAGATTGTTATAGAATACTTATTATATAATAGCAAAATTTTGAGCTCATATGGTTGTACATTTATTAGGAAACACATGTTGCCCAAGTGGGAGATTGTTAGATTAAAATCCGTAATTGTGGGCACATATGTAAAATGTATGATGCTATTATAAAGTATGATACAAAAGTATCCAATTATGTTAGGCGTGTCATATGTATTAAAGTGTCATGAAAATAAAAGTGTAGATACCGTAAGATATATTTATAATTCAATGAGGGACATAGTTATAAATATTGAATAGTTGATTTAATATTCAACTATATAAAGAGGTAGTGGTCCCCAAGAAATAGGTTAACTTGTTTTTTTCTCTCATTCCCCGTCTATCGATTAATTCAGGTACACTTTCGCATTCAGTTCATTCAGTTTACTGTTCTTGATAATTTAACATAATAGATCATGAGTTTAGATTTCATATCTATTATGGTTTAGTTCTAACATAAAAAAACAACCAAGTAAAAAACAATAAACTTTCGATTGTTCCATTCATTTATAAATTTAAATTTCATAGATGATTAGTTTAAGAAATTGTTTCACCGACAAAAACCCAATTTGCATCTTTTTTTCCCTTTTTAAATCTAAAGAAATAATTAGTTTGGATCAATGATGGAAACTGATTTTCTAATAGAAACACACTCAAATTTCATATAACAATATAGTATAAAAATAAAACGGGCAACCTTTGATATTTAAGGAGGCAGCTGTGTTGCCTCTCCAGTATATTGTTTCTTACTAGGGAAACACAGCAGGGTTGCCTCTCCAGTCTGCACTCCCGTTATCCAGGAAAAGGGAAAGGCCTGACATTTTTTAAGTTTTGGGAAAGCTTCCCGTGAAGGATACAGGGATATTGGGCCTACGGATAAAGGCCCATTTATTTTTCGGATATTCGGATAATTCAAAATCAAGATTTATTTGATCTGTATCTTATTAAATTATACGATTTTTTATCGTATATCTGATTCAAAATATTTAAAAAATTAGATCGAATATTCAGATCGGTTTATTGGATTGAATATTTTTTAGCACCCCTATAATAGCGTTTCCAAGCCTCAAGAGCTATACTCTTGCCTTGCAGAGAAATATATACAAATATAAATTATAATTTAAATGTGCTATTGTGTGCCAGTGGAATGACTTGGTGTCCAAGTATTAATTGGTGTCCAAATATTAATTGGTGTTCGATTATCGATGAAATGGGGAAATCATCATTTTTCAAGGTCATTAATGGATTTGGAACTGTAATCTGCAGGGACCAATGACAAGATTATCCCAAAGAAAGTAATGGAATTTCATATTTTCGTTAAAATCTTTCTTGTTTAAAATGTTGCCACGGGATTTATCTTCTTGTTTTTACCGCACCAATTAGCACCTCTGCGCATCCCATCCACCAGCACAAACTGCTTTTTGCCACTGGCACTGCCATTGGTAGAAATCCAATCCGTATCTCAGTTCCACTGTAGCCTGTAGCTGATCATCCTCTCAGACTAAGTACCGATGATCGTCTTGGTAAGTTATCGGCAGATGCATCTTTTCAGCTTGTTGCTTTCTGCTAAGCGCAGCTTCTTCAGTGCAGACTACACTCTTGGCGTTGTCGGTTGAGCATGTACAGACTTTAGAGATAACCTTTTTTCACGGCAAAAAATGGGAACTGATAACGAAAAAATTGGGCCTAATAAAGATCATAAATGCCATTAACTAACTTCCATACATAATTCATTTTATGCGTTCTATCTTTTAATTTATTTGGAAGCATTAAAGCAGTGGACTTATGCTGTCACCCAATGGATTCACTTTAACATTCATGGTGTTAAAATACAACAAAAAAAATAGTATGATTGTAGGCTTTCTGTTGCTTTTGCCAGAATGGGTCGAAATCTGTGACTGCTATTCATTGATTATTCATCAGTTACCTATATTTACAACTCTTCCATTTAAGGTGTGCAAAACCAGGTTGGATTAATCATTGACAAATTATTTCGGTTAACCTGTAAGTTTGGGTCACTCAATTTTCGACCCTAAACCGTAACCATTCAACCGATTAACCATTTATTCGGTTAATCGAAATATTCGATTCGGTTCGAGTAACGGTTTTTAATTTTGTTTATTAAAAATATAAATTTTAATAATATGTCAGGAAAAGTATATACTTTTAAAAATCGACACATGATATTAATATTTTTTTAATACTAATAAATTAAACACGTAAACTTTATAATTATTGTTTTACTTTTGGGAATGAGAAAAGAAAATAAAATCTGATTTCTTTTAATATAAAATATTAAATTGGCATTATATTATATAACTGGTCCGTTCGATTACCCGATTTGTTCAAAAATCGTAAACTGTAACCGAACCAATTTATTTTTAAAAAATAAAAACCCGATCCGAAACTAAATTTTTTGGTTTGGTTAACCAATTTTTCGATTTGATTTTTTCAGGTTCAGAATCGATTTCCATTTAGATATAAAATACTTATTGTTATTTTACATGCTTTGTCTAATTGTTATTAATTCGGTTGTCAAATTAATTAAAGTGACGAATCAAATAACCAAAACTATGCAAAAAGAAAAGGTAATCGAATATTATAATACACATAAAATATGCATACAGCATTAGTCTATTATTATTTAGGTTGAGGCGGAGCATAAATGTCTAGCTTAAGTTTGAGGTGAAAACTGTAGCTGCCATTATTAATGTGATTTTAACCTAAATATAATTGCTTGTTTGCGGATCACTTGTTATAATTACCTAAAATAGTGAATTTTATGATAATTATTGTATCGTTTGTATTTTTCATACAAATGTTTAGATTATCTAGTCTATTTCTCAATCAAAAAAGATCGAATGCTTAAACATATTATATTATATATTCTCTAATATGTTGCACGAATAACAATGAAAACCAAACTAAATTTAATAAAAAAAATTTATAATTCGATGTTCTTATATAATTATATATTCATCATAATTAATTTAATTTATCTTTATTTAAATAAAACTATCATTTACCCTTCACAAAATGACATAATCAAAGAGGGGTAGAAATCCCTAGGTTAACACTTTTTGAAATGAAGCACATGTTCAAGGTGGAAACTCGGAGAAGATTGTATCGTCTTAGTGGTTTGACCCTTATTTCCCTATCTATTAGTAATTTATATTATATTCTTAGGCGTATGGTTCTGACGCCCATCAAAAACACATAAATGTTGTTTTAGAGAGATATGTGTAATTACCTTCTCAATACAATCATCAATGATTTACATGGAACACAAGAACCTTTACGATAATTTTCATAGAATATCATGCTAGTTAAAATTAGAAACCATAAAATATCAAGCACTAGCAAGGCGACATCAAGCTGCTAGAGCACGAATGCATGGCAATTTGTCTTCTTGCCCCTCTTGCCTTCGTTGTGGGAAGGATTTTGGAAGCATCAAACATATGTTGTTCTTTTGTCCCTTTGTCCAGGCTGTGTGGCGTTCCTCCGGTTTCAGCAATTCTCCTAACGATGTGAGTTTTCTAGGTTTTTTCAAGTGGTGGAAAAACTTGTTTCTCTTCGGGACAAAGGAAGTTTTACGGAGGGTCTTGAGCATATTGCCTTTCTTTGCTGCCATTTATGAAAATCTAAAAATGCTTCTCTTTTCAGGCTCTGTTGAGTCACCGATTGATGTGTGGCTTAGAGTGGAAAATTCTTTCTCCGAATTCAAAGGCTGCTCCCTTTCGACCTCCAAGCCCCCTGATTTTTCCCCACCTGCCCTGCTTTGGATTTCACCAGACTTACAGTTTCTGAAAATCAACTGTGATGCTTTCTTTGATCCCTTCCTCAGGTTATGCAAGAGCTGCTGCCATCCTACGGAATGAACATGGTAAGGTGATTGGCGGTAATGCTAAAGCATTCTTCGCCCCCTCTGATGCAGTAGCTGGAGCCTTTGCGGTAAGGCTAGGAACTTTCCTAGCTATTGAAGCTGGCCATGGCAATGTGATTATTGAATCCGACAACGCAGGTGTCATTGAAAGAATTAACTCCAAAAAGCTTTCTGCTTGGGAGTCTGCTGCCATGGAAGGCGATATCCTTGGATTGATTTCTCCGTTTCCTTCTTTCACATTTTCAGTTGTTAAACGTAGTTGTAATTGTGTTGCCGATTGGATAGCGAAGGCGGTTCGAACTGGTTCTTGGCCTATTAATTGACCCCGTGTGCTCCCTCACGAGTTGAGGATTCTCCTGTAATTGGTCTCTTTTATAAAATTACTTTCTTTTGACAAAAAAAAAAAAAACTACACGAAATGCTATTAAACTTTAACCTTTGTATCGACTGTATCACTTAACTATAAAATGATAATATTATACTACTGGACTTTGATAAACTACACGAAATGTCAATTGACCGTTAAATGTAAAACGACGTCATTTTGGTATAGTTATTTTGATGCCTAAGATAGACCAAACGACATCGTTTTGTTAGGAAAAAAAAGAAAACACTACATTTTGGAAGGTTTGAACCAAGAACCACAAGGATGAAAAGTTTACACTAAACCTCCAAGCCAACGTAAAAACTTATTATAATTCTAACGAAAATAGTATATAAATAATACTACAGTTGAACTTAATTTCATTTATCTCATGATATAATTTTATAATATTTATAATATAATTTTATAAATATATTAAATTTATAAATAAATATAATTTATATTACAAAACTGAAATATTATTTATAATATATACAACTAGACCCTAAGCCATACATGTAACTAACTAAACTACAACCCTTAAACCCTAATATATATTTAAATTTGAAATCTCAAACCCAAAACCCTAAATATATAACTAAATTCTAAATCCTAAACCCCAGACCATACATGTAACTAACTAAATTACAAACCCTAAACCCTAAATATATATAATTAAGTTTGAAAACACAAACCTCAAACCCTAAATATATAACTAAATCCTAAATCCCAAACCCAAAATCCTAAAATTAAAATATTATTTATAATATATATTAAGATTTGTAATATAAATTATAAATAATATTTAGGGTTTTGGGATTTAGGATTTAGTTATATATTTATGGTTTGAGGTTTGGGATTTTAGATTTAATTATATATATTTAGGGTTTGTAGTTTAGTTAGTTATATGTATGGTTTAGGGTTTGGGGTTTAAGGTTTTGTTGTATATATTATAAACAATATTTTATTTTCTAATATAAATTATAAATGATATTTATTTATAAGGTTAATATATTTATAAAATTATATTATAAATATTAGTATAAAATTATATCATGAGATAAATGAAATTAAGTTCAATTGCATTAGTATTCATATACTATTTTCGTTAGGCTTATATTAAGTTTTTAAGTTGGCCTGGTGGTTTGGTGTAAACCTTTCATCTTAGAAGTTCTTGGTTTAAGCCTCCCCAAATGCAATGTACTTGATTTTTCTTCTAACAAAACGATGCCGTTTTGTCCTATCTTAGGCATCAAAGCAGCTATATTGAAACGACGCCGTTTTGCATTTAACGTTACAATTTAACGGTTGAGTGGCATAATAATAAAAAATAGTTCAGTGGTATAATAGTAACAAAAAATAAAATTTAGTGTTATAATAGTATCATTTTATAATTCAGTGGTATGTTCGATACAAAGATTAAAGTTTAGTGACATTTTATGTAATTTACCCTTAATTTAACTAACAATGCATGGGTACTCAAGGCATATCCATGAAGAAATTCAAGTTTATTTTTTAATATATTTTATAACTGTTCTGATCGGCGGATTACAATAAGTACAGTCATCTTCAAATTCTAATGAACATGCCAGGTTGTGGAATTCTATTCCAAACATTGGCGCTACATCATCACTTTCAAGCATGTTACTGTTCTCAAATATGCCCTCTATTACAATCTCTGAGAAATCCAAGTAATCAAAAACATTAGGCGTATCGAGAAAGTTGTTTTCCTTTGGAGATTCCAACGTTGACCCATTGTTGGTATCCGATGGGTCGATGAAAGAGGGCATTGATTGTTCATCAAGTGATCATCTTCATCGTGTGAGAGCAAGATCTTAGTGCAACGTGTGGCCTTTGGTACATACGGGTAGTACCCGTCATATATTTTTCGACAGATTTTTTATCTTCACATTCGAATGTCTTTGAATCATCCACATACAACTTTTTTTTATAAAAAAGTATTTTAGTAGTTTTTGATCTCGTTGTCTATTAGTCTTGAAAGCCTTCCGACTATTTAGGACCACCTACAACATTAGAGGGAAAAATATTGGAATAACGTTTAATGTACCACCTTACAAAAATTAAGAAATTAAAAGGTCTAATTCTACTTTCACTCCTTTTATTATGTTGAATTTTAGGATTTAATCTCACTGTTTTAATTTAAATAAGACCGAATTAAAACGGGAAAAAGAAGTTACCTGTTAGCAAGAAAGCGATGAAATCTGATGATAAGGTCTTCTTCATCGGGAGAAATGTTACCTCTCTTAATACTAGGTCTCAAATAATTCATCCAACGTAGCCGTCAGCTCTTCCCACGTCGGTTCCAACTTTAATTTTTTTTATCAATACAATAAAATCTTTTGATCAAAAACTTTCATTTTTTTAAAACCATTAAAACCAACAGAGTTAATCTTCCTTCAGAGACCATGCTCCTCTGTTGACTCAGGTATTCTTCTTCAGAGTTAATCTCCATTTACCTTCACTAGTTTTTTATTCTTCACCTCTCATTTCGTTTTATTTTTTTTCGCTGTTTTTAACTCTGTTATTCTCTTTTCTGTCTATTTTTTCTCGCCGTTATTGTATGAGTCTTATTATTATTTTTATTTAATATTCATTTAATGGTTTATTTTAGGAATAAAAATCTGGTTTTTAGCTGCATTGATAAAGTATTTTTCCTTTCGTTGCATTGATGACTTGATTTTAGAGCTGTTTTGGTAGTTTGATTAGAGATTAAAATTTTTCCCTTTTTTCTCAACTGTTTGGTTGTTTAGAAAATTAAGAGAGAGAAAATAGACAAATTAAAAGGATTAAACAATTTATTTTGACATGTATGCTTTTTTTAGTTGGAAAGCTTTTTTTTTTTGCCGATATTTGTACCCGAAGCCATATCTTGAGGAGAATATTGAGTTTCTCCTGCCTCATAATGTTACGCTCTTTTAATTTGGCATTGAAGGAAAAAGGGTATGGTCTCATATGCTTTTTGACTTTTCTACTAGAGTTTTTAGGTTTTGGTATACACTTATTGAATTTAAGTCGTCTTCATCTTTGAATTTTAGAAATTTTCTCACCGTCACTGTGAATGGTTGTGAGAAAATATGCACCTAAGGTTAATATATCCAATCTTTTTCTAAGACTAAAGACAAAAAAAAATTTGGCTAAACTGCAGAGATATGAGAACCAAACAAATTATTTCTCTCATCAACATCACCACCAGCCTTAATCTCCACCAGTATCGTCCCCATCGAATTCATCATCACCAAATTCTTTCGCTTTAGCCCCTTTTAAAGTTTCATCAGATACTTTAGCATCCACATCGACACCGCCCTCACCTACACCAGCACCGCTCTCATCCACACCAGCAACAACAGACTTCACTAAAAGTCATCTTTAGTTCCCATGAATATTGAACCTAAAATAGGTTGCATTGAACATATTACAGATATATTACTATTAAATAAATAGTTAGTGAGCTAGTGGTTATCAATTAGTTAGTTAGCTAGTGAAAAATATAAATAGTAAGTATTATCATCTTAATGTAATCAAGTTCAATACAATAAAAGTTTCTTTTATTAATTTTTTAATTCTCAGTTATATTATTACAAAACTCTTTATTATTAAATTTTCTAAAAGTTTCCTACAAAGTTTGTAGTGAAACTGATTAAATATGATAATAATGGTCCTTTGTGTATATTTTCATCAAAAATTTGTACTGAAACCGATTAAATATGATTTCGCGTTCGATGTTCTCGACGTGTAGTATTGGATAAAATAACCGTTTAGGTCCGGCGACCAAAGGGCGACAATCAGAGGTGGAAGCGATGGCGATTTAGGGGTTTAGGTTTGAGAAATTTTAGGGATTTGGGGACTGTTTTTTAAAATTGAATTTTTTTTGGATTTTCTAGAAATTTAATTTTTTAATAAAAATTGTTTTAAATTGTTAACTTTGAAAAAAATCAACATGCCACGTGTCATGTTTTGATTGGTTAATGAATTTTTTCAAATGTAGTTAATTAACATGCACTTAAAATTGTAACGGTGTAAACTTTAGGCACCTATTTTTAGCAAAAAAAAATAATTTAAGAACCTAAAGATAAAAAAAGTATAGTTTGAACACTTATTTTTTATTTAAGCAAAAAAATCATTTATTCTTTTATCTGCTTGGAACATTTAAAAATATGAATTGGAATATGAAGCAATTTAATAGGGTAAGATTTAGATAAATGCCTATTTTTATAGGATGGTGTAATTACTTTTCTATCCAACTAAACCTATATCTACAACAGTAAGATGTTAAATCTAAACATGAATGACCAATCCTACTCCTATACTTCTGTTTAAATAAGCTGTATTTGATCCCTTCTCCTTCAAGTTACTTATTTTTTCTGAATTATTATTTTTTGTTTCTCTAATACATCAAAATCAATGTCTCTTATAATAGTTCTTTATTTTTCTTCTAACAACACTAAATAATCTCATACCTTAAGTTTAAAAATTTCCGTCCTCTCCATAAATGCCAACTGCCGTTTTCTCTACTTATTTTTTCTCCTCATATTTTTCGCTGTCCCTACTTTTTTTTTCTTTTTCTTTCTTTAATTTTTCTATGCCTCCCTTCTTTCTCCGATTGTTGATAGATCTAACTCAAAAACACTTTTTTTTATGAAAGTTTGTGGTTTTTGCGATATCAGATATTATTTTCTTTTCATTTAAAAATGATGAGAATGTAGATTTTTATCATAAGACATTATCTTGTTGAGGATTAGAAATCTACTTCTTCTACTATAAATTAATTTGATTTAATATTTTTATAAAGTTAATTATTTAACAAACTAAACAATTCATTATATTTATCATATTAATTGAATCGTGCAACCTTAAATAATTTTCTCGAGACAAATGTCCAAATCAACATTATTATAGAGAATTAGAGTAAATGTATTTGATTACCCAAGAGATAAATGATTACAAATGAGGTGGGGAGACATTTATTTATAGATGACTCCCATTACATCCGATGATTCTTACTAATTTACAGCGACGGCTAATATCAAAATCTACCAACCACGTATGGTACAAAATTGGCATATTCCCTAGATTTTAATCTATATCTAAGGAAAGTATTACATATGTTCATATAGTGTGTTCACATAGGTGTGCATGGATAAGTCTTCTAGAACCCTTTCATGAATCGAGCTAGTCTGGTTGTCTCTTCAAGCCAAGAATCTTCTTCATAACCTCTTGACAGCTTGTTGTGTATGTAACTCTATCTAAATTCGCGGTCTATGACAATTTCGTTCGATCCTTCGATTTTAGATTTTATTACATTGGATCCGGTTTTAGTTTGATAATAAGATTTTAGACTCGTTAGATTATTATATTATATTTTATTTATATCACTTATATTATTATTTTTGTTATGATCTCTATTATAATAATGTCCGTGATCGAATTTGACATCACCCTAACTCATTAGAAAAATTTTAACATAATTTATCTCTATTATAATAATATTTGTGATGTCACCTAATTCATCCATTATATTATAATAATACTCGTGATTGAAGTTTAATGTCACTCAATTCAATAGTAATAATTTAGTAGAAAAAGTTAAATAGTTCTAATAAAATTTCTTATAATTTTAAAATTAAACATACAAATTTCTACTCACTAAAAAGGTTACGCGTGTTTGTTTTTAATTTTTTTTGAAAAAATTAAATTTCAAACTCTGACCATTATCTTATTTTCCTTCCATTTTAAATTTTAAATATCTATTATACGGTATACTATTACTTAGTATACTATTAATAAATTTCCTGCACAAACAAGAGTAAAATTATGACATGCATCCTTATGTTTAACTTTTTTAAAGCTTAAAAAAAACTATTTAAAAAAAATAGAATAAACACTATCACCATTTAAAATTTTATTTATAAACAAATTTACAAATAGTGTATATGATAATAATGCTTATGTAGTTTCCACACAATCTTTATTCAAACTTTAATCGTCGTTTTATGTTTCTTCTGTTTTAAATTTTTAATATTTGTAATATGCAATTACCAACATGATTATGTTTTTCCTCCATTTTAAAGTTTGAACATCTTTCTCCATTTATATGGAGTATAAGTTTTCAATTGAGTTAGTGTAATGAGTTGATTATTACAAACTCAATTGAGGAAAGACTTAAAATTCATTTTTAATGTAATTATTATTATTATAAAACTGTTTTTGTTTTTACATGCTTTTATATAATCTTTAAATAGAACAATTAAAAATTACTACTCAAAGGTCCAATGAAAAAGAGAATATTTTATTTAGGTGACCTAGTTTGAGTAGCTTTGTGCGTTATTAAAAAACTAAAATTAATTAATACATATACTATATCATAATCACACAAAAATATTAAAAAAATACTACCTGAATATCAAACAAAATGAATGCATAAATTTTATCGCTGTATCTATAATCTATACTACATTTTTTGACCAAATAATCTATACTACATTATTGGCGTGAAAAAATAGTAAATAATACGCAATTTAAATGGCTTTATTGTTTCAATACTCCCTTTTGGAGAAAAAAATCAGATAACTACCCCCTTTAAAGTACATTTGAAAAAATACCCCCCATTTTGCACACATAAGCAGGACTCTCGTTTTGCAGAATGCGGATTCAATATACGCGTTTAACGAAACGCGTATTTAGTCCGATGTGACATGTCTTATCCGTTGGCTTTATTTTAATATGCATTAAAATGAACCCGCTTTTGGTATGACGCGAATTCAACGATATTATCAAATAAAGCGTCGGGTATTTATCGCAGTCAAACGAAACGGTTGAAATATTAATGACCGCATTGAAATAACATTGAATTCGCGTTGTACGAAACGTGTATTTCTGTATATTCAGTGAATTCGCGTATGACATAACGCGAATTTACTTAAAGACGCATTTGAACCGCCGTGGGTTCTAGTATAAATAACCCCCTGTACCCCACAAAAATCACACAAAAAATATTCTCTCTCAATCCCTTCTGTAATATTTCAGATTCACGATAACGGAGGGCTCCTTGATAAGGTTGGATCATAAACGCGTCTTCGATTTTTGGCAAAAAATGTAAGCTTTATTTATTTATTTATTTTAAATTTAAATTTTCAGTTTTGGTTTAGTTGAATTTAAAATAAATACGATAGTTTAAAATTAAAATTAAGGTGTGGATGTTTAATTTTTTTAGGATGGGATGAAACGTCGTCTCGAAGTCTTTATCACTCGGATGACGAATGGACCCGACTCGTGTCTAGACGAATATATTTCGAGGGATGGATTTTTGCATGTATCCAAAATTATTAGCGGTGCAAAATTGGATGTTGATTTGATCAACGCCCTTGTAGAAAGGCGGAGGCCGAAGACACACATATTTCACCTTCCGTGCGGTGAGGCGACGATAATCTTGGAGGAAGTGTCACATATCCCTATTGTGGGCCCATCATCATCCACTAGACCGTACTCCCGTGAAGAATTCAATTCGTTCGATGATTTTTCATCTGGGAGGCACTCGACTTATATCCCTACTCTGGGTTGATCATCATCCACTAGGCCATCCTACCTTGAAGAGTTTAACCCGTCGGATATTGGATATAGGTCGCATCAGCGCTCTCGTGATCAGGTTAGCGGCGCAGTACATAGCAGGGTACAAGTTGTTGATGAAGCATAACTATATAGCTTTGACGGGGATAATTCTGATGAAGAACCACTTACGGAGGTCGGGCCAGATGGTGACGAGATGAGTTTATTTCCAGAAGAACCAACAGACCTTGACGAGCCTATCAGTACAGAGGATGATACAGAAGATGAGGCAAAAGAAGATACAAACGATGATAACAAAGCCGAACCTGTGGAAATGGTTGCCCGGCGCAGTTATACTGCAACAGGTAGTAGCTCATCCTATTACGAACCACCATCCCACTTAACAATAGTGGATATGGAAGGATTTAACTCTACGGAATTTCCAGAATACCCACAGTTAGAGAATTACAATGAACGAAATGAGGGGGAATTACGTCGTAGAATGGTCTTCAAGATAAAAACTGGTGATAGCTGCTATTAAACATAACAACATACGTAGATCAGTTACTCCCACAATGAGGAAAACTGAAGCTGATAAATATATTGCAGAATGCCCCCACAAGTACGAGGGATGTCACTGAATGGTCTGTGTATCGCGATTGAAGAGGCTGAACAACCTATGGAAGATAACCAAATACAACAGACCTCATACATACTCCGTCAGAAGCTTGAGTCAAGATCATCCGAACTTAGATGTGCACGTGCTTTGTGATCACCTCCTTCCACTCGTGAAAGCTAATCCACGTGCACCTGTGTCCAAATGTATAGCTTCTATTAAATCTCAATTCACATATACAGTTAAATACGATAAGGCATGGTATGTAAGATGTCGCGCCATCCAACAACTATATGGCCAGTGAGAGGAATCATACAACCCAAGAATAGTCGTGAAACTTGAGACATTGCCATCTTACTACAACGATTGGGTTGTTCCTGGGGAGTGCCAATTTTTCTGCCTTTTTTGGAAATTTTCGCAATGCGTTAAAGCTTTCCACCACTGCAAGCCGATGCTACAGATCGACGAAACTTTTCTGTATGACAAGTACACACAGATTTTACTTTTGGCAGTTGCACATGATAGAAATAGAAAATGTATTCCGGTCGCATTCGCTATTGTTGAAAAGGAAGATAACCCATCGTTGACGTTTTTTCTCACCAATCTGCGCAGACATGTCCTGCGTCGTATTCTAAGAGAAAAAGTAGACAAGATATGTATTATTTCAGACAGATGCGAAGAGATTTGGGGATCCATCATGTAATTGTGTCCGCCTTGGGGACCTCTATTAATTCATCATATGTACTATTTGCGACACATTGCTGCCAACTACTACCAGCGATACAAGAATGATGATGAGCGTATAATGGTTATTCGTATGGGTAAGCCTTTCACTATCAAAATTATATCCACTGTCATGCCATTTAGTATTATTTCTTATTAATTATTCAATCTTTTATTTAATAGGAAACGCACACCGAGCTGATGAGTTTGAGGAGCTGTTAGAGGAATTACGATTAAGAAATTTAGCTGGATATAATTATATCGTTGATATCCCGAGGGAGAAATGACTACGATGTTATGATGAGGGGCATCGATATGGTCACATGACAACGAACTTGGCTGAGGTGATCAATTCGTCTCTGAAGGGAACATGTCATTTACCTATCACATCCGTTGTCAAGGCAACATATTATCGACTGGCTACCCTTTTTGCAACCCTGGGAAAACAAATAATAAACTGGATAGAAGGTGGCCACAAGTTCCATCCAGATCTCCAGCAAAAATTTCAGATATCCATATCGCACGCAAACTCGATGGGTGTTATATGCTTCTCCCGTCACGAACACAGCTTTCAGGTAGAACAATTACGTTGTTAACCTACGACGAAGAACATGTGACTGCATACGTTTTTAGTGTAACACATTTACCAGTATTTATTACCCAATACTAGTATAGAGTGTCACATAATATTTAAACCATATTTTATGTTATCCAAACAAGTCAAAAATGACGATTTAAATTTTTTTTCTTTTTAATCGCGTAAAATTTATTTCCAATTTTTAATCCATCAAATAGACCTCGATTTTAGGCAACAACTTGAAATTTTTTAACTATACTACACAATTAACAAAACTGCCTAAAATAAAAATTATTTTGATTACTCTAAAATTTCATTATTATAATCTTACCCGATTTTCATTACTAGCAATTTCTTTAAACTAGTATCATTTAAATAAAACTCAATATCATATACTAACCACTAACCTAGATATTATTATTACAATCCATATCTAGACTAGTTTGAAAGGAGCTACTTTTTATTTATACATGCCAACTAGAAATATCAAAATACATGAAATATGTAATTACCGATACTGCATATATCCCCTTTGACAGTGATGCCTAACTCTTTACTCCGAACCGGGTTTTCTACATACGCGTGAAAAACCATCACACGCTAAGTATATACTCAGTGAGGCATTATAATTATTTAATATAAATCAACATGCTTGAATTATATCAATAATATAATAAACATGCAGTTTGATCACTATTCTTTTATTTCCCTTATGTTAATCAAATATTAACATAATATAATCCCGATTCATAAATCTTATTATTATCCTTGCCATTATCCGAGAATTTACCTACTTTCTGAATTATTTACCATTTATTATCCAAGCGTTCACTTACTCTCTAACTTATTCACCATTTATTATCATTTTCCGAGAGTTCACTTACTCTCTAATTTATTCACCATTTATTATCATTTTCCGAGAGTTCACTTACACTCTAATTTAATCATCATTTATTATCATTTTCCGAGAGTTCACTTACTCTCTAATTTATTCACCATTTATTATCATTTTTCGAGAGTTCACTTTATAATTTATTCACCATTTATTATCATTTTCCGAGAGTTCACATACTCTCTAATTTATTCATCATTTATTATCAATTTTCGAGAGTTCACTTACTCTCTAATTTATCCATCATTTATTATCAAATAAATTATTGCCAACATAGTTTTGAGGACTTGAGTAGATGAGTCAAAACCGCACCAAAGTGCTAATAAACCGCACTGAAGTGCTAAACCGCTGGACTCTATGGCATGCCAACTATACTCTATACCTCAAATACTTATTTAGGCATACTTTCCAATTCCATATTCAATTCATCCATGACAATATAATTAAATACTGGGCAGTTCATACCCTAAATATAACATAACCATACATACCTGGTATATTTAGTGATCAAATGCAACATAGTTCTTCCTTTGACAATTCTCAATATGTCAAATATAAGTTCATGATATAAACATATAATTATCAAGTAATTATTAATAAGGTAGACTTATCACAAGTCTTCCAAATGATAATCATAGTATTATCCATGCATAAAAATGCACTCACCTTGACACTTTATGCTTTGTCAATATTCACTAGCCTCACTAAGTTCAACTTTGATCCCGTTCATTTTCTCAATTGCTAACTCGATCTTGATTTTGTTTACAGTCTACAAGTGTTTTAAAATACCATAAGTACATTCCAAATTATATGTTATTATCTTACTAACACATAAACAATATAGGAATAATTTTCCTATAAACACCCTAATATTTCCCAAATATTAGTTTCATGATATAAGTCATTCCATCCCCAATACTTCGTATTTCTTCCAACTTTACTCAAAGAATGATTTATAAATCATTCTAATATTTATTCCAGCATAATTCTTCCATAAAAATAAATTTTTACTTAAGTTCTTAAGTTCTTCCAAATTGCTGAATTAGTCCCCAATCTTTTCAAAATTTTTGAATTGGTCCCTATGTTTTACAAACTTACAAATTAGTCCAAATGACATTTTAAAGCTTGTAAAATCATAATTTCAACATTTCCAAATTTATGGAAAATTTTCCATAACTTCCCATAATTCTATCAAAATGCCGAAATCACCCTTATACTTTTCCAAGTTTCCAAATTAGTCCACTTAACACTTAGACATCATTTCCAAGCTTCACAATCATTCCTAACTCAAAATCAATCCAACTTAAACTTTTTTACTAAAACCCTAACTTTGAACAATTTAGGGTTTATTCATTTCCATGTAGATTCAATCATCATACAAGCTTTAATATGATTCTACAACATCATATTCATCAAAAACTAACCCTAGTTCATACTAAAACAACATCCCCTTTATCCTTCAAAGTCACAAAACCAAGGTTCTAAGCAAGGAAAGCATGAACAATTGGTACCAAAAGATAGAGAATTTCAATCAAGAAAAAAAAAATTCTTCCTTACCTTGGGGTGTTCGAAACTTGGCTGAAATTGGGGGAGAAATCTTGAAATTTCTTTTCCTTCCAATTTAGCCACTTGTACTTAATATATAAAAATAAATTAAAATTTATTTTTAAAGTCTAATGACCTTTTTACCCTTGCAATCCAAAGCTCCATATTAAACCACATGTCAACCCACCAATCCAAGGGCCCAAAACAATCCAAGGAGTTAGTGATTACCAATTTTGCCCTTGCCATCATCAAAAATTACCATCTTGCCATTTTTCATCCAATGGCTAAGATTAAACATGGAAAAGTAACCTTTGATCCAATGGTCCATATTAATTTTTTTATTTAAATAAGACATGGAAATGACCATTCTATCCTTGCCTTTTTTTAATAAAATATCTCCTAAAATATCTCATAAAAGATTTCTCATTTATTCGATTAAATCTGATTATCCGAATTTTTCCCGAACTTCAAAACTTTATAGCTCTTAATACAAACCCCGTATCAAAAATTCGGGTAACAAAAAAATGGCACTCTTGGGGGTGAACTATTCACTTACGGGACTAACTTACATAACTTTTGAAAATTACAACTTAGTCCCTAAACTTTTCAAAATTTACACTTTGGCACCAAACTTTTGAATTTTTACATTTTGGCTACCAACTTTTCAAGTCTTACATTTTGGTCACTAACCAAAATTTTGAGGTATTACAATTCTCCCCCTTAAGAAAATCCGTCCTCGAATTTTCCTAAGTACTAGATTAAAAAAATTGGGGATACTGTTTTTTCATTGATTCCTCAGGTTCCCAAGTAGCTTCCTCTACTTTGTGATTTTTCCATAACACTTTGACTAGAGGAATCTTTTTATTTCTTAACTGTTTTTCTTCATGAGCTAATATCCTCACAGGTTCCTCCTCGTATGTTAGATCTTGTTGAATCTTGATTTCTTCTGGTGTAATGACATGCGAAGGATCTGATCGATACTTCCTTAGCATGGATACATGAAAAACATCATGGATCTTACTCATCTAGGGTAGTAACACTAATTGATACGCCACTGGACCAACCCTTTTTAGAATCTTATAAGGGCCGATAAATCTTGGACTAAGTTTGCCTTTTCGTCCAAAACGTAACACTTTCTTCAAGGGTGATACCTTTAAAAAAATACTTTATCTCCGACTTCAAACTCAATGTCTTTTCTTTTAAGATCTGAGTAAAATTTTTGTCTGTCGGAGGCAGCTTTGAGATTGTCCTGAATAATTTTTTACCTTGTCTTCCATTCTCTGAACAAAATCTGGTCCAATAACCGTTCGATCCTCAAGCTCGAACCAATTTAATGGCGTTATGCATTTCCTCCCATATAATGCTTCGTAAGGAGCCATTTTTATGCTCGATTAATAACTATTGTTATATGTAAATTTTGCCAATGAGAGATGCTTTTCCCAAGAACCCGCAAATTTTATTACACAAGCTTTAAGCATGTCCTCAAATACTTGGATAGTTCACATCAACTGCCCGTCCGTCTGGGGATAAAAAGTAGTACTAAAATGTAATTTAGTTCCCAATGCCTCGTGCAAGGCACTCTAAAATCTTGATGTAAACCTAGGATCCCTATCCGATATAATAGACATAAGAATACCATGCAATCTAACAATCTCCTTAACATATAGTTCCGCCAGCTTGTTCAAGGAATAATCCGTGCGAACTGGTATGAAATGTACCGATTTAGTCAATCGATCCACAATCACCCAGATTGCATCATTTTTACTTGGTGTCAAAGACAAGCCCGTTACAAAATCTATAGTAACTCTTTAATTCTCTCTATCAAAGTTGGCTTGATTTCAAATTCCGCCACTAATGCACCATTTTCCTGTATTTTCAACTGGGCACTCATGGCTCTCAAGGCATAAAATGTTTTCTAGCTAAGTGCATCAGCTACCACATTAGCCTTTCCTAGATGATAATCAATAATTACATCATAATCCTTGATTAATTCTATCCATCTTCTCTTCCTCAAATTGAGCTCATTTTGGGATAACAAGTAATTCAAACTTTTATGAACAGTGAAAATATAGCATTTTTCACCATATAAGTAGTGTCGCCAAATTTTTAGAGCAAACACCACTGCAGCCAACTCTAAATCATGAGTAGGATAGTTTCTCTCATGAGTTTTGAGTTGCCGTGAACCATAAGCTACCATATTTCCTTCTTGCATCATCACACATCCCAAACCATTATGGGAGGCATCGCTATATATTATAAATTCCTTTCCAGTTTCTGATTGTACTAGAACATGAGCTTCTGTCAAAACCTTCTTTAGTTGATCAAAATTTTATAGACATTCTTCCGCCCAAACGAACGGTACCTCTTTTCTTAACAGCTTGGTTATCGAAGAGGCAATCATTGAAAAATCTTTCACAAACCGCAGATAATAACCAGCTAATCCCAAAAAGCTTCTCACTTCATAGATATTCTTAGGAACTTTCCACCCGAGGATTGCTTGAACCTTTTTGGGATCAACTCGAATTCCTTCGGCTGAAACTACATGCCCAAGGAAATTTACTTCTGATAACCAGAATTCACACTTTGACAGCTTTGCATACAACTGCTTTTCTCATAAGATATGGAGAACTACTCGAATATGAGTATCGTACTCCTCTTTGGTTTTAGAATAAACCAATATGTCATCAATAAATACTACCACAAATCGATCCAAATATGGCTGGAAGATTCGATTCATTAAATCCATAAATGTTATTGGTGCATTTGTAAGTCCAAATGGCATTACTACAAACTCGTAATGCCCATATCTGGTTTCGAAAGCCATCTTTGGGATATTCGTCTCCTTATTTTTTAATTGATGATACCCCGATCAAAGATCAATCTTAGAGAACACCGTTTCTCCCTTAAGTTGATCAAAGAGATCATCAATCCTTGGTAAAATATACTTATTCCTGATCGTCACTTCATTAAGTTAACGATAATCTACGCATTATCTTATTGATCCATCATTCTTCTATATAAATAGGACTGGGCTCCCCAAGGTGATATACTAGGCCGTATAAAACCTCGGTCTAATAATTCTTATAACTGAGCTTTCAATTCTCTATGCTATGTAGGATTTATCCTATAAGGTGCTATTGATATTGGTGCTATTCTAGGAAGCACATTAATACCAAATTCTTCCTCTCTCGATTAGGCGTAAATGTAGATGTTCTCGGGTTACTACCGTTATTTCCTTTACCAGCCTGATGTGCTACAATAGGCTGATTTGGGTGAAGTTCTGGACAATGCTTCTTGATATGACCAGCTTGCCTACAATAGAAACATGCCCCATTCAACCAACACTGACCAAGATGCCTTTTGCCACAATGCTCGTATTCTATAATAGGGCAAATTCCAGAATCTCGAGTACTCGTAGTACTTGTTTAGGATTGCTTCGATTTTCCTCCTACATACCCCTTCTTAACTGAAGAGGCTGATGTTGCAGGATACTGTTGTGGTATTCCTTTACTGCGTTTGAATGATGATGCAACAAATGAACCTTCAGACCTTTTTCTGGTCTGAATCTACTTCTCACTTTTTCCCTCAATGTCAACTTTCTCCAATATATTTTTCCTTGAATTCTTGTAGAAAGAATTCCCAAGTAATCCGTTCTAGAGGTACTTGTGTAGTTATCACGTTCCACCATACACTGGCTTGTTCCATCAATAGGGATACTACTCCTTCTAATTTTTCTTGATTATCATAAGAAATCCTATTTAATATGATCTTTATATCATTTAACCAATAATCGACAACCATAGGATCTGCATCAGTATCACCCCAGAATTTTGGTACCCCAATTTTCCTTAATTCTTTTGGGACTGATACTGGTGCCTGCCGATTTAGGATTGCCTCCAAAGACTGCAGAAATAAGCCTTGATCTTGTACTGGCATATTTCTTTGTTCTTGAGCCTATTGCTCTACATTTTGCTGAACCTGAGGTGGATTCTAATTCACCTCATTACTTCCGCTTCGAGCAGGCACATCATGCTCAAGAGCCTGTCGGAATTCTCGATAACCTGACATCTGTTCATGTCACGTTTATCTAAAATAAGTAAGGAGTAATCTACTCAACATTAGGCATCATCATAATCCTACACAATATCAGTAATTTTTAGATATTCTAATGGCATGTATATAACTCTGACTTTCTACAGAGACTCATTTACTATCCATAACCGGCTAAACCTGTAGCTCTGATACCAATAAATGTAACACCCTTACCAGTATTTATTACCCAATATTAGTATAGAGTGTCATATGATGTTTAAACCATATTTTATGCTATCCGAACAAGTCAAAAACGACGATTTAAAATTTTTCCTTTTTAATCACGTAAAATTTATTTCCAATTTTTAATCCATCAAATAGACCTCGATTTTAGGCAGTAACTTGGAAATTTTTAACTATACTATACAATTAACAAAACTGCCTAAAATAAAAATCATTTTGATTACTCTAAAATTTCATTATTATAATCTTACCCGATTTTCGTTACTAGCAATTTCTTTAAACTAGTATCATTTAAATAAAACTCAATATCATATACTAACCACTTACCTAGATATTATTATTACAATCCATATCTAGACTAGTTTGAAATGAGCTACTTTTTATTTATACATGCCAACTAGAAATATCAAAATACACCAAATATATAATTACCGATACTGCATATATCCCTTTGATAATGATGCCTAACTCTTTACTCCGAACCGGGTTTTCTACCTACGCTTGAAAAATCATCACATGCTAAGTATATACTTAGTTAGGCATTATAATAATTTAATATAAATCAACATGCTTGAATTATATCAATAATATAATAAACATGCAGTTTGATCACTATTCTTTTATTTCCCTTATGTTAATCAAATATTAACATAATATAATCCCGATTCATAAATCTTATTATTATCATTGCCATTATCCGAGAATTTACCTACTTTCTGAATTATTTACCATTTATTATCCAAGAGTTCACTTACTCTCTAACTTATTCACCATTTATTATCATTTTCCGAGAGTTCACTTACTCTCTAATTTATTCACCATTTATTATCATTTTTCGAGAGTTCACTTACACTCTAATTTATTAATCATTTATTATCATTTTCCGAGAGTTCACTTACTCTCTAATTTATTCACCATTTATTATCATTTTTCGAGAGTTCACTTTCTAATTTATCCATCATTTATTATCAAATAAATTATTGCCCTAAATTCATCATTTTTAGGATTTTGAGTTCACTTACTCTCTAATTTATCCATCATTTATTATCAAATAAATTATTGCCAACATAGTTTTGAGGACTTGAGTAGATAAGTCTAAAAACCCACACCTTAGTGTTAATAAACCGCAGATTTGAAGTGCTAAACCGCTGGACTCTATGGCATGCCAACTATACTCTATACCTCAAATACTTATTTGGGCATACTTTCCAATTCCATATTCAATTCATCCATGACAATATAATTAAATACTGGGCAGTTCATACCCTAAATATAACATAACCATACATACTGGTATATTTAGTGATCAAATGCAACATAGTTCTTCCTTTGACAATTCTCAATATGTCAAATATAAGTTCATGATATAAACATATAATTATCAAGTAATTATTAATAAGGTAGACTTATCACAAGTCTTCCAAATGATAATCATAGTATTATCCATGCATAAAAATGCACTCACCTTGACACTTTATGCTTTGTCAATATTCACTAGCCTCACTAAGTTCAACTTTGATCCGTTTCATTTTTCTCAATTGCTAACTCGATCTTGATTTTGTTTACAGTCTACAAGTGTTTTAAAATACCATAAGTACATTCAAAATTATATGTTATTATCTTACTAACACATAAACAATATAGGAATAATTTTCCTATAAACACCCTAATATTTCCCAAATATTAGTTTCATGATATAAGTCATTCCATCCCCAATACTTGTATTTCTTCCAACTTTACTCAAAGAATGATTTATAAATCATTCTAATATTTATTCCAGCATAATTCTTCCATAAAAATAAATTTTACTTAAGTTTTAAGTTCTTCCAAATTGCCAAATTTAGTCCCCAATCTTTTCAAAATTTTTAAATTGGTCCCTATGTTTTACAAACTTACAAAATAGTCCAAATGACATTTTAATTCTTGTAAAATCATAATTTCAACATTTCAAATTTATGGAAAATTTTCCATAATTTCCCATAATTCTATCAAAATGCCGAAATCACCCTTATACTTTTCCAAGTTTCCAAATTAGTCCACTTAACACTTAGACATCATTTCCAAGCTTCACAATCATTCCTAACTCAAAATCAATCCAACTTAAACTTTTTACTAAAACCCTAACTTTGAACAATTTAGGGTTTATTCATTTCCATGTAGATTCAATCATCATACAAGCTTTAATATGATTCTACAACATCATATTCATCAAAAACTAACCCTAGTTCATACTAAAACAACATCCCTTTTATCCTTCAAAGTCACAAAACCAAGGTTCTAAGCAAGGAAAGCATGAACAATTGGTACCAAAAATAGAGAATTTTGTTTCCAAAAGATCAAAATTCCAACTAAATAAGCTTGAAAATCAAGAAAAAAAAAATTCTTCCTTACCTTGGGGTGTTCGAAACTTGGCTGAAATTGGGGGAGAAATCTTGAAATTTCTTTTCCTTCCAATTTAGCCACTTGTATTTAATATATAAAAATAAATTAAAATTTATTTTTAAAGTCTAATAACCTTTTACCCTTGCAATCCAAAGCTCCATATTAAACCACATGTCAACCCACCAATCCAAGGGCCCAAAACAATCCAAGGAGTTAGTGATTACCAACTTTGCCCTTGCCATCATCAAAAATTACCATCTTGCCATTTTTCATCCAATGGCTAAGATTAAACATGGAAAAGTAACCTTTGATCCAATGGTCCATATTAATTTTTTATTAAAATAAGACATGGAAATGACCATTCTATCCTTGCCTTTTTTAATAAAATATCTCCTAAAATATCTCATAAAAGATTTCTCATTTATTCAATTAAATCTGATTTTTCGGATTTTTCCCGAACTTCAAAACTTTATAGCTCTTAATTCAAACCCCATATCAAAAATCCGGGTAACACGAAAATGCCACTCTTGGGGTGAACTATTCATTTATGGGATTAACTTACATAACTTTTGAAAATTACACCTTAGTCCCTACACTTTTAAAAATTTACACTTTGGCACCAAACTTTTGAATTTTTACATTTGGTCACCAACTTTTCAAGTCTTACTTTTTGGTCACTAACCAAAATTTTGAGGTATTACAATTCTCCCCCTTAGGAAAATTCGTCGAATTTTCCTAAGTACTAGATTTAAAAAAATGCGGATACTGCTTTTTTCATTGATTCCTCAGGTTCCCAGGTAGCTTCCTCTACTTTGTGATTTCTCCGTAACAATTTGACTAGAGGAATCTTTTTATTTCTTAACTGTTTTTCTTCATGAGCTAATATCCTCACAGGTTCCTCCTCGTATGTTAGATCTTGTTGAATCTTGATTTCTATTGGTGTAATAACATGGAAGGATTTGGTCGATACTTCCTCAGCATGGATACATGAAAAACATCATGGATCTTACTCATCTAGGGTAGTAACGCTAATTGATACGCCACTGGACCAACCCTTTTTAGAATCTCATAAGGGTCGATAAATCTTGGACTAAGTTTGCCTTTTCGTCCAAAGCGTAACACTTTCTTCCAGGGTGATACCTCTAAAAAAATACTTTATCTCCGACTTCATACTCAATGTCTTTTCTTTTAAGATCTGAGTAAAATTTTTGTCTGTCTGAGGCAGCTTTGAGATTGTCCTGAATAATTTTTTACCTTACCTTCCATTCTCTGAACAAGATCCGGTCCAATAACAGATTCGATCCTCAAGCTCGAACCAATTTAATGGCGTTATGCATTTCCTCCCATATAATGCTTCGTAAGGAGCCATTTTTATGCTCGATTAATAACTATTGTTATATGTAAATTTTGCCAATGAGAGATGCTTTTCCCAAGAACCCGCAAATTTTATTACACAAGCTTTAAGCATGTCCTCAAATACTTGGATAGTTCACATCAACTGCCCGTCCGTCTGGGGATAAAAAGTAGTACTAAAATGTAATTTAGTTCCCAATGCCTCGTGCAAGGCACTCTAAAATCTTGATGTAAACCTAGGATCCCTATCCGATATAATAGACATAAGAATACCATGCAATCTAACAATCTCCTTAACATATAGTTCCTTTGACTTGTTCAAGGAATAATCCGTGCGAACTGGTATGAAATGTACCGATTTAGTCAATCGATCCACAATCACCCAGATTGCATCATTTTTACTTGGTGTCAAAGACAAGCCCGTTACAAAATCTATAGTAACTCTTTAATTCTCTCTATCAAAGTTGGCTTGATTTCAAATTCCGCCACTAATGCACCATTTTCCTGTATTTTCAACTGGGCACTCATGGCTCTCAAGGCATAAAATGTTTTCTAGCTAAGTGCATCAGCTACCACATTAGCCTTTCCTAGATGATAATCAATAATTACATCATAATCCTTGATTAATTCTATCCATCTTCTCTTCCTCAAATTGAGCTCATTTTGGGATAACAAGTAATTCAAACTTTTATGAACAGTGAAAATATAGCATTTTTCACCATATAAGTAGTGTCGCCAAATTTTTAGAGCAAACACCACTGCAGCCAACTCTAAATCATGAGTAGGATAGTTTCTCTCATGAGTTTTGAGTTGCCGTGAACCATAAGCTACCATATTTCCTTCTTGCATCATCACACATCCCAAACCATTATGGGAGGCATCGCTATATATTATAAATTCCTTTCCAGTTTCTGATTGTACTAGAACATGAGCTTCACAAAACCTTCTTTAGTTGATCAAAATTTTATAGACATTCTTCCGCCAAACAGGCGGTACCTCTTTTCTTAACAGCTTGGTTATCGAAGAGGCAATCATTGAAAAATCTTTCACAAAACCGCAGATAATAACCAACTAATCCCAAAAAGCTTCTCACTTCATAGATATTCTTAGGAACTTTCCACCCGAGGATTGCTTGAACCTTTTTGGGATCAACTCGAATTCCTTCGGCTGAAACTACATGCCCAAGGAAATTTACTTCTGATAACCAGAATTCACACTTTGACAGCTTTGCATACAACTGCTTTTCTCATAAGATATGGAGAACTACTCGAATATGAGTATCGTACTCCTCTTTGGTTTTAGAATAAACCAATATGTCATCAATAAATACTACCACAAATCGATCCAAATATGGCTGGAAGATTCGATTCATTAAATCCATAAATGTTATTGGTGCATTTGTAAGTCCAAATGGCATTACTACAAACTCGTAATGCCCATATCTGGTTCTGAAAGCCATCTTTGGGATATTCGTCTCCTTAATTTTTTAATTGATGATACCCCGATCAAAGATCAATCTTAGAGAACACCGTTTCTCCCTTAAGTTGATCAAAGAGATCATCAATCCTTGGTAAAATATACTTATTCCTGATCGTCACTTCATTAAGTTAACGATAATCTACGCATTATCTTATTGATCCATCATTCTTCTATATAAATAGGACTGGGCTCCCCAAGGTGATATACTAGGCCGTATAAAACCTCGGTCTAATAATTCTTATAACTGAGCTTTCAATTCTCTATGCTATGTAGGATTTATCCTATAAGGTGCTATTGATATTGGTGCTATTCTAGGAAGCACATTAATACCAAATTCTTCCTCTCTCGATTAGGCGTAAATGTAGATGTTCTCGGGTTACTACCGTTATTTCCTTTACCAGCCTGATGTGCTACAATAGGCTGATTTGGGTGAAGTTCTGGACAATGCTTCTTGATATGACCAGCTTGCCTACAATAGAAACATGCCCCATTCAACCAACACTGACCAAGATGCCTTTTGCCACAATGCTCGTATTCTATAATAGGGCAAATTCGAATCTCAGTACTCGTAGTACTTGTTTAGGATTGCTTCGATTTTCCTCCTACATACCCCTTCTTAACTGAAGAGGCTGATGTTGCAGGATACTGTTGTGGTATTCCTTTACTGCGTTTGAATGATGATGCAACAAATGAACCTTCAGACCTTTTTCTGGTCTGAATCTACTTCTCACTTTTTCCCTCAATGTCAACTTTCTCCAATATATTTTTCCTTGAATTCTTGTAGAAAGAATTCCCAAGTAATCCGTTCTAGAGGTACTTGTGTAGTTATCACGTTCCACCATACACTGGCTTGTTCCATCAATAGGGATACTACTCCTTCTAATTTTTCTTGATTATCATAAGAAATCCTATTTAATATGATCTTTATATCATTTAACCAATAATCGACAACCATAGGATGCATGAGTATCACCCCGAATTTTGGTACCCCAATTTTCCTTAATTCTTTTGGGATCGATCATCGGTGCTCGCGATTTAGGATTGCCTCCAAAGACCGCAGAAATAAGCCTTGATCTTGTACTGGCATATTTCTTTGTTCTTGAGCCTATTGCTCTACATTTTGCTGAACCGAGGTGGATTCTAATTCACCTCATTACTTCCGCGAAAGCAGGCACATCATGCTCAAGAGCTGTCGGAATTCTCGATAACCTGACATCTGTTCATGTCACGTTTATCTAAAATAAGTAAGGAGTAATCTACTCAACATTAGGCATCATCATAATCCTACACAATATCAGTAATTTTTAGATATTCTAATGGCATGTATATAACTCTGACTTTCTACAGAGACTCATTTACTATCCATAACCGGCTAAACCTGTAGCTCTGATACCAATAAATGTAACACCCTTACCAGTATTTATTACCCAATATTAGTATAGAGTGTCATATGATGTTTAAACCATATTTTATGCTATCCGAACAAGTCAAAAACGACGATTTAAAATTTTTCCTTTTTAATCACGTAAAATTTATTTCCAATTTTTAATCCATCAAATAGACCTCGATTTTAGGCAGTAACTTGGAAATTTTTAACTATACTATACAATTAACAAAACTGCCTAAAATAAAAATCATTTTGATTACTCTAAAATTTCATTATTATAATCTTACCCGATTTTCGTTACTAGCAATTTCTTTAAACTAGTATCATTTAAATAAAACTCAATATCATATACTAACCACTTACCTAGATATTATTATTACAATCCATATCTAGACTAGTTTGAAATGAGCTACTTTTTATTTATACATGCCAACTAGAAATATCAAAATACACCAAATATATAATTACCGATACTGCATATATCCCCTTTGATAATGATGCCTAACTCTTTACTCCGAACCGGGTTTTCTACCTACGCTTGAAAAATCATCACATGCTAAGTATATACTTAGTTAGGCATTATAATAATTTAATATAAATCAACATGCTTGAATTATATCAATAATATAATAAACATGCAGTTTGATCACTATTCTTTTATTTCCCTTATGTTAATCAAATATTAACATAATATAATCCCGATTCATAAATCCTATTATTATCATTGCCATTATCCGAGAATTTACCTACTTTCTGAATTATTTACCATTTATTATCCGAGAGTTCACTTACTCTCTAACTTATTCACCATTTATTATCATTTTCCGAGAGTTCACTTACTCTCTAATTTATTCACCATTTATTATCATTTTTCGAGAGTTCACTTACTCTCTAATTTATTAATCATTTATTATCATTTTCCGAGAGTTCACTTACTCTCTAATTTATTCACCATTTATTATCATTTTCCGAGAGTTCACTTTCTAATTTATCCATCATTTATTATCAAATAAATTATTGCCCAACATAGTTTTGAGGACTTGAGTAGACGAGTCAAAACCGCACCAAAGTGCTAATAAACAGCACCGAAGTGCTAAGAGACTGCATATAAGTGCTAAAAACCCACACCTTAGTGTTAATAAACCGCACTGAAGTGCTAAACCGCTGGACTCTATGGCATGCCAACTATACTCTATACCTCAAATACTTATTTGGGCATACTTTCCAATTCCATATTCAATTCATCCATGGCAATATAATTAAATATTGGGCAGTTCATACCCTAAATATAACATAACCATACATACCTGGCATATTTAGTGATCAAATGCAACATAGTTCTTCCTTTGACAATTCTCAATATGTCAAATATAAGTTCATGATATAAACATATAATTATCAAGTAATTATTAATAAGGTAGACTTATCACAAGTCTTCCAAATGATAATCATAGTATTATCCATGCATAAAAATGCACTCACCTTGACACTTTATGCTTTGTCAATATTCACTAGCCTCACTAAGTTCAACTTTGATCCCGTTCCTTTTCTCAATTGCTAACTCGATCTTGATTTTGTTCACAGTCTACAAGTGTATTAAAATACCATAAGTACATTCAAAATTATATGTTAGTATCTTACTAACACATAAACAATATAGGAATAATTTCCTATAAACACCCTAATATTTTTCAAATATTAGTTTCATGACATAAGTCATTCCATCTCCAATACTTCGTATTTCTTCCAACCTTTACTCAAAGAATGATTTATAACTCATTCTAATATTTATTCCAGCATAATGCTTCCATAAAAATTAATTTTCACTAATTTCTTCCAAATTGCCAAATTGGTCCCCAATCTTTTCTAAATTTCTAAATTGGTCCCTATGTTTTACAAACTTCCAAAATAGTCCAAATGACATTTTAATTCTTGTAAAATCATAATTTCAACACTTCTAAATTTATGAAAAATTTTCCATAATTTCCCCTAATTCTATCAAAATGCCGAAATCACCCTTATACTTTTCCAAGTTTCCAAATTAGTCCACTTAACACTTAGACATCATTTCCAAGCTTCACAATCATTCCTAACTCAAAATCAATCCAACTTCAACTTTTCTACTAAAACCCTAACTTTGAACAATTTAGGGTTTAGCCATTTCCATGTAGATTCAATCATCATACAAGCTTTAATATGATTCTACAACATCATATTCATCAAAAACTAACCCTAGTTCATACTAAAACAACATCTCTTTTATCCTTCAAAGTCACAAAACCAAGGTTCTAAGCAAGGAAAGCATGAACAATTGGTACCAAAAGATAGAGAATTTCATGTTTCATGCCTTCATCAAAATTCCAACTAAATAAGCTTGAAAATCAAGAAGAAAAATTTTCTTCCTTACCTTGGGGTGTTCGAAACTTGGCTGAAATTGGGGGAGAAATCTTGAAATTTCTTTTCCTTCCAATTTAGGCTCTTGTACTTAATATATAAAAATGAATTAAAAATTCATTTTTAAAGTCTAATAACATTTTTACCCTTACAATCCAAAGCTCCATATTAAACCACATGTCTACCTACCAATCCAAGGGCCCAAAACAATCCAAGGAGTTAGTGATTACCAACTTTGCCCTTTCCATCATCAAAAATTACCATCTTGCCATTTTTCATCCAATGGCTAAGATTAAACATGGAAAAGTAACATTTGATCCAATGGTCCATATTAATTTTTTTACTTAAATAAGACATGGAAATGACCATTCTATCCTTTCCTTTTTTTAATAAAATGTCTCCTAAAATATCTCATAAAAGATTTCTCATTTATTCGATTAAATCCGGTTATCCAGATTTTTCCCGAACATCAAAACTTTATAGCTCTTAATACAAACCCCGTATCAAAAATTCGGGTAACACAAAAATGCCACTCTTGGGGGTGAACTATTCATTTACGGGACTAACTTACATAACTTTTGAAAATTACAACTTAGTCCCTAAACTTTTCGAAATTTATACTTTGGCACCAAACTTTTGAATTTTTACATTTTGGTCACCAACTTTTCAAGTCTTACATTTTGGTCACTAACCAAAATTTTGAGGTATTACATTTAGACTTTCAAGTACCCGTGTGCGCACGTATTTCTGCATGTGCATCTGTTCATTTCCACACAATGACACTCGTTGATTCGGTATACCGACTTCAAAACGGTTTGAAGGTATACCGCAACGAGTTTCCTCCTATCAGAAATGAACACGATCATGCATTAGTTGACGATGAACCTAAGATATGGCCATATCATTCCTTGCGGCACAACAAAAAATGTCACCCGTGCTCAACTATGATTCATTGTGCCGAGGTTATGGTTTCAAAAGAACGGACAGGGCAACCTAGGCTGTGTACGAAATGTAGGAACCCTAGACACGACAGGGGAAAATGTCATCTTAGGACAGGGACTCGAATCAACTAGTTGTTCTTGTAATTGTAATGTTTACATTATAAAATGAAAGGGTTCCATAGCATTTTATGATCTTCTAATTGTAAACAATAGCGAGAGGATCCGATAAAATATACAAAAATCGAATTACACATGCCTGTCGACCATTTGTTTCCATGCTCTTCATGATAAAAAAATAACAACATAGCATTTTCAACGCGATATTTAAACCTACTCAGATAAAATAGACTCCCTGATTTCTAGACTTTTGTACAATTATGTTCTCGTATTACGACGTAAAAGTTCTATAACTCGAGAAAATATCAAACGTCCTTACCCAAAATCAAATTAAACATTCCTACCGACACTTGTTTTGATGTTACTCAATGCACAAAAACAAGGTCATATAGTGTTTTAACGCAATTTTTAGAAACGTTCGGATACCTGATACTGAATTGTTTTTACACCGTTTTACAGAGATGAATCCATAGTACAACGTAGATGTTCAACAACAAGAAAAATTATCCCTCGACACAGTGCAAATTCACCTAAAACATGCCTACCGACACTTGTTTTGATGTTACTCAATGCACAAAAACAAGGCTATATAGTGTTTTTAACGCAATTTTTAGCATCATTTCGCTACCTTATACTGGATTATTTTTACACCGTTTTACAGAGATGAATCCATAGTACGACTCTGATGTTCAATAACAAGAAAAATTATCCCCTAACACAGTGCAAATTCACCTAAAACATGCCTACTGACACTTGTTTTGATGTTACTCAATGCATAAAAACAAGGTCATATAGCGTTTTTAACGCAATTTTTAGCAACGTTTCGATACCTTATACTGGATTATTTTTACACCATTTTACAGAGATGAATCCATAGTACGACGTCGATGTTCAATACCAAGATTAATTATCACCCAACATAGTGCAAACTCACCTACAACTTGCTTATTAATCCATGCATATTCAGCAATTACACGACGAATTCGCGTTCCATTGGACGCGAGTTCATCCTGTCACGATAACTTCATGCCATTTCGTGTCAATTTATCGCAGAACTCGCGTTTTGATAAACGTGAGTTACGTTATCCAATTAAAATAAACGATTATAAGAAAAGCGGCATCACATCATCCGAAATATGCATTTTGTTGAACGCGTATTTGTAATCCGCGTTGTGCAAAACGCGAATCATGCTTATGTGTGCAGAATAAGAGTATTTTTCTAAATGTAGTTCAAAGGGTGGTCATTAAATTTTTTTTTTTCAAAAGAGAGTATTGAAACAATAAAGCCAATTTAAATATGCTTCACTTTGGAAGCATTAAAGCAGTGGACTTATGCTGTCTCCCAATGGATTCACTTTAATATTCATGGTGTTAAAATACAACAAAAAATTAGTACGATTGTAGGCTTTCTGTTGTTTTTGCCGGAATGGGTCGAAATCTGTGACTAATGTTCATTGACTACTTGTCAGTTACCTATATTTACAACTCTTTTATTATTATTTTTTTGATCAAATACAACTCTTTTAGACATAAAATATTTAATGTTATTTTACATAATTTGTCTAGTTGTTATTATTTCGCTTGTCAAATTAATTAAAGTAACGAATCAAAGAACACCAAAACTATGCAAAAAGAAAAAAGTAATCGAATATTATAATACACATAAAATATACATACACCATTATTCTATTATTTTATTTAGGTTGAGGTGGAGCATAAAATGTCTAGCTTAAGTTTGATACAAAAACTGCAGCTGCCATTATTAACGTGATTTTAATCTAAATTGAATTGCTTGTTTGCGGATCACTTTTTATAATTACCTAAAATAGTGAATTTTATTATAATTGTTGTATTGTTTGTATTTTTCATACAAATGTTTAGATTATCTAGTCTATTCCTCATCCTTAAATCGAAAAAAAATGAGTACTTGAACATATTATATTCCATATTCTCTACTATGTTACACCGGTAACAATGAAAACCAAATTAAAACTCATTCAAATTTCTTTTATATTTTTATAATTAGATGATCTTATATAATTATCTACACATCAAATTTTACATAATTAATTTAATTTATCTTTATTTTTTTAAATAAAACCATCATTACCTTTTTATTAGACTTATCTCAGTAAATGAATAACAAATTACATGAATAAATTTACCCTTCACAAAATGACATAGTCAAAGAGGGGTAGAAATCCCTAGGTTAACTAAAACTATAGTTAGATAACTTTAGATATAACATAATTATTCAATATCTACATGACACAATTTACTTTTATATACAAGTATCGCTTAATTACGTAAGATAATGATTTAATCACGTAGATTATTTAATGTTGAAGTATATATAGGGACATTAAAAAGAGACAAATGATTTTTATTTTTGGTTTGACCTTTATTTTCCTATCTTAATTTATATTATATTTTTAGACGTAGATTATCTATTTTTATGGTTATGACGCCCATCAAAAGCATAAAAATGTTGTTTTAGAGAGATTTATGTAATTATATTCTCAGTACAATCGTCAATGATTTATATAGAACACAATAACCTTTACGGTAATTAATTTCATAGAATATCATGCTAGTTAAAATTGGAAACCATAAAAAGATCAAGCATTAGCAAGGAGACATCAAGTTGCTACATTAATTTAACTAACAATGCAAGGGTAATCGAAGCATATCCATGATGAAATCGAAGTTTTTTTTTTAAATATATGTTATATCTGTTCTGATTGACGGATTACAATAAATCAGTCCAGTCATCTTCAAATTCTAATGAACATGTCAGATTGTAGAACTCCGCTCCAAATATTGGAGCAACATCATCACTTTCAAGCACGTTGCTGTTCTCAAATATGTCCTCTATTCCAAACTCTGAGAAATCTAAGTAATCAAAAGTCTTAGGCATATTGAGAACATCGTTTTCCTTTGGAGATTCCAAAGTCGGCCCATCGTTGCTATCCGACTGGGTCGATAAAGGAGGGCATTGGTTGTTCCTCAAGTGATCATCTTCATCGAGTGAGAGTAAGATCTTGGTGCAACGGTTGGCCTTTGGCACAATCACCTTACGAGTTGTACCCGAGTTATATTTTGCGACAAATTTTTTATCTTCACATTTGAATGTCTTTGAATCATCCGCATGCAACTTTTTTGATAGAAAAGTGTTCCAATAGTTTTTGATCTCGTTGTCTGTTCGTCCTGGAAGCCTTCCGGCTATCAAAGACCACCTACAACATTGGAAGGGGAAATATTGGAATAACGTTTACTGTATCACCTCACAAAAATTCAGAAATTAAAAGATCTAATTCTAATTTACTCCTTTTATTATGTTGAATTTTAGGATTTAATCTCTCTGTTTTAATTTGAATAAGACCAAATTTAAAAGAGAAAAAGAAGTTGCCTGTTACCAAGAAGGCCATGAAGTCTAATGATAAGGTCTTCTTCATCGGGAGAAATGTTACCTCTCCGAATACCAGGTCTCAAATAATTCATCCAACGTAGCCGGTAGCTCTTCCAACATCGATTTAAGCCTTCATTTTTTTAATCATTAGAACCAACAGATGCAAAAGTAAGAAGAAAATTGTTAAACTGAAGAAAACCATTATCAGAAGATGCTACCACAAAGAAGTGCAGGGAATAAGAAAATTAGTGTTTTCAATTGATATGATAATATACCGGCGCTTTGAGGAAGAGTTCTCCACTTGCCTTCACCGTGGAGTTGAATGTAGTTGCTTAAAAGTTCATCTTCCTTCAAAGACCATGCTCCTCTATTGACTCCCTCTTTGCCACAGCATGGTTTTCTGCCCATTTTTCAGCTCCTTCTTTCCAGCACTAATATTCTTTCCCTACTTCTATTCAATGATATATATATAGAGAGATACATTGATACATACATACATACATATAAACACACAAACACACATGAGTAGAAATCTACTTCTTCTACTGTAAAATTAATTTAATTTAATATTTTTATGCTGTTAATTATTTAACAAACCAAACAATTCATTATCTTTATCATATTAATCGATTTTTTTTTTATAAATTCTTAATTATTTAAAACGTTTTGTAATATTCATGAATTATTCGATACTAAGATGATAGAATTATTATATATAAAATTTCTGATACAAACTCAGTTGAAAAATGATTAAAATGTTATTTTTATTAATAATAATTAATATTATTCAACAAATAAAATGATTAAAAGTCGTTATTTTTCTAGTTTGCAGCTCAGTGTGAAAAGAAAAGCTCCGAGATAAGAGCCAGTCTGGATATGCTAGTAGACTGTGGCCATACGCAGGCCTAAGGCCTATCAGTCATTATTTACCTCCCTAATTAGGAATCGAAATTTCCACTCCTCCCTACAACGAGATCACAAAGATATCACTACAGAATTTGTGCTGTTGTTTGTCCACATCCAATGATTTTAAGTAACAAATTTTTCGGTATCTTTTAATACCTAAGTATTAAAAAATTAAATTTAAAGTTTATAATTAAAGTTTGAAGTTAAAATTTAGAGAATTAAATGTAGGATGTATTTATTAGGATTTATAGTTTAGAATTTATAATTTAAAGTTGAAGTTTAAAATTTATTTTTTAATGTTAGAACATGAACACTAAAAAGGAATAGATGATTTTTGTCGATTTTAAGACGGGTTAGTATAGTTGCATTTTCGAAAAAAAATTAACTTTTATATGTTTTAGATTTTTTTAAATATTTTTTAATAATTTAATTTCATATTTTTTTATACATTTTGTCGTAAGCGAGGAATAATTATTTGATATAGTTTTCCTGTTAACCTCGAATGTAATATTTGATATTCAAATATAAGGGTGAGAATTGGGTGAGAGATATCTAAAAATCGCGGGGATTCGAATCGATGGGATGAAAAATAACCGAAACTTTCACTAGGGACGGGGATGAGAGAAGTTTTATCACCGAAGTTCAAATGGAGATGGGAATGGAGATTGCAATATCTGAACCGTGAGGATAACAAATTGTAACCGTATAAATAACTGTGGGGATCGCTAAAAAATATCCGCAAGGATCTCTGATATTTAAAAAAAATTAATATATATAATTAACTCTCATTTACCTATATACATACTTATCTTATTATCAATATTTTAGTCCATCAAGATATTTGTGTCTTTTGTTTAAACCTTATTAAGTTTGGGAGACATCTCTAGTAATTTACTCTTTTTTTATTAATTAAGAGTATATAATCTATTTGTCTCCCTATTTTTGCCGTTCATGTTACCCAAAAACCTTGTTCCTTTCTACCATAAGTTTAAGTGCATTACATACATGACTTATAAATTGAAATCGACCATATATTTTGGCTAAAAAATACTAAAATTTATTTAGCTTTTTGGGATGGAGATTTCCCGAAACCCATGAAGGTCTGATGGGTAGGTGATAAGAAAGAACAAATCACCGAAACATATAATGGGGATTATCCGAAACCGTACCCGTAAATGTTGAAAACGGAATAGAAAATATAAAACCGTCCCCACACCGACCAATTCCCGCCCCTATTCAAATCCCCTTAAGAGTGCCACTATACATTACAGTTCGTTTTGTTCGTACATTTTTTTGTTCTTATTCACAATTTTGGGGTTTTTTAACCCAATATGTTTTTCATTACTTCTTTCTTTGTTGATTCTCATTTTCTTCCATTGTAATTTTTTCACGTTGTTATTCTAACTTAGGTATTGGTTTGCATTCCTTCTGCTTTTGGCATTGTGTCTGAATAATCACTTAATTCTGTTATGTTTATGTATTAATATTTTTCACTCTCTTTCATTCTTACTCGGTTATGAGTTTTGCTTCTTTCTCTGCTTTTGGAATTGTTTAAATCAGTTTTGGTTTTCATTTGAATCAATTATGTTTTTAATCTTATTGACAATGAATCCTTTGTTTTTAAAGAGAAGTCGCTAAACAAGTAGTTCTGATTTAATGTATGAAAATGGTGATGTGAATTTCATGTGCTTTGTTGCTTGGGTACATATTGTTTCCTTGTATATTATAATTAAGTATAATGATAAAATTGCATATTATACCTTGTCGGAACAATCATTAAGCCCGCCGGGTTTTCTTTTTGTTGAAAAAGTGTGAAATTTTGGATTTTGATAACACCCCCATTTAAAAAAAATAAAAACGAGTTCAACAGTTGATTACGTATAAAGAATGATTAACACCAAATGATATCTAAAATTATAATTTCAAGATTATATATTGTTTTAAAAGTAGAAATTACGATCTCGAAGCTAAACTTTAAAATATAATCCTTTATGAGTATAAATGCGGATTTATTTTAAATAAGCGAATTTTATTTTGAAGCATAACTCGCTTGATTTTTAAGGATGTCCTTCGCTTTGAAAAATAAAACGAAGATTGTTCTTCAATCATATAAGAGATTATCTTGTTAACCCCCTAATGAAAGAACATTGCCTAAATATTCTTATTCAAAACAAATCTGTCATGCAAAATACCATAAACGATAAACGGAAACATAGAAATGCAAATAGGAATATAGAAACTAATAATACTAACATGAAAAATAAAATTTAGAAAAAATAATCATTTTGACAAAAAAAACTATGGTGGGTTATGATTTGGATGCTGCTGCTGCCTGTGTATTCTGTTCGGTTTGGATCCGTTTTTAGTTTGATGACAAGATTCAAGTTTCGAACTCTTCATATTATTGTAATTTGTTTTATGCATATCACTAATTTTATTGTTTTCATCATTATCTCTATTATAATGATGTCTGTGGTCGAATTTGATGTCACCCTAATTGATTAGAAAAAGAAACTTGACATACTAAGATATAACATTCGAGTGATTTTTTGATCATTTGTGTTAGTTCGACAAATTTAGTGATTATTTTGTAACTTCGACGGTTGAAATGTGTTTGACTTGATAAGATCAATTATTGTTGGTGGAGCAGTGTGCAATATTTGGTTTAAGTAATAACTAATAGGTTTGTGAAGGTTATTCCAAGGCGGAATCTCATTTGATTGAAAGGAAGTAGATTGAATTATTCATTGGTATTTGCATTGCATGTGAAAGAACAATGGCGAGTTTATAGAATATAACCATAGGGTCTAACGATTTCAATCGTGGGTGCAATCTTTGATCTTTTTGTACTAACAATTTATTTAGGTTTTGTTGCTGTGTTGATATGATTGATTAAATGTAGTGCGTTAAAGAAAGTGGGAAAGACCATCGTAGGTGCCAATCTTTAAAGGAAGAGCTTACGGAGGGTTATGGAGTGGTGGTTGATTGATGCTCAGCCTATGTGTTCCGTTCCTCTCGGTTTTAAGTTTTATTATTTTGGATCCGTTTTTAGTTTGATGATAAGATTCAAGTTTAGGACTCTTTAGATTATTATAATCTGTTTTATTTATATCATTAATTTTAAGAAAATTCAACAACGCTTGACGAGCATCGCTAAACATCATTAAATTAATTTATAAAGATTAAAAATCTAAAGGAAACGTGTAATTATAAATTATTTAAAATAAAGTATTAATTAAATTATTTTCTATATATATATATATATATATATGTTGGGCTCGATATCCTTCAACCGAATTTCTTGCCAAGTGGTGGAGAAGTTGTATTTTAGGTGATTGTGGTGGAAGCAAAAAGATAGAAAATTTGCACTGCTTCAAGCTTCTAACAAGCTCTACATCCACTACCTTAGCTTTCCCACTAAGGATTTCAAACAATTCACTAAGAATTCTTCCATTTTTCTAGGCTTAGGAGATAACCTTTTACAACCTAGACTCACTCACCAAGTCTAGCATCGAACACTCTTAAACAAGAGAATTGATAGCAAACTGAAAATCCCTCTCTAAATTTCGATGTTTGCACTCTAAAGCTCTCACCTCAAATCCTAAAATATTTGAGCATACATTGACAATTTAAGCTCACAAGTGTTATCTATACAAGAGTATGAAATTTAAGCACTAAAACAATTTTTGCATCATAATGTTGTTGACAATAGGATCATTAGTTGTTGTTGAACCTTGAAGGTCCCTTTTATACTCCCAATTGAGTTCCTAGTCGTTGAAGACTGCTGGGATTGAATTGGAGCCGTTAGAGACTTTATTTCCTGCAATAAATGCAATTCTGGAGCTGTTCGTATCGATACGCGTATAACCGTATCGGTACGCCCTTCTTGGAAAATAACCGTTGAGCTCTTAACTGTCTTCTTGTATCGGAACGCCTGGACGCGTATCGGTACGCCACTGTTTCGTATCGGTACGGGTGCTTTGTAATCTACAGGGAACCATATGTTAGGGGGTTTTTGAAAATAGTTGTTAGGGTTTAAAGCATAGGGTTTCGGTACGCGTATAAGAGTATCGGTACGACCCTTTATCGTATCGGTACGGCCAAGCATGTACCGGTACGATTTTTCGGTTCTAAAAAATTACTGTAGCTAAAACCCTTATCTGTATCGATACGGGGTATACCATATCGGTACGGGCATGTTGAAAACTTTAATTTGGCTACTTTAGAAACATTTAAAACACTTCCAAAACCTCTCAAAAACTTCTCAAACTTATTTTCAAGTTGTTTGAACTTAGAAACATTTTTGAAATCTTTTCAAATTTGTCCCAAACATTTTTTAATTACTATATCAAAACAAATATCCTAATAATATAATATTATTAATTTTTTTAAAATAATTAGATTAAATATCAACCTTAGCAGAAGAAGAAACTACCCTGCTACAACTTGTCCTTGATCTCGTAGAACATGATTCATCTTTCATATTCTTGATTCCATGAGTCAAAAGCGTTAGTGCTATCCCCTCTTTCTTTTCCTTTCTCACTGCAAAGCCCAAATTTGCCTTGAATGGCATAAACGCTGTCGCTCCATCCATGTTTTTACATCCTTGAGATGAATCTTCAATGTTTCTCTACTTTAAACCAATAAACAGTATTCAATCTTTAATAATTTTATTTCATCATAAACTACACTTGTTAAGCTTAAATGTGGTTTGATCTTCTTCTTCTTTTACTTTGAAGTATCTTAGTATCTAGTTTTCTATCAATGGAACGATAATCATCATCATCAGTGTTCCAAAGCTGAACAGAACTCATCCAATTTTTCTTGTTATTACTATTGCAGTTGTTGTTAGATTCTTTTTCCTTCCTTTTTGGTGATTAAAGCATCATCTTCTTCACTTTGATTATTTTCCTTCATATTCTGTAATGGAGAGTTTTGAAACTCTCAGTCGAGAGTTGGATTTTTTTCATTAAAACTCTCAATCGAGAGTTGGATTTTTTTCCAAACAGGAAAATCAAAAGAGAGAATCCATTAACAAGGGGAAAAAGGTTTGTTAATGTTTGATTTAAATTGATTGAAGAACGAACTATCGTTGAGAAGGAACATGCAAAGAGGAAGATCATGTTTAAAAGCATCGATCTTTCTCATTTCTTTTTCCAATCGTTTAACAAAAGCATCGAGTTTTGAAACCTTGTCAGGAACGTTTCGGATTAGTGAAACCTCCTCGAAGATCTGTGATAAAGCCAAAAGATTTCAAATTCTTAAATCAAAATATGATTTCCCACCAATAATTGTGAAAAAAAAACCTCAAATCAGTGAAACAATTAAAATAAACAAAACAAAAACAAAAGATTTCAAATACAGATACATACAAAAGAGATGATTTTGATCTCTTCTTCTTCTCCCCTATAATTACAGATGGATGTTTTTTAGAGGGAGAATTAGGATTTGTGTTAGAGAATATTTAGAAAGAGACGATTTTTTTTGTAAAGATTGTGAAAATTAAAGTTTTAAAAGTTTGAAGGTTATACTTAAAATTAACATTTTTACTAACGTGTCATGCTATCGTATTAACGGAAGTTGACGAAGGTTAACACTCAGTGACCAAAACGACAACTGTCGAAAACATAAATGGCAATAATAATTTTCTTAAAATTAGGTGGCCAAAATAGAATAAGCCCTAAACATAAGAGACCTCCAGTGAAATTTACCCTTTATTTTTTAAAACATTCGTTTACAAACTCTGATCATTGTCTTATTTTCCTTCCATTTAAATTTTAAATATCTATTATATAGTATATTATTTTTTTTGATAAATAAAAGAAGGGTAATCAACCCGTATTACCAAGTGCCTCGTTAAAAAAGCATCTTAAACCTAAATGAGAGAAAAAGAGTACACTTGATAGTACTTACAAAGTGATAATTGTTCAAACAATCAAACCTGACCCACATCAGGGAACAAATCATTTTGCAACAAGGCAATGATCTCGGCCGGTGGAGTCTGAAAAACACTAGTAGAGAACGCCCCCATCGGCAAAGGAATTAACATCATTACCCCGAGCCAACTTGGCTAGTCTATCCGCAACCTTATTCGCCATTCGTCGGACATGACAAATCCGGATCTCCCAAGGCCTATCCAACAACTCTCCAATCACACGAGTTGTCGTAGCCAAGCCACTACAACCGCTCATGTTATCCAAGGCTCTCAAAACATCCAAACTATCCACTTCAAGCAAAATACGTTGATAACCCTCTGCCCAAGCCAACTGAAGACCCTCAATAACCCCCCATAATTCAGCCTCAAGAATTGAGCAAATCCCCACATACTTGTTAAAGCCAAATAACCATTCCCCATGAACATTACACAACACTCCCCCACACGAAGCGAGCCCTGAAGGAGATATCCTTGAGCCATCTGTATTGATCTTCACCCAATCAGCCAGAGGCGGCTGCCAACCCTGTCCCTGGGTACCACCCGAACGTCTAACCTGGACCAGAATCCCCCTATTCGAAATTGCCAAACAACATTGTTCATACACCTGTTGGCACTCCTCCCAAACAATAAACTCAACACACTTTTTCGTGTCAAACACACAGATTCCGATGATTCTAAAGAACCCACAAAATCGAATAAAAAACATGTCCCAATGAGGCAGCTCTAAACCAAAATACGCAGGCTTGGACAAATTCACCATAAGCCAATCAGAAAAGCTCATGGATAAAAACTCAGGAAGTCTGTCTGCAGGTACCGAACTTATCCAAGCTCCAGTTGCGATTGGTCAGTGACGCACAATATGGTTAATAGATTCCACTGCCGCTCCGTACACACCACAAACCGAGCTGTCCGCCGTATGACGTCAAACTATTTAAAATTATGACATGCATTCCATGTGTTTGACTATTTAAAATAAATTAGAACAAAACGCTATCACCGTTTAAAACTTTATTTTTAGATAAATTTTACCAATAATAATATGGGTAAACTACACCGGTGATCACCGAACTATTTGGGGATACCTATTTTGACTATCGAACTAGGCAACTCATCAATCAAACCACCAAACTTATTAAATTAACATATTTTGACCACTGTCGTTAAAAAAATTAACAGATGGGTGACGTGGCAGTTAACGAAAATTTGTAAAATTACTCATTTTGTCTTAATTTTAATTTAATTAAATAAAATTAATCAACCAATCAGATGATGACACGTGTCATCACCCAAATGGATATAAATTTACTCAAATTTTAATTTATTGTTAATTAATATTTAATATATTTTCCTCTCCAATTAGGTGGTGACATGGTTAAAGAAAAATTAAAGATGGATGGATCGTCCTTAGGGTTAATCAAACTTGGGACCAATAGGTGTTATACCAACACCTTTACCGCTACACCAACCTACTATTGGTGATATAAGATGCACTTTTTTATATGCATATCTTATAATGCAGTAAATGTTAAGAAAAAAGAAAATGGTTGAAAGGTGACTCAAACCTAAATCACTTGTGATGTGTAAAATCACACAAGTCAAATCAAGCAATTAATTAAAAATAAAATATTTTAAATATGTTTAAAGTAGTTATTAAAGCAAGATTTAAAATAAAAATAAATGTATTATTTTTAATTTTAAATTAAATCAAATTTAAAGTAGTTATTAAATATTTGATTTTATTTAAATATGAAAAATATTAAATATTCAATTTTAAAGAAAAGAAATTTGATTTAAAATATTCGAATATTTTTTTCATATTTAAATTAAATCGAATATTTATTAAAATATTAAATATCCGATTTAAAATATTCAATTTAAAAGAAAAGAAATTTGACTTTAAATATTCAAATATTTTAAATCGAATATTTAATATTTTTCATATCTAAATTGCATCAAATATTTAATAACTACTTTAAATATTCGATTTTATTTAAAAATAAAAAAATAAATCTATTTTCATTTTAAATATTGATTTAATAACTACTTTAAACATATTTAAAATGTTTTCATTTTTAATTAATCACTTGATTTGATTTGGTAGTTTGTGTGATTTTACATATCCCAATTGACTTAGGTTCGAGTTAGGTTCGATCATTTTTAATTTTTTTCCTAACATTTACTGCATTATAAGATATTTATATAAAAGGGTACATTTTATATTACCAAGAGCAAGTTGGTGCAGTGGTAAAGGTATAGGTATAACACCTATTAGCCCCCAGGTTCGTTTCACTCCAAGGCCGTTCCATCCATCTTCGATTTTCCTTTAACTAGGTGGTGATACGTGCCACCACTTGATTGGAGGGAAAATATATTAAATATTAAATAAAAATAAATTAAATTTTGAGTAAATTTATTCAATTGGGTGATAACACGTGTCATCATCTGATTGGTTGATTAATTTTATTTAATTAAATTAAAATTAGGATCAAACTGATATAATAAGTAAATAACATGGATCAAATGTGTAATTTTACAAATTTCTATTAACGTCCACATCACCCCTCCGTCACCCATCCGTTAGTTATTTAAACGACAGTGGTCAAAATAGGTCAATTTAATAAGTTTAGTGGTCTGATTGACAAGTTGCTTAGTTCAGTGGTCAAATAGGTATCCCCAAATAGTTTGGTGGTCACCGGTGCAGTTTACCCTAATAATATTTATATGGATGAATGTCATGTATCGCAATGTACTACTATTCATATGTATCGCAATGTACCGTAATGTACCACTATTTATATGTATCGCAATGTACCATTAACTGTTTTAACTGGTTTTGAAATCATAGGGACCGAAAGTGTTACTATCCATTTTAGGATAAAATCTTAAAAATAATTATTATATTACTTTTTTGGATTTTCTTTTATTTATTAATTCAAGAAATAATTAAACTTTTATTACTATAGTAATTCTTACATTCACTTTAATTTAAAGGTAAAGTTCAGAAATGGTCACTAAACTTTGATCAATTATTCAATTTGGTAACCAAATTTTCAATTGCTTCAATGTTACTATTAAACTTTTAGTTTTGTTTCAATTTGGCCACTGACCCATTAACAACACTTAAAAGAGTGGTGTGGCTGTTAAAATATTTTGTATAATAACACATTCAGTGCTCCACGTTTACACATTCAAACAATTTAGTCTTAATTCGAAAAAATAATAAATTTAACCTTCATTATTTCAATTTGACCCTATTTTTAATTAGAGATAATTTAATATTTTATTTTGATCATTCAATTATAACTAATGTTATCTTATCTCTCCCAATCTCAACCATACTGCGTATCCAAATCCAATCCAAAGGTCTAAGCATGGAAGATCAACATGATAATAAATAAGCGTCATCTTGATCAATTGATGCGACGTCAAATTTAATCTTGAGAGAGAAAAAAAGCATACAAAAAATGACCAAATAACCAGCAAAGAAGACCAAATACAAAAGAATGAAGAAAACGTGTCATAAAATCAAAGTTATTTTAATTAAAAATAAAAAACAAAGGAGAAGCAAAGATGTGAGATAGCGAAAGCAACAGTAAAGTAAGAAGTGTGGCGGTCGGCGACCAACACCATTATTATTATTGTCGCCGGTCAAAACAAAAAAGAAAAAAAAAACAAGCGTAGAGAGAAAATAACTTAGGCGGCTAAATTAACAAAGAAAAAGAAACGTACAGACAAGTAAATTTTTAATTATAAAAAAATAGAATAAAAATTACTAACAAAGATTGTGTATAAAGATGATATTAGACGATCATATAAGGCACATTATACTTAAAAAAAAGTATGTTTCAATTTTAAAGACGATATTATTAAAAAATAGTTTTAAAAAAATTGATATAGGTCATAAATGAATATGAAATGTACCAAAAAAAATTCTGGGATCAAATCTAAGACCTAATTTTAACTAAGACTAATTTTTCCAAAAACAAAAGTTATATAAAAGATCGAAAATTATCAATACCGTTTTTGAGTTATGTGATATATAATTTATCGAGTTCTTTTTATATATTTCTATACTAGTTTTTATGTCACTTGAACTGTGTTATCAACAACCTTAGATAACGATATAGATAATTATCACATGAAGTTCACCTACCAAAATAAAAACCTTTCTTTTCTTTTCTTTTATTTTTAACTTTTGCATTGTTGTGGTTATCATTTCTTTGAGATTTGATAATCAATCAATATTCTATCTATTAATTAACTATTTCAGGTTAAGCATTACATAAATTTATTATGAGGGCAATTCCTTTGACTTAGTTTGATTCATTCATAAAGTCGGAATTTAAATTTCTGGCCTTATTTAAAAAATATAATGTATTATCTTATGAGATTTGGTATGGTTGGGATTGAGAGGGACAAGATAACATTATTTATAATTGAGGGATTGAAAATAAAATATTAAATTATCTCTAATTAAAAATAGGGTCAAATTGAAATAATGAGGGTTAAATTTATTATTTATTTCGAATTAAGACTAAATTGTTTGAATGTGTAAACGTGGAGGATTAAATGTGTTATTATACAAAATATTTTAACAGCCACATTACTCTTTTAACAGTTGTTAACGGGTCAATGCCCAAATTTAACAAAACTAAAAGTTTAATGGTAATATTGAAGCAATTGAAAGTTTAGTTACCAAATTAAATAATTAATAAAATTTAGTGACCATCTGTGAACTTTACACTTAAATTAAAGTAAAGGTAAGAATTATTATAATAATAAAAGTTTAATTAGTTTTTGAATTAAAAAATAAAAGAAAATATGAAAAGTAATATAAAAATTATTTTTTAAGATTTGATTCTAAAAGGGAATAATAACATTTTTTGTTTTTAGAATTTCAAAACTAATTAAAACAGTTAATGACATATTACGATGCATATGAATAGTAGTACATTACGGTATATGTCATTTAGCGTAGAATTATTCATATTTATATAGTTCATTTTTCACACAATACTCATTCATTCTAATTTTAACCATCATTTTATGTTTTCTCTATTTTAAATTTTGAATATCTGTAATATGCAATTACCAACATGATTCTTTCTTTCCCCTGTTTTAAATTTTGAACATCTTTCTCTATTTATATATTGTAGTTTTTTTAACTGAGTTAATGTAATGAACTAATTACTACGAACTTAATTGAGGAAAGACTTAAAATTTATTTTTAGTGCAATTATTATTATAATAGTGTTTTTAATTTTACGTACTTTTATGTAATCTTTAAAAATTATTTTCCTTCTTTTGTAATTACATGCTCAAATCTTAATTTTATCATACTTAATTTTAAAAAATAATAATTTATTATTCGGCATGAATATAGCATTTTTGTTCTTTTGATTGCAATCCGATCTGTTAAACCGTTTCAATTGGAAATCGATTGATCTTACTATTATTTAATCAGATTTTTCAAGGAAAAGCACATGGGTCGTGGCGGTGGTGGCTTCAGAGGCGAAGGCGGAGGTCAGGAAGCCCTATCTTTTACCTTTAGTTATCTCAAGCACCTGCTTATCTTGTTTGTTAATTAACATTTGGGCGTTGATTCTGAATTCGTTGTTTGGCGAGCTACATCAGAGTACTGGGTTATAAATTTGATCGTTCTTAGCGTCAGTCCCAACTTAATTTGATTTTGAATAATTGGGTGGTCCACCATCTCTCACCACCCAACTTATGAAAGTTGAGCGTTTTATAAAATATAATAAAGAACAAACAAATTTCTTAATTCAGGATTTAAGGCTTTTTTCCCTTTATGCCTTGATCCTCCCTCAGTCTGCCGTTTCAGATGCTTGGCTGTTCTATTTCTATGATGTTTATATTATCTAGGATAGGTTCTGGGTTTGAGCATGATTGTGGTTTTGTTCTATTTGGCTTATTTGTACTTTTGGGCATTTTGTTTATGTAGCAATTATTTTTGGGCCGAAGCCGCTACGAAAAGTTAAAAAAAATCGTATTTGGAGTATTCCCGTTTTTATTGGAAAATTACTTAAAAGGGGATGTTTTGGAAAAACTCATATTTCTTTTAAAAATATGGAGTCGCCACCGGTCACTTGGATAAGATAGACTGGACACCGAAAACAAAACCAAATATTTTAATTAGGTTCGGGAGTTGGTTACGGATTGGGAAAGGTTAGCACACCGCCCAAAATTGGTACCAAATAGATTCGTATCATATTTATAAAGAAAAATAAAAATTTGATTTAATTAATTAATTCTTAAAATGTAAGTTTTGAATATTAATTTTGCCTCGATCCACGGTACCAAAAGAGATGACACCCGGAGACCGAGATGTCACTCCCACTAGAATACCGGGATAAAAGGCCTAAAACTATATATGACGAAATAAATACGACAAACATGAACAAGAATAAATTAAAATACATGAAACATAAAAGATAAAGAAATATTAAATAAAACACATGTATATATGGAAAAATAAATATAGATAATTAAAATAAATCATCCATAAGATAGTACATAACATATACTCTTTCAGTCCCATTTATTTTGTTCATTGTTGACTTTTCATACAGTTTTAGGTAGAAAAAGTTTGTGTAAGAATATGTAAGAAAGATGATGTAAAATAATTGAAACGACAATTTTATCCTTAAAAAGTTGAATTTTATTTTGTTGGGAAACTAAAAAATGGTATAAAGGAAAATGTGTCTTATAAAAGTTATTGATTTTTTCAATGAGACATTTTAAGTGTGACAATTTCAAAACACAAAAGGGACATATTGAGTAGGACAGAGGGAGTATCATTTAATATGCACTATTATATAAAAAAGAATAATATAATATGTATAACATATACATATAATATAGATAACATAGTATGATATATGCAACATATAACAATACATAATATATGATATCACTTAGTATATACATAACATAAATATATAAAAAAATACATAACTAATACGATATAATATACATATTAAATATAATATATTATACATATAATAAACATAACATATATATATATATATAAACAAACATAGTACATAATATATACATATATTTACGAAAATACAAACATACATTAAGATACATATATTAATAAATAACCAAAGACAACAATATCGAACAAAGTAAATGTATATATATAAACAATAATATATTAAACCAAAAACACAAATAACATGTATCGAATTTAAAACAACATTAAAACATAAAAACAAATAGCATGTATCGAAAAAGTAATAAAAAATACAAACACAAATATAACAAAAATAAAATAAAAACAAATATAAACAACTAAACAAAAATATAAATAAAAGACTAAAATTAAATAATATTAAAATAACAGGGACCTAAAAGAAATTGACCCATAAAAAAGTTTTAAAATTGAAAGAAGAGGGACCCAATTGAAAACAATGAAAAGAGAGAGGATTGGATTGTAATTTTCCCTTAAAAGAAAATAAAACAAATTTAGTGGCTAAATTAAAAAATATTTAAACTTAGGGGGACTATTGGGTAATTTACCCATGCAACAGAGATGATGTGAAAAATAGAAAAGGGCAGAGGGACTTCTGGGGTAATTTACCCTTTAAAAAACTGATTAAGTTAAATTTAGGGATGAAATTAAAATTTTTGTAAAATAAAGGACTAAAAGTGTGATTTACCCATGCGGAAGGGTAGCGGAGCAAAAATAAAAGAGCGGAGGGATCGTTTAGCGATTTATCCAATTTTAAAAAATAAAATTCCTATAAAAACACTCACCGGTCTCATTTTTTACTTTTAGCCATTTAAAAATTTGCTTAAGATAAAAAAAACCTCTCCCCTGTATTCTTTCAAATCGAACCAAAAGAAAAAACCCCAACAAAAATATTGGCCACCCTCATTTCCAAAAACCAGCGGTGGTTCGGCTACCGCCCTCAGCTCTCAGCCACCTCTAATCATCCCTAAAAATCCACAATTGAAACCTTTTTTAGTTTTAAAACTCGAAATCCCCTTGTTTTTAAATAAATCGAACCCTAAAAAAACATCCCCCTTTACCAGCTCATCTTACTCGGCTCAAAAGATCGACGGTTTGTCATCGGCACAGGAGAAAATCAATCGACAGCGAGGGTAAAACTCTAACCTTACTCTCTTTTTATTTTTTGTTATTATTATTATTATTTTTGCATACAAAGTAATAGATGGGTATATACCTCTGAAACTCTTATATTTTTTCTTTTATTTATCCAAAATTGTTGAGTACATAATGGGTTGATTACACGTATATATCCTCTTTTGATTTGTTGTTGTTTACAAGATAAGAGAAACATTAAATGGAAATACTATGGTTGATTGTTGATCTAACTTTTTCTATATTTTTTTGTATTTCGGCCATGCTTGGTGGGTGAGCCGGTGAAGAGATCGGCCGTGATTGCCGGCGATAAAGACACGTGGCAGAGCAGATGAAGGGTTCTTGATCGGCCAGATTTAATTTTGGCTGTTGTATCCGATTTGATCCAACGGCTGGGATCACTTGGAGCACGAACGATAACGATTGCTTTTGGAGTGCATGGTGGCTGCAAGATAAGATAACACGTGGCGTAGAATTATTTGGAAGGTCAGCGCATTCACGCCACGCGCACGTGGGAGTCCAACAGCCCCGGGTGTGAGCTACACGCGCCAAATGAAGGGTCATCTTGGTTCGATAATAGCCATTGGATCACAATTTGATCCAACGGTTCTCAGCCAGCTGCGCTAAACAAAGAAATGATATTAGATTAGGGTCCAGCTTTATTTTTAGGGTTTTTTAGTTACACTAGGGCCTGGCCGGTTGGGCCTTGTAAATATTTTAGTTGGGTTTATAAGTTATGTAATGGACTGAACTCTAATGATAATAATTTAATTTTTTTTCAAATCTCTTTTAATTGATGACCCATTTAACAAAATAAAATAATAATAATAACATTAATAATTATTATAATAAACATATACATGTAATACTAATATATACATACATACATGTAAACACCTACGCATGCAAACCTACAGTATACATATATATACACAACCATATCACACGCACATATATATACAATCATACATATATTAATACATATATGTGCATACATATTAATGACTTATTAATATAATAAATACTTAATAAACAACACTAATATTATAATAATAATATTATACACCCGGACAAAAAGGAGTGATTACAGCTGTTCCTCGGACAAAAACGAGAACAAAGCAAAAATCACAAGCATCCATTTTTGTCCTATTTCCCTATTTTCGGCCTTGAAATCATGTGTTCTTTTAGAATTTTTCGCTTCCTCGGCCAGCTCTTCAAACTTCAATCTCCGATGCCCCGATTTGGGTTCCTAAAATCAACATGATCCACCATTTGGGTTCCTAAAATCAACCGAAAAAAATAAAGACTTTCACCAAAATGACTTTCACCAGATTTCTATTCCTAAAAATAAACCATAAAATGAATATGAAATAAAGAAAAAATAATAATACACATACAATAAGGGAGAGAAAAAACAGAGAAGGAGAATACCTGAGTTAAAAACGCGGATGACGGAAGTGGAGGTAAAGATTGAAGAATAAACAACTAAACCCTAATTTAAAAGAAAAGAGGACTAGTGGCGAACTAGTTTAGGACTAGCGGATCAGAGGCCTTCAAAAATATTAAAATTTTGATTATTTTTAAGTTAATACAATCATAAGGTTATTTTTTACCCAAAAATATATTAGTTCAATATTAACCACTTAAATTTAAACATTTTTAAATGATATTCGATTAATAATATTGAATTTTGTCAATGTGAACTAATTCTCTCAATATACATTTCCCACTTTAGTAGCCTTTTCATTTTAATGTTTTATATAATTAGATAAATTGTGAAAATGACTAACAAATTACGTAATTTCTTTAACCTTTTCCCACAAAGTTAAAAGATTATTTCATTTTTCGTTATTTGAAAAAAATTGTATGACATTATTCATAATTATGGAAATTTTCACCCTAATTACTGTTATTATTTTATGTTCTGATTTGTACTCCAAATATACAAGAATTAGTTTGGTTGTAGAACTGCATTCTCATATGTATATATATGCCTTTTACATGAGAAATAAATAATAGCAGTTTTTAATCTTCTGTCATGGTATCAGCATCATTTTCTCTTTTTTTCTTTTATTTTACCTTCCCACTCACACCATGAACAAAAACAACGTTGCACCCACTATCCAAAATACAAACGAACCTCACAGCACCTTGATTACTATCAATGTTGCAACTCAAACTCCATTAAAACTCACATCCACCAATTATGTTTCTTGGAAGTTACAGTTTCAAACATTGTTTGTCGGATATGATCTTTTAGGAAATATCAATGGATCAAAACCCTGTCCACCCGCCAACATCACCCAGAACCAAGCTACTACGCCAAATCCTGCCGAAACAATATGGATTCGACAAGATCAATTAATTCTGAATGCAATCATTGCCTCCTTATCTCCTGCAATAATTACGTTCATAGAAAACCATTTTGATCAAAAAATCAAAACAATATACTCAGATAATGGTGGTGAATATATTGGTCTTGCTAATTTCCTTGCTACCAATGGTATATCCCATTATACCACTCCACCTCATACTCCCGAGCATAATAGTATTTCAGAACGACGTCATCTTCATATTGTGGAAACAAGTCTCACTTTACTTTCTCATGCATCCGTTCCATTAACTTTTTGGCCTTCTGTTTTTCCACTGCATGCCAACCCCGACATTGCAATATTCTTCTCCTTATGAAAGAATATTTAATTCTTCTCCTAATTATTCCAAACTCAAAGTCTTTGGTTGTTTGTGTTATCCTTGGCTTCGCCCGTACAAAACACACAAACTTGAATAGCGTTCCAGACCATGCATTTTTCTTAGATACTCTCTCACTCAAAGTGCCTATTTTTGTTATGATCCATCGACAACAAAAATCTATGTTTCCATACATGTGAAGTTTATTGAGTCCATCTTTCCTTTTAAATCATTACTCACTCAAGATCCTCGTCCAGAAGACTCCATGAAATCTTATCAAATCTGAAGAGTTGTTACGATTGTTTACATTTGAAAATTAAATCAGTTTGTATTTTAAATTACTGTTATTATTTTCTGTTCTGATTTGTACTCCAGATATACAGGAATTAGTTTGGTTGTAGAACTGCATTCTCATATATATATATATCCCTTTTACATGAGAAATAAAACATAGCAGTTTTTTTATCTTCTGTCAGTATGAGCACCGTTTACTATGCGAAGGAACAAAGATAATTAGATCGTCATGTGTAATTTATTTTTATTAATAGAAGGTTCTAACAAAACCAGTTTCTTAATTCAACTTCACAAAGTATTAGATAATCCATCAATTCCTTTAATTATCTCTTTTCTCTCCCTGATTTGCCATTAATTCAGATCTTAACAGAAGTTTCAGAATGGATTAGAAAACAAAAATGACAATAATGAGGGAGGGGGGCATCTTGAATCTCAATGAAACATGAAAACACAGTTGTTTTATTAAAATAAAATAAAAGGAGTTGTGCATGTGCCATTTTTGATACAATATGATGAAATTAGTTAGACCCAAAGTGTTTTTTTTTATCTTTATCATTCGAACACTGACTTATCTCTTTGCTGCTTGTAACGCAATAATGGAGTGTGTTTCAGCAATGATGGGAAAAAATAAAAACAATAACGAATAATAATTAGCAAAGATGGCGGGAATTAGGCCCACTTTTAAACAACAAAAATCCCTTGTCCTAAATTATGCACTTATGCACTTTTCTATGCATTATATTAAAAAAATAATAAAAATTAAATTTTAAACTCTAACTTTAAATTCCACACCCTAAAAAATACACAATTTCCCTAAATCTCAAAACTCTAACTTTAAACATTAAACCATAAACTCTAAATTATTTACCCCTAACTATGCCCCTTTCTATGCCTCACACTAAAAAACTAAATTTTAAACCCTAACCCCAAATTCCACATCCTAAACCATAAACCCTAATCCTACTTCCCTAAACTCTAAATTTAAATCCTAAAACCTAAACACATTTTTTAAGCGGGGCACCAAAAGGGGCATAGTTAGGGGTAAGACGATTTCCATCCTTTTAATTGAACAAAAATACTCTACCTCTATGCCTCACACAAAAAAAATAAATTCTAAACTCTAACCCTAAATTCCACATCATATACTCTAAACCATGCACCCTAAAAATACACCATGCCCCTAATTCTCTAAACCCTAACCATAAACCCTAACTTTAAACCTTAAACCCTAAACCCGCTCTTTTTTTCTCAGGATTGGATTTGACGTCGCATATCTAATCCAGACAACGCTTATTTGGATATCCTATTGATCTTCTCTGCTTTGGACCCTCGGATTGGATTTTGATACGCGCTCACAATCATTATTTCTTGTTCGCGGTTGAGTTGTGGTAATGACCGTTTCTTCAACGTACCTTCATCGTTATGTGCGTTTTTTATGTTTGTGTTGATGGTTTTTATCCTTCATTGCCGACTTATGGTGTTGCTTATATTTATCTCGTTCGAGTCATGTAGTTGGTTTTTTTATCATCATATTTAAAGTTTGGACTAAATTGTAAAAAATAGAAAGAAATAGGCCTAAATTTCAGGTTAGATAAAATTTTAGGGACTAAAATTAACAAAAATATCATCATATTAAAAACATTGAACTAAATTATAAAAATTAGAAAGAAATATGACTCAATTTCGAGTTAATAAAGATTTTATAGACTAAAATGAACATAAAATAAAATTTGGCATACTTAACGTGCAATTTACCCATTTTTTTAAGCCAACTTATTTTTTAACAAAATAACACGTGGCAAATTCTAATTGGTCAGTATTTTTTAAACGAAGGTTAACGGAGGGGCAATATGGGGTCATGATTTTTAGTGTGGGAGCCAGAACATCCCAGAATATACTTTAGGGGGTTGTTCAAGAAAAAATGCATAGTTTAGGGGGAAATAGTCCTTTAAGCCTTAAAAAATCAAGGTAAAACTTTTGGCGAGCTTAACGAGCAAAGAGTTAAGTCAAGCAACGAGATTTTTTAACGAGCACGAGTGTAGCAAAAAATTATCGAACTTAACGAGCAATGAATCGAGTCGAACAACAATATTTTGTAATAAGCACGAGTCGAACACTACTCAACTCGCGATCGACTCTCTCGATAAACGCCCTAATTTCGACATAACTTTCCTTTATTCAAACTTTTACCGTCATTTATTTATTTATTATCACTTTTAAATATTGAATATCTATAATATGCAACGCCACTTACCATCTTGATCTAATTTTTCTCCATTTTAAGTTTTGAACATCCTTGTCTCTATTTATATATTATCAAAGCCTTAAATAATATGTTGTAACGAATTAATTATCACCGATTCGGTTGATAAAAAACTTTAGAAAATTAATAATAATTACCAAAGAAATGAATACATGGTTTTACCAATGTATCTACAGTAGAAACTCTATAAATTAATACTAAATAAATTAATAACCTCTGTAAAATAATAATTTTTTCAGTTCCGACTTGGGCTCAAAGTCTAAACTAATAATTTTAATAAATTAATAAGATAATAGTTTTCTGAACGACTCATATATAAATTTATGGTCTCTTTAATATTATAAATTAATAATTCTATAAAATTACAAATATAATTAGGCCAACTTAGTAAAATATAATTCTATTGTTGTTTGCTTCTTCTTAAAATTTAAGTCTAGTTCTATTCCATCTCTAACTTTCCTTATTGCATCCAAAAGTTTCAGTGTTGCGTTCTCATACTGCAATAAAAAAATTGTGAAGAGTTGTTGCCGCTATGAGTGCTTCTTTCCGCGTAGTTGGTTGCAAATGCATTGTATCATATTCAGTTTCACCCCCAATAGGATTTTCAATAACACTAGCTACAATTTCTTCTTAATTTTGGACCAATAAACATGTATCATTTTCACCATGGTTGATTTCCTTACCATGCATGAACTTGCATTAAGTTTTAACTAGTAATACGTACTACAATAAGTTTTGTTTTTTAGGGGTATGTACTATATTTAATTAGTCACATTGTACATGAACATCATTTAATTAGTCAATACAATATATATATTTATTCATGAAGAACAATGTAGATTCATTGAATTAGAAAAAATCTCTTTAAATTAATAAATTACCACTTTATCATTAATTAATACATCTTTAAATTAATAAAATTATATGGTCCCGACATTATTAGTTTATAGAGGTTTTATTGTATAATCATTACTAAATAATGAGTGTGGAAAAATATATATGATTTTGTTTTTTATTTTACAGGTGATACATTATTGAGTAAGGAATATATTTTGATACATCGTCTGTGTAAAATAAAAATCATTATTTGGATTCAAAAACATGACCCGTGACTTATTATGTTTTACTGAACCACTGATAATCATATTTCGTCTAATTTTTTTAAATGAAAATTTAGATGAAAATTTTATCCATTTTCGGTGCTCTTTTCTATGTCTAACATTAAAAATTAAATCTTAAATCTTAAACCCTAAAAAATACACCCACCTCAAATTCCTTAGATTCTAATCCCAAATTCTAACCTTAAACCTTAACCAAAAATCCTAAACTTAAGTTTTTAGTATGAGGGTATAAATAGAAGCACCGAAAAGAGTAGAGATTCTTTTCATGTAAATTTTTGTTTAGATATGTCAAGGGTCCTTGTAACTCCTGATGGAAGAATTTAGATTATATCGCATGTGGAACAGAGGCTATCCAGAGAGCACGTGCATGGGGGCAATCTCGTAGCGCGTGGATTATGGATTCATTTCGATCGGAACTGAGAGGGAAAGGATCGTCAATTAGAGACCATCTACTATGTTTTCCATTTGTTATTATCTTTTTCCGTAAACATAACCATGTAAATAAGCGGATGCGTTGTGGGATGGGGAGAGACCAAGTGATTTTCCATGTTGGGTCCCAAGTGGATTCTGCTAAGTAATAACACTAATTTTGTTGGAAGTAAGGGCAGGAATTGAGCGGTAAATATCTGAAAATTATGAAGATCTAAACTGACGGGATGAGGAATAATCGAAAATTTTACTCACGGAAATAGAGATGGGAGAAATATTTTCACCGAAGCTTAAATGGAGATTGTATATTCGAACCGTAACCGTATAAATAACTGTAGGATCACTGAAAATTATATGCAAGACTCGATATTTTACAATTTTTTAAATATATAATTAACTCTCATTTACCTATATATCTACCTATCTTATTATCAATATTTTAATTTCATCAAAATATTTGTGCTTTTTGTTTAAATCTTATTAAGTTTGGGTGACCTCTTTAGTAATTTACCTTTTTGTTAATTAAGAGTATATAATCTACTTATATACGCAAAAATCTTGTTTCCCTTCAACCATATGCTTAAGCATATTGAGTATATGACTTGTAAATTGAAATCAATCATATATTTTGGTTAGTAAAATAATAAATTTTGTTTAACTTTTTAGTATGAGATTTCTCGAAAACCGTAAGGATCCGATAAATATAAGAATAAGGACGAAAAATACCGAAGTATATAAGGAGAATTACCTGAAATTATACCCGTAAATGTTATGGACCGAGTGGAAAATATAAAACCCTCCCTACACTGACCGATTCCACCCCTGGTCGGATAAAATTTGGCTAGACTCGATCTTTGCAGATTAAGTCTCAATCATAAGTTTATTTTCATTTTGTCCAGTAAATGTCTGATTATATTTGGGCCTGCCGAATTTGCTTGTTTTGAGGAAAGTCCAGTATCAAAAAAAAATAAATCTAAACCCAAAAAAATAAACCTCAAATCCTAAATATTAAACTTTAAATTTTAAACACTAACTTAAATTTTAAAGTCTATAATTTAATCTTTTAAACTCTAAACCATTAACTGAGTTATAAAACTAAAAGGTGTTTTTCTCTTAATATAAATCCTAGAGACCTTTCACTTCTGGTTATGCAATTTGTGTTGATCACATAGTTTTCATCTATCTACTCTGTTTTTTCTGAATTTTATTTTTTGCTGCATCCTTAGGTCACGATATTTCCAACAATTTTCTTTCTTTTGTAATTACATGCTCAAATCTTAATTTTATCATACTTAATTTTAAAAAATAATAATTTATTATTCGGCATGAATATAGCATTTTTGTTCTTTTGATTGCAATACGATCAGTTAAACCATTTCAATTGGAAATCGATTGATCTTACTATTATTTAATCAGATTTTTCAAGGAAAAGCACATGGGTCGTGGCGGTGGTGGCTTCAGAGGCGAAGGCGGAGGTCAGGAAGCCCTATCTTTTACTTTTAGTTTTCTCATGCACCTGCTTATCTTGTTTGTTAATTAACATTTGGGCGTTGACTCTGAATTCTTTGTTTGGCGAGCAACATCAGAATACTGGGTTATAAATTTGATCGTTCTTAGCGCCAGTCCCAACTTAATTTGATTTTGAATAATTGGGTGGTCACCATCTCTCACCACGCAACTCACGAAAGTTGAGCGTTTTATAAAATATAATAAAAAACAAACAAAATTCTTAATTCAGGTTTTAAGGCTTTTTTTCCCTTTATGCCTTGATCCTCCCTTAGTCTGCCGTTTCAGATGCTTGGCTGTTCTACTTCTATGATGTTTATATTTTCTAGGATAGGTTCTGCGTTTGAGCATGATTGTGGTTTTGTTCAATTTTGCTTATTTGTACTTTGGGCTTTTTGTTTCATCAATGAATAGTTTTTGATTATTCCCTTTGATTCATTTTAAAAGACAGGAGTCTTTAGAGTATATAGCATTACTTCTTTAGTTTTTTAAAGTTTTGATGAACTAGAGCAATTTGATTCATCGTTAAATTATATGCCCCCTTTTTTATGTTTTGTTCCTCTTTTGCTGTCACAATCTTCTTTAGAACAAAAAGGCTTAGTATTACTCCCCAGTATTTACTATCTCTGGATAAATTCTATTTGCATTATAGTTCCTCATATTTTGTTCATTTCCTTAAATAGGTAATAGACTTGTAAGAGATGCTGCTGCAGCTACCAGGGGACTTGGGTCACACAAGGGTTCTTGGTGGTCAGGCTCGTCGGAAGTGAATGATAAAGTCTGGCTATGTGAGAGCCTTGTAAGAAGGTTTGAGCAGGTAATGTTGCTTGCAAATATTGTGCATTCTATATGTATTTCATGCAAGTTGTGAAAATTGTATAAATCAAAGTCACATCTAAAGATAAATATAGGTTATGGTAATGACCTGGTTTTATTGTCAGGAGAGAAATCCTTGCTGTGCTAACCGTGCAGTGTTTTTTAAACTTAGGGTAGTTTTTGTACAAACATTGAATGTAGCTTAATGTTAGAGCGCATATATGGTTGGTGGTATTTATTCTTTTGGATTTATTTTACTGTCTATTTGGCCAACCGAGCAGTGTTTTTTAAACTTAAGGCAGTTCTTGTACAAACATTGAATGTAGCTTAAAGTTAGAGCCCATATATAGTTGGTGGTATTTATTCTTTTGGATTTATTTTATGGTCTATTTGGCTTTTCTCGTATCTTCTTACTGGAGAATTTAAATCGAATCATATTAATGTAGGAGCTATGTAGCATTATTGTTAAAGTGTTTTCAGTATTTTTGCTTGAAAATTTGGTGGCATTTTATCATCTGGGAAACAGGATTGCCTATGCTTGCTAGTTGCATCACTTAATATTTGCTTTTGAAATCTTGTTACCACAGTCCTAATATATTAATTTCAAGCTTACAAATATGGGACCTGAATATGTTGCTTAAAAAGGTTTTCCGTCCCTGTGCTTATTTGTCTTCCCTGCAAGTCAGTGGTAGCCTTAGTCCGTTGTCTTCTGGAATTTGGCTAATTTGTATAGCATTTTTCTTTCAACAACTTTCTGGGATTAACCAGAATAAACGAAAGATAATATTTTCCAAATATAATTATTTTGGGGGTTAAGTTGAGAAAATTTCCATGCCTTTTTCTCTCCCGCATTTTTCCCCTTAATTTTTTTTTAGAAGCACCTTGAGGATGCGTGATGATCTGTCTGCTCTGCTACCTTTGTAATTTGATATTAAATAGCTTCATATAACAAGTTAGAGAAATACTGTTTTTGCTAGGTTATTACTATTTTACTTTTCTTTTCTCTCTTATTTCTCATGTTAGTTGCTTTAACGGTTTTCTTACTGTGGTTTTGTTCAAGGAGAGACTGTTAATTAAGGTTTTTACTAGTTAAACTACTGCATTAACCTTATATGGTTCATGGCTGTTGGCGGGAACGTGCGAGTGTTCTGAAGATTTAGAAATTTTTAATGGTGTTGTTTTCTATAAGTTGATTGAAATTTGCATCCTCTAGTTAATAATTTTTATAGAAACTTTATTTGTGCTTTGTAGCTATATTGGTATTTAATATAGAGGGGAAAATATAGCTTTTGTTCTTATGTAAAATGATGCACTTGAGTTCACCTAATGCTTGGTGTTAATAATCCATTTTCTTTGGTATAAAACTGCAGTGTGCTATTTATGAAAGGATGGAGGGAAAGATCACCCAGCGTGCCAGAATAATCTGAAAGAGCTTGAAAATTCCTGTGGTATGATATTAGAATTGATGATGGGTGCTTTCTTTGTTAAAACAAAAACATAATTTGAAATTAAACTGATGTAAACTTAGTATCACTACAATTATGAAATTGTTGTTATTGGATAGACTAATGTTCACATAAATTGTCACTTATTTTGTTGATAAATAATTATTTATGAACTCTAACCACAATCATTAGGATATAAGAACCAAAACAGCCTATTCTTTTTGTTTTTGCCTTTGATAACGGTTAAAGCATTGATTTTGTGTGGTCTTTTTGTCACTGTGGTCAGACAGTGATTGTAATCTGGTCTCTCTTTTTTTTTGTGCATTTCTTTAACAGCTGAATTTAAGCCGTATTGGAGTGATTGGTGGTTGTAGCGATGTCCTTTTCGCTAAAAAATCGAGTTTTCGAGGTGTTTGTTGTCTTTCGGATATTAAAATATTTATTCCGTGTGGGGGTTTTTAAAAAAACGCGTTTTATTTAAAAAGAGGAGTCGCTACTGGCCACTTAGGTAGGCCGGACACCATAAAAATTAGAGATTTTGAAAACTTTGGGTTCGGGAGTCGGTTACGGATGGGGAAGGATTAGCACCCACACCGCCCAACATTGGTACTTTAATAATTATCGTTTTATTAATATTAAACTTTCCGGATTAAAGTGACGATTAGATTAAAATTCGGCTGTAAGTGCGGGTAGATTTTAAAAGCTCCGTTATTCGAGAGTAAACGCCTAACCACCATCACTACGCCTGATATTGACCCCGTTTACGCTCGAATAAAAGGGCACCGCATTGGCAGTTTATATATCTCGATATGCAATCTTAGAAAATAAAACATAGAACGTACAATGGCATTGACATGGTACTAAAATATAAAAGCATGCATATTACAAAAGACAAAGCATGATAAAAACAAAGCAAACACGAACAAGATAAAAAAACATGCTTCCAAAATTGAATTAATTAACCTCAACATGCTTGAGCGCATTAAGACAAAATACAACTAAAATATGGATAACATATACATGGCGTTGTATGACACTAAAAAAACATGGCAGAATAAAAACTAATGCTTGATATTTGACATACGACACAATTTATATGCATAGACTAAAAACATGACATTTCTATAGCACCAAGAAACACACTAACATATATCATAAAAATAAAGATATGAAAATCCATGTGGGTACATAAAAACATGATGTACAAAGAAACTAAAACAATATCTAAAACAAACCTACTTGCGATGAACGAACAAATTAAAACACAAAAACATAATATCAAGAATAAACGTAGCAAGCAAAAAACATACCAACATGTAACCTGAAAATAAAGTGAACAACTCATACATGCTAAGATACAAACACGCTAAGTACAAGTCAACTAAACATACCAAGCGAACATGTACAATACGAGCAAACAAAATAAACAACGTAGAAAGCACAACCCAAAATATGCAAATAAACATGATATTAGTACATGTATAAACAAAATGAAGTTGCTGACAACATGTGATAGAAATTAAATGACACAAACATTCAAACATGAGAAAGGTCCGAAATACAACAAAAGGAAAATCGTGAAGCAAAAATTAAATAAACGAAAAATACATTCAGGGATTTAATTAAAATATGGAACAGACTTGCAGGGACTGTATATGCAATATGACCAAGGGGCAAGCTCAAAGTGCAAAGTTTGAAAACGCGGAATGGCCTGTGGGGTAATTAAACCACTCAAAATCTGAATTCGGTTTATTTGAGGGCTAAATTGAAAGATTTCAAAAAAAAGAGAGAGGATTGGGATTGCAAATATTATGCAGCAAGAAGATCGTTTTGAAAAATTTCAAGAATGGGGGGATTTAGGACGTTATTTACCCATTTTATTTTATATTTCCCTCTATAAAACATATATATCCCCCCATTATTCATTTTTTCCATTTTTTAAGCCCTAGGATAATATCCCCATCCCCACTCTCTCATTTTCTCTCAAAAGCCATCTTCAAACCCTCAACGAACCCAAAAACCGGCGGCCATCCGCCGTCGCCGACCGCCGCTAGTCGGCGTCGACGAACCTAAAAAAACCCACCAAAACAAACCTCACTTCAACCCGAACCTGAACTTAGATCTACACAAAAACTCCCCTTTTCGCCTAGATCTAAGAAAATACGAAATGGAAACTATATCTTTTTTTAAATCGAGACCGAAAGAACGTCTTCCCCTTTTAGCCGGCTCACCATATTTAAGCTTGTTGCCGGTAGGGGAACTGACGACTGAAGGTAAAACCCTTCACTCATTTTCTTTTGTTATTTTTAGAACACATGCATGCATGCAACACTCAAGGTGGATGGATACCTTTGTATGTTCTTTGTATGTTCGAAAAAAAAGAACGAGATGATGAAACTCCTTTTTTTTGTATTTCTGGAAAGCTCCTTACAACTGAAAAAAAAACCCACCTTTTACAGATTACTTGTTTGATGCATATATCCCCTTTTTTTGTTTGGTAGAAAATTTGTCAAATACATATTTTGGGTTGATTTGATACTGACAAAAAATCTGATTTTCCTTGTCTTGGTGAATGATTTGAGCGGTGATTGGTACGGCCGGCATGGTGGGATGGTGTGGTGTGACCCGCTCGCGCGAAGCTCTCGGGGCCATTGGATCAGATTTGATCCAACGGTTGGATTTGCACGAGAAATGGGACGGTCCGATGATGCAACCGGAAATGGGGTGGGAATGCCCGAGATGAAGCCATGTGGCATCTTGATATCCGAGGAGTCGGCGTGTGTGTGTCTCATACGCGCGCGTGGAAGTCCAACAGCCCCCGTGAGTGAGTCGCACGCGCCCTCCGGAAGGTTCTCCATTTTTCGATCGGGACCGTTGGATCAAAATCGATCCAACGGCTCAGATTGGGTCTGCACAAGGAAAATGATGATTAGGGTTAGCTTATTTGATTGGGGCCAAAAATGGGCTCTGTAATTTTAATTTTGGGTTTTGATTTGTAATAATGGACTTGGACATTTAATTTATAATAGTTTTAATATATCCATTTATTTGTATTTATTTTTAGCCCAACCCTACTAATAATATTAATAATAATAATAATATTAATATAATAATTAATACGTACATGCAAGAACACACATACACGACATACGGGTACATATATACGTAACATGCAAACATTAATATGCAATACATCCTTAATTAATATGACATACCGTCACATATGCATATAGCTATACGTATAATTAACATGAATACCCACACATACACACAATGCAGACATAAAATATAATTACACATATGACATCCATAGACTATAAATATTAACATATACACACATATAATCATATAATATGCATGCGATATAGTATATGTCACACATTAATCACACATATATAACAGACACATAATATGATATGTATACATGCAATAATAATACGTTAATTATTAAACTAACATATATTAATACAGTATTTATACAACGGATAAAAATAAGTGATTACAGTTACTCTTCTTTGCTTGTTCCCGTGGAACGGGAACAAAGCAAAGATCATAAGCACTCATTTTTATCTGACTTCCCTGTTTGTAGCTTTGGAATCACTTGTTCTTCTGGAGCTCTCCGCTTTTCCTTGGCTAAATTTTTAGGCTCGTAAGTTCTTCCTATATAGAACTTCTTCTCATTCTGATCTTGGAACTATAGGTCCTCCCTATATAGAACCTTTTACTCTGATGCCTCGAGTTATGAGTCCCTCTTATATAGAACTTTTCACTCTGAGACGGTAAAGCTCGAAGTCCTTCCTATACAGAACTCTTCACTTTCAACGCTGGTTTCTCCTATATAAAACCTTCTGCGTCACAGACGAATTCTTTCAACTGGGAGTTCTTCCTATATAGAACTGTTAGTCTTCGAACCCTGGAGCCGCAAGTCCTTCCTATATAGAACTTTTAGCTTCTGAAATCTCAGAGTTACGGGCTCTTCCTACATAGAACCTCTCACTCTAAGACAGTAAAGCTTGGAACCCTTCCTATATAGGACTCTTCGCCTTCAACACATCGGGTTTTCCCTAAATAAAACCTTCTGTGTCATGGGTGAATTTTTTCGGCTGAAAGTTCTTTCTATATAGAACTGCTAGTCTTCACCCTGGAGCTGCAAGCCCTTCCTATATAGAACTTTTAGCTTCTGAAGCTTCGGAGCGGCATATTCTTTATATATAGAACCTCTCGCTGCGGGCACTTGAAAATATAAACCTTTCCTATATAGAACCTTTATCTTCATATTTGGGATTCAAGCCAGGATGGCTACCGATGCTTCTTTGAATCTGCAAATACCTGTCTAGAATAAGACAAAATGCTATGACAAATGAATTAGCATGCTCATAATCCTAGGGATGTCTAACTATTCATGATGCATGAGTGTCGGTATCTTGGTGGTATTGCTTTAGCCTTCAGTCAATATCGACTCTACGCTGCTCGCTTTCTCCCTTTTTTCTTCTTCTAGCGGTGACACCCTATTTCCCTGTCGGGTTCAACCATTCCAACATTTCTTTTTCTGGATTTTCTGATTCGGGGTTCTAAAGTGCCCTTTCGGGTTTTCACCTTAGAGGTTTTTTTTGCTCGCTTTCTCCTTTTTTCCTCTTCTAGGGGTGACACCCTATTTCCCTGTTGGGTTCAACCATTCCAACATTTCTTTTTTCTGAATTTCTGGTTCGGGGTTCTAAAGTGCCCTTTCGGGTTTTCACCTTAGAGTTTTTTTTCTTTTTTTAGATGGGCCCTTCCGAGTTTTCACCGGGGAAATCTCCCTTGTTGTCTCAAATATTTTCTTTAAACAAGTAGGGCATATACCATTGGTCATCTTACCCTGGTGCTAAAAACCTTCTGCTCACCCTGTTTCAACATACATCATATAGGCAGCTAGAGGGCAAGGTTAACATCATTTTCTAATCACCTGCATCTTTAAGGTTTGATCACAGTAATGCTCAGAAATCTCTTGTTTATCATAAGCCTATGTTAACTTATTTTCATGATATTAATGGTAAATAACAAGAAGACAAGGAATGGAAGCTCAAAAATGTGATTTTATTACGATTAAAGATTTGGAACAATTTTGAGAGTGTCATGGCAAACATGAGGAAAAGGAAAAGCCAAACATGAAATGGAAAACCTCTCAGTATCCATAGTATGAAAGATACATGATCCCGTCAACCGAAGTAGAATCTTTGCCTGAAGCTTCTTCTTCACGGGGCTCATGGGACGACTATTCTCTCCGGAGATCCAACCTCTCAATTTATCCGAGCCGCCCTTTACGGGTTTTCAACTCGGATCCTTCATTTGCTTTAAGACGCCCTATTTTGGGTTTTCGCCCTGAGCTCTCTATTTTTTTCTTTTTTTCAAACGTAGTATTTCTTAACAGCATTAGAATTTACAGGGTTTTTTAGCTCGTCTCCATCCATTTCGGTTAAGATTAAGGCTCCTCTTGAAAATGCCTTTTTAACCACGTATGGCCCTTCCCAGTTGGGCATCCACTTTCCCCGAGAATCTTTCTGAATCAGGAGGATCTTCTTAAGATCCAGATCCCCCTCTCTGAATTCTCTTGGGTGCACCTTCTTGTTGTATGCCTGCATCATTCGTTTTTGGTATATTTGACCATGTCAGATGGTCTTTTAGCCTCTTTTCTTCGATGAGATTTAACTGGTCGAATCTGGCTTGCACCCATTCGGATTCTTCTAATTTTACTTCATTTAGGATCCGGAGTGATGAAATCTCTACCTCAATGGGGAGTACTGATTCGGTACCATACACTAAAGAATAAGGTGTTGCCCCTGTCGATGTGCGATGGACGTCCTATAGGCGAAAAGAGCAAATGGCAGCTTTTTGTGCCAATCCTTATAGGTATCTATCATCTTCGCGATGATCTTCTTTATGTTCTTGTTTGCTGCTTCCATTGCCCCGTTCATTTTGGGACGATAGGCTATGGAATTATGGTGTGTTATCTTGAATTGGTTACACACATCCGTCATCATTTTGTTATTCAGATTGGAAGCGTTGTCGGTGATGGCCCTTTTTAGCACACCATATCGACAAATGATCTCCTTCTTTAGGAATTTACATACCGTCGTCCTTGTGATGTTGGCGTAAGATGCTGTCTCCACCCATTTAGTGAAGTAGTCTATGGCGACCAAAATAAAACGATGTCCGTTGGAGGCCTTCGGGTGAATCTGCCCATTGACGTCCATGCCCCACGCTGCAAAAGGCCACGGAGAATTCATGGTGTGTAAAGGTAATGAAGGAGTGTGAATTTTGTCTGCATAAATTTGGCATTTGTGGCATTTTCTGGCGTAATCGATGCAATCTCCCTCCATGGTCGACTAAAAATAGCCATACCTCATAATTTTTTGGGCTATAGATAACCCGTTGGCGTGCGTCCCACATAGACCGTCGTGTACCTCTTCTAAAATCTCTTTCGCCTCCTGGGTATCCACACATCTCAACAATGTCTAATCATGGCTTCTTTTATATAGGACCTCCCCATCTAGGACGTATCATGTTGCCATTTTTCTTAGTGTTTTTCTATCATTGTCATTTGCCCCTTCGGGATACTTTTGAAGCTTGACATAGTGCAAGATGTCATAGTACCACGGGTTGCCATAAATGTCTTCATGCACATTACAACAATGAGTCGGCCTTTCAAAAGTCTGCATCTCAATGGGCTTCATTTCTGCCCCCGTGTTTGCTTTGAACATGGAAGCCAAGGTTGCCAAGGAGTCTGCCATTTGATTTTCTTCTCTGGGAAGGTAATTGAAGCTGATCTTTTCAAACTCCTTGGTGAGATCTTGGATTAGTTCATAATATTTGACCAGCTTCGAATCCCTGGTTTCCTATTCTCCACGCAACTGGTAAATCACTAAGGATGAATCTCCGAATACTCGAAGTTCCTTAATCTTTCTTTCAATAGCTGAGTTCAGTCCCATAACACAGGCTTTATATTCGGCTATATTGTTGGTGCAGAAGAATTCTAGTCTACTAGTGAAGGGATAATAGACATTCTCGGGAGAAATCAACACAACCCCTATCCCGTGTCCGAGGGTGTTGGAGGCTCTATCAAAGTAAATCTTCCATGAGTTGTTGTCTGAAACCTCTTCCTTGGTTGTAATATACATCAAGTCTTTATCCGGGAAATTAAAGTTCAACAACTCATAATCGTCCAAAGCACGACTAGCTAGGAAATCTGATACGACGCTTCCCTTCACGACTTTTTGGCTTACATACACAATGTCAAATTCGGATAGGAGCATCTGCCAGCGGGCCATCCTCTCCGTTACTACTGGTGCTTCCATTAGGAACTTCAAGGGGTCCAACTTGGATATCAACCATGTAGTATGGTATAGCATGTACTGCCTAAGCCGTTTGGTGGCCCAAACTAAAGCACAACATAGCTTCTGAACTGGTGGGTACCGTGTTTCGCAATCATTGAACTTTTTGCTCAGATAGTAGATGGCTCGATCCTTCTTCCCCGACTCATCGTGTTACCCCAATACACAACCCATTGACTTCTCAAAGACTGTCAGGTCGAGTATTAAAGGCTTGTCTGGTACCGGTGCGACTAAAATTAGTGCATTTGTCAGGTACCTTTTGATCTTCTCTAGGGTTTCTTGACATTCCTCATTCCATATGTGGGGTTATTCTTTCTAAGTAGTCTGAAGACTGGGTCACACCTATCAGTTAATTGGGAAATGAAACGGGAGATATAATTTAGCCTCCCTAGGAAACCACGAACCTCCTTCTAAGTATGGGGTTGTGAGAGATCCTGGATGGCTTTCACCTTATCTGGATCGATCTCAATCTCTCTTCTACTCACCATGAACCCCAAGAGTTTTTCAGACGTAACGTCAAAGGTGCATTTGGCAGGGTTAAGTTTCAGCTGGTATTTCCGTAATCTTTGGAATAGTTTTCTCAAGTTCTGTAAGTGCTCTTCTTCTATTCAGGAATTAGTGATCATGTCATCCACATATACCTCTATTTCTTTGTGCATCATGTCATGAAAAAGAGTCACCATTGCTCTTTGGTAAGTTGCCCCCGCGTTCTTGAGCCCGAAAGGCATCACCCGGTAACAAAAAGTGCCTCACATGGTTACGAATGTAGTTTTCTCTATATCGTTTGAGTCTATCTTTATCTGGTTGTACCCCGAAAATCCGTCCATGAATGAGAACCATGAGTGTCCCGCGGTATTGTCAACCAGCATGTCGATATATGGCAGATGGAAGTTGTCTTTAGGGCTGGCTCGGTTGAGATCCCTATAATCTACACACATATGGACCTTCTCATCCTTCTTCGGTACTAGTACAATGTTTGCAACCTATTCAGGGTATTTGGCCATTTCCAAGAAGCCAACATCAAACTGTTTTTTACCTCTTCTCTGATCTTTAACATGTCCGGTCTCATTCTCTGGAGTTTTTGTTGTATTGGTTTGCATTTCAGCTTCGTCGGCAGTTTGTGTACCACTATGTCAGTAATCAAACTTGGCATATCTTGATAAGTCCAGGCGAAAACATCATTGAATTTCTGAAGTAGGGTTATCAGTTCGTGCCTGGTTTTTGAGGAAAATGCCATCCCTATTTTTACTTCTTTTCTCTCTTCTTTAGTCCCCAAGTTTACAACTTCTGTTTCTTCTTGGTAGGGCATGGTTTGCCTTTCTTCGTTGGCCACCATCCTCATCAACTCTGCAGGGACCTCGTATTCTATCTCATCATCATCTTTCTTAATTCCTACTGAGACCTCGGGGCATTCAAAATCTACTTCGGGATTGGATTCGGCATCATTCATACAGTCAATCATGGGAGACCTGCATTAAATGAGAACGAATGTATTGGGAAAAGAATGGTTTTATATGAGGTGAATGAACATGAAGAATGAATGAATGAAATAAATGAGACGTTTGCCATTTAAGAAAATGAGGAAGATATTTTCATTTCAAACAAAAAGTTAACATATGTGCCCTATACAAGAGATACTCATTGTTTATGGGCAAAAACAAAAAGGTTGATTCGGAGCATTACTCTGATCTAGTCCTAAAAACCACAGCTAGATCAATGTGGCTCTAGTTATCAAGAGTTTCCCCGAGATGGCAGGGGCGGATGTTGGTCAACATGCTGCTGACTTGGTCATTTCCAGCTATCATGTTGATGGACATCCCTTCTTGTGATTCATTAAACATTTATTTCTCGTTTAGTACATTATTTTCCTTAATTGCCTCTTCAACCTCATGTCCTGGTTGGCAGAATCCTCCGAAGACAAAAGTGTTTTTCAAACTAGGGAAAGACATTGGTCTCCATGGAATGTCTTCTCCTTTAAATTTGGCTCTTCTATGTTCTTCTTTTCTCTTGTATTCTTCCTTTCTTTGCTGGACACTTGGTTTGTAACCCAACCCAAAACGGTCCTTCTTGGTTACCACAATCTTGGCTCGTAGGCTCCCTTGCAATATTCTCCTTAGCCCTCTTCCTGCTTTGGCTCCTCGACCCAAAGTTTCAACAATGGTCATCTTGGTACAATTAGATAACCTGGGATAGGGGATCCGACTACCATCCGCGACGAAAGTGGCATTCACTAGCTCTAATGCTCGAAAAGAGCATTCTGCAGCATTCTCATCATTTTGAATGTAGGGAGCATCTGATATCACCGAAGTAATGATCTCCTGCTCAGCTTCCACTATGACCAACTTGCCTTCGATCACGAATTTTAATTTCTGATGTAGTGATGAGGGGACCACTCCTGCAGAGTGGATCTATGGTCTTCCCAATAAGCAGCTGTAGGATGGTTTTATGTCCATCACCATAAAGTCGATCACGTACTTAATCGGCCCGATCAATAGAGGCACCTCAATTTTTTCCAGTATCCCTCTTTGTGTGCCATCAAAGGCTCTCACGGAGTTATGGCAGGGCTTTAGGTGAGAATTATCTATTGGTAGCTTTTGCAGGGTGACCATAGGGAGTACGTTCAGTGCTGACCCGTTATCGATCAATACCCACGGCAACACATACCCTTTGCAGTGGGTTGTGATGTTGAGAGCTTTGGTGGACCCTATTCCTCCTTCAGGGATCTCATCCTCACTGAATGTTATATGGTTATAGGCGGTGATATGCCCCACTATCTTGTCCAGCTTTGATACAAAAATGTCTTGGGGTACAAAAGTATGGTTTAGTACCTTTAATAGTGCATCATGGTGTCTTTCTGAACTCAAGAACAACTCTAGCACTGTGATCCTTGCTGGTTGCTTTCTTAGTTGTTCCACTACGCTGTACTCGCTATGTCTCAGGAATTTTAGAAATTCTTTGGCCTGAGCCTCGGTTACTGGTTCATTTATCTTTGGGGGTGGTTCCTCACCGAACATATGCGCGAGGGTAACCGATGTATCATTTCCCTTATCTTTGGCCACTTCAGCAGCCTTCGAGGTCTCAGATGAGTAACATCTGCCGCTCCTCATGAAATGGCCCACCTTTCCGACATTCACATCGCTCTTGTCTTACTTGTCTTTCGGTGTAAGCTCTTTTACTTCACCAAATTCTGGCTTTTCTAGTATGGTCACATTTACAGCATAGTTCCAAGGAGTTTTCCATACATCCTTGAATGGGAACATGGATGGGGCTGAGATGATAATCTTGGGAATTACCTTAGTAGTTTCTCCTTGGGAGGCACTTGCACTCTCCGGCCTGGAGGAGATGATAAGAGGTCTATCTCTCCCGTATTTAACGTTGGGGCTGTCTGTCATATGTACGTTTAACCCCTTCCTTCCCGTAGGCTCTTCGAAGAATTCTATTTGCTTGTCATTCATCAATTGTTGCATCAATCTCTTAAACTCATCGCACTGTTAGATGTCGTGTCCTCAATCCTGATAGAATTCGCAGTACACTCCACATCCTTTCTGCACAACTACCATGCCTCTGTCAATCAAGTGGACCATGCACAATTACTGAAATACCCACCGCAAAGGAGATTCAATTTCTGACACATTCTCCTTAACCTTCCTGGTAAAGCATTCCTCAATAGCATTTACTCACATGTTCCCGTGATTAGGCACTGGGTTAGCAACTATACTTGGTTCTTCAAACTTCAGTATCCCAGAGTCGATTAAGTTCTGCACAAGCTTTTTGAAAGCAAGGCAGTTCTCGGTGGGATGACCAGGGGCACCACTGTGGTAGTCGCAATGCGCATTCGGGTTATACCAGGATGAGAACGGTGGTTTGAACGGAGTAACGTAGTATGGACGGATCATGTCCGCTTTATACAATTGAGAGTAGAGCTCAGAGTACGAAACGGTAGTGGAGTAAAGGTTTGCCTATCTTTCTCTTTTCTCGAGGTTCTCTCCTCTTTTTGATTCGAGTTTTTTACTTTCCCTATAGGCGCTTGTGGCTAAGAGACTGTAAAATTCTTCGGGGCAGTGTAAGTATTGGAAGCGTTCACCTCATTTTTCTTGGTATACTTTCAAGACCCTTCACCGCTATCAATTCTACCGCTCTTGATTGCCAATTCAAGGGACTCCCCGGTTCTAATTAAATCAGCAAAACTTTGTGTCGTGTTGTCGATGAGGCAATCAAATAGTGTCCCCTTTAGAGTATTAACAAATAAATGGGTAATTTCATATTCTGGGAGGGGTGGCTGAACCTGGGCGACCACTTCTCACCACCTCTGAGCATATTGTCGCAGACTTTTGTTGGACTTCTGCCCCATATTTTCTAACATAATTCTACCAGGCGTCATGTATGTTACGTGTTTGTATTGCTCGATGAATGCTCTTGAAAGATCTTTCCAGGTTTTAATGTTTACCCGGCTCAACTGGGTGTACCACCGCAGCGCCGCCCTAGTTAGACTGTCGTGAAAATAGTGAATTAATAGTTTCTCATCCTTGAGGTAGGCCGCCATCTTTCGGCAATACACTGTTACGTGCACGGAAGGACACGTGGTTCCGTCATATTTGTCAAACTCATGTGTATTAAATTTTGGTGGCAGGACAAGGTCGAATATCAGACTCAAGTCACTGGCATCATTTCCTGATTCTTCCATAGTTTACAGGGCTTTAAATCTTTCCTCCATGAGGCGAAACCTCTCTTCCCACTTCTTTTCTACCTCTGTCCTAATCTTTTCGACCAAGTTCAGGCTCGGAACCTGCTCCTCATAGAGTACTTCAGTGTCAAGGGGTTGAGTCTCAGATGCCCCTACCTGAAGGTTAGCATACATCCCAACAGGGTTGATATATACCCTTCTGGCCGGATTTGACGTAGCCGATTGAACCTTACTGTGAACTGGGGTACTTTCCGGCTCTTGAGCGACTTCTCCTTTGACTCATTTTCTGAGGCTCTTAGCCAACAACGTGGTTATGTCGGACACTATCGACGCTTGTGACTGAGCAATCTGGTCACTGAGGCTTCTTTGGGCCTCGTCAAATCTTGTTTCCAGCTTTCTTTGTCCTTTCTCTAGACTGATTATCCTGTCTTCCATGAGCTTGCTTTGTAGTCGGGTAAGATATGGATGATGAATGATTGCGGCTTAACTTCTATTTTCACACATTGTCACAATATTTATAACATTAATATGATTGCAAGGAAAATAAATGCGTGTATAATGATGAGAATGTCATGATTCAATGGAAGAATGTATGCAAATAAAGATACTGATTCCGCTGGTAATCACCATTTTGAACTACTTCCACGGGAATTAAAGGATCTAGATTACGATAGAGTTCATATTACAAAATGAGGGTCCCTAATACAAAAGAGTCCTAATTACAATACAGAGTCATACAGATAAGCCCTAGCTCTATCTCCTAATTTTTCAATAGCCCTGAGCAGCTTGATGAACTTGGGTGCTTCTTCCATGCCTGGGGCTACGAAAGGTCGGAGTGCTTCAGCTTCGACAGCTAAGTCACTCACATGCCTGACGACTCGCTGTATGTTCACCATTAGGTTTGCGTAATAGTGGTCTCTATCCTGCACCATCCGGGCGGCATCACACAGTCTTCTTTGCCAATAAATGTCCCATCCGGCTGCAGCCTCTTCGAATACACTGATTCTTTCCTTATAATCCTAAACAGTTGCTTCAAGGGACTCAATCTGGGTTCGCAATGTGCCTACTTCACGTTCCCTTTCTTGTAGCTCGATGAAGCCATTCCTCTGACGGTACATTTGAAAGAAGTGTTCTAATTCTGCCAACCTTCCCTCTAACTTGACATTCTGACTTTGGCTCTGATTTAGACTTTGAATAGTATCGTCGTACAACCTTTGCATCTCTAACAGTCTATTACGGCTACTCATGGATCTTCTTTTCCAAGCAACGATGTTTTCTCTCTTTTAGTTAACTGCTTATTTTCCTTTGCTGATCTCTTGCCTAGTTCTTTCATTTTCTTGATTGATGGCCTCCTTGAAAGACCAAATTTCTTCCTCAATAGCTAACCTGCAGCTTTTTATCTCCTTCTCAATTGCTTGCTTGTTGATTTCTCATTCTTCTTCCACCAAATGGATGCCATTCATTTCTTTCTTTTCCACGGCTACGAACTGACTTTGGCCGGCCTTTTGTACTTTCACTTAGAGTAGGAAGGTGTCCTTCTGGTAAAGAGCGTTCTTCTCGCTCAAATCCTTATTAAATTTCTTCAATTGCCTAATGATCCCGTCCCGTTTATCGACCTCCAAGCTCACTTTATAGAGTTCACACGCATGCTGAATCTGTTGGGTGTCCATCTTCCTCTTAACTTCTTCGAGCTCATTCCGTAAAATATCAGCTTCAGACGGTACCACCCTTGTAAGCTCCTCAAGTGACACAACTGGTCCATGGTCGGGTTCGGGAATCACATCATTAACCCTCGAACACCTCCAAAGATTGTAGTCCGGGGTGGTCATATGCTCGGTGTCTCCTTCCACTCTGATCCGGTAACAATAGTCCCAAACCCTCATGATAGTCTGGACTTTTTTCTTAAACTCACTTTTGAAAGGAAATTCAGTTCGGCTTAACCCGGCGGTATTGGGGACAAACTATCGTGATCTGAATTGTCGAGACACCAGAAGCGGAGCACAAGCAATCCTACCATGCAGCCCCAACATCATCAGCCAGTCGAAATCACCGTAATTGTACAAGACGTAATTAACTCTACCGAGCCACGAGACCCTCTATACTATGTCTTCGTCTTGAATGTTCATGAAGAAACTAGACCATTTCTTCGTTTTCAAGTTTTCTCGCCACTCTTTTGCTAAGTACTCCCGTAAGGGCAAAAAGCCTTGGAAGGATATCCTTGGTAGGACCCTCGTTCTTCCACATGTGGCTCTGAACCCATACCTGTAACAGCTGTGCATACCCCCGAAAACGTCATTGTTCATACTTTCGACTGGCATTTAAAGAAATGAAGGTCTTGGCCAAAATTGCTGGTACTGGATTTTCCCGCCGTTTCATACGCTCGAACAGTTCTAGAATGGTTACATCAATGTTTCCAAGAGTTCTTGGAAAGATTACCAACCCATATATTCCCAAGGCAAATAGATCTATCTTTTTCCCCTCATCTGGATCTGCAGGTATGATGTCTCGAATGTTCTCCCATGCAAAGATCATCTTGTCTCCTCGAAGTTGGATCAGGCCATTAACAAAATCGTCACTTATCCCGCAAAAGTTTTGAGCTTCAAAGTGTAATTCTAATTCCTCGGAGGTTTTGCGTAGATCCAATCTTCTGAACGTTCTTCCGATTAAGTAATGCGTTATATTCTTCTATTGTAGGCATCATGTCATGTCCATTGAAGGTGAAGCGAAAGAAAAGCAGGATTCGAGGCGAAAAATAGCTCGGAGCAGGGGCTGGTTAATCCGAACGTACAACAGTTGTGCAATGTCGCCGTAACTATCGTATAACATGTCATGTAGTCTTCGATCTCATCCTTCTCAGATGCTTTGAAGATCCCATAGGTTGTTCTGTTGAAGACTCACGTAGGTGTACCCTGCTACTACGCGCTCGCTCGGTAAACTGTCTCCTTGGGCCTTCCGGTTTACCTCTAACCAATGCCTGACTGACAAGTTAAGCTCTTCTTTTCTAAGATACCTTTTTTCCATGGTGAAAGACTTTCTGATCGGACAAACCACTTGATCTAGTACCTTTAAGTAATGCAAATGCAATAATGTATGAAAAAACAAAAGCAAAAAGAAAACAAGTCAGTAGCGGATAAAATTAATAAATATATAAATAAAATGACGAATTAAATAGAATAGACACACAAAACAACCCTATTTATCCCGTCTAAAACACCTAAGGTTATCCGCATGGCTCTAAAGGGGTGGGTTTCTATATATTCTCTATATGCAGTCTTGGTTCTAGGATATACCTGAACTGTCCTTGCTGTCATCTGCTAAGAGTAGCAAGGCCCCCGATCATCACCCATTATAGGTTCCTTTCAACCGGGTTCAATTCAGGGGGACCCATTCACTTATGTCTACACGAAGGAGCGATATCCTTACGAAAGCATAAGGTACTCGAGCCCCGAAGGTACTTGCTAGGCTTACACGGGAGAGCGATATCTCCACGAAAGCATTGCCATTTTCCCCATACTAAAAAAAACGGGTTTATATGACAAATTTTAAATGCGTTAAAATAAGCGCGCAACTACAACCGAATATTAATTTAATAGTCACTTTAATCCAAAACTTCTAATATTATTAAAGTGGTAATTATTTTAAAAAGCTTGACTCTCCTTTTTTGTTTTTGAAAAAAACAAAAAATGTCCCCAGCGGAGTCGCCATATGTAGCGAGGTCCTTTTTGCTAAAAAAGTATTTTCGAATGTGTTTGTGGTTTTTCGGGTATTAAAATATTTATTCCGTTGAGGGTTTTTAAAAAAAATGCGTTTTATTTAGAAATTAGAGTCGCCACCGGCCATTTAGGTAGACCGGACACCATAAAATCAGAGATTTGAAAACCGTTGCGTTCGGGAGTCGGTTACGGATGGGGAAGGATTAACACCATCACACCGCCCAAAATTGGTACTTTAATAATTACCGTTTTATTAATATTAAACTTTCCGGGTTAAAGTGAATTAAATTAAGATTTGGTTATAAGTGCGAGTAAATTTTAAAGACCCCGTTAACCGAGAGTAAACGTCAAACCACCATCACTACGCCTGATACTGGCCCCGTTTACGCTCGGATAAAAGGGTACCACATTGACAATTTATATCTCGATATGCAATCTTAGAAAATAAAACATAGAACGTACAATGGCATTGGCATGGTACTGAAATATAGTAGCACGCATATTACAAAGTTAAACAAAAAATAAAATACACGGGTAAAAAGACAAAGCATGATAAAACAAAGCAAATACGGACAAGATAAAAAAAAGCTTCCAAAACCGAATTAATTAACCTCAACCTATTTGAACCCATTAAGACAAAATACAACTAAAATATGGATTACATATACATGGCGTTGTATGACACTAAAAACATTCCAGAATAAAAACTAATGCTTGATATTTGACATACGATACAATTTATATGCATATACTAAAAACACGACATTTCTATAGCACCAAGGAACACACTAACATATATCCTAAAAACAAAGATATGAAAATCCATGTGGGTACATAAAAACATGATGTACAAAGAAACTAAAACAATATCTAAAACAAACCTACTTGTGATGAACGAATTAAAACACAAAAACATAATATCGAAAATAAACATAGCAAACAAAAATGTACCAACATATAACCTGAAAATAAAGTGAACAACCCATACATGCTAAGATACAAACACGCTAAGTACAAGTCTACTAAACATACCAAACGAACATGTACAATACGAGCAAACAAAATAAACAACGCAGAAAGCACAACCCAAAATACGCAAATAAACATGATATTAGTACATGTATAAACAAAATGAACTTGCTGACAACATGTGATAGAAATTAAATGACACAAACATTCAAACATGAGAAAGGTCCGAAATGCAACAAAAGGAAAATCGTGAAGCAAAAATTAAATAAACGAAAAACACATTCAGGGATTTAATTACAAACTGGAACAGACTTGCAGGGACTGTATATGCAATATGACCAAGGGGCAAGCTCAAAGTGCAAAGTTTGAAAACGCGGAATGGCTTGTGGGGTAATTAAACCATTCGAAATCTGAATTCGGTTTATTTGAGGGCTAAATTGAAAGATTTCAAAAAAATGAGAGGGACTGGGGCTGCAAATATCCCATGCGGCAAGACATAACTGAAAATTTCAAGAATGCAGGGGGATTTAGGACGTTATTTAACCATTTTATTTTTATTTCCCCTCTATAAAACCGATAGTCGGCCCTCATTATTCATTTTTCCATTTTTTAAGCCCTAGGATAATATCCTCCTCCCACTCTCTCATTTTCTCTCAAAATCCATCTTCAAACCCTCAACGAACCCAAAAACCGGTGGCCATCCACCGCCGACCGCTGCTAGTTGGCGCCGACGAACCTAAAAAAACCCACCAAAACAAACCTCACTTCAACCCGAACCTGAATCTGAACTTAGATCTACACAAAGACTACCCCTTTCCCCTAGATCTAAGAAAATACGAAGCGGAAACTATATATTGTTTTAAATCGAGACCGAAAGAATGTCTCCCCTTTTAGCCGGCTCACCATATTTAGGCTTGTTGTCGGTAGGGGAACTGACGACCGAAGGTAAACCCCCCACTCCTTTTCTTTTGTTATTTTTAGAACACATGCATGCATGCAACACTCAAGGTGGATAGATACCTTTGTATGTTCTTTGTATGTTCGAAAAAAAAGAACGAGATGATGAAACTCTTTTTCTTGTATTTCTGGAAAGTTCCTTACAACTGAAAAAAAAACCACCTTTTACAGATTACTTGTTTGATACATATATCCCTTTTTTGTTTGGTAGAAAATCTGTCAAATACATATTTTGGGTTGATTTGACACTGACAAAAAATCTAATTTTCCTTGTCTTCGGTGATCTCTGAGTGCGGTGGTTGGTACGACCGGCATGGTGGGATGGTGTGGTGGTAACCGTTCTGCCAGAAGCTCCCAGGGCCATTGGATCAGATTTGATCCAACAGTTGGATTTGCACGAGAAAGGGACAGTCCTGATGCAATCTGGAAATCGGTGGGAATGCCCGAGATGAAGCCATATGGCATCTTGATATCTGAGGAGTCAGCGTGTGCAAGCCACGGGCGTGGAAGTCCAGCAGCCCCGTGAGTGAGTCGCATGCGCCCTTTGGAAGGTTCTTCCTTTTCGATCAGGGTCGTTGGATCAAAATCTGATCCAACGGCTCAGATTGGGCTGCGCAAGGAAAAATGATGATTAGGGTTAGCTTAATCTGATTTGGGCCAGAAATGGGCTCTGTAATTTTAATTTTGGGTTTTGATTTGTAATAATAGACTTGGACATTTAATTTGTATGGGTTTTAATATATCCATTTATTTGTATTTAATTTAGCCCAACCCTACTAATAATAATATTATTAATAATAATAATAATACGGGCATATACATACGATGTACGTACATGCAAGCACACACATACGCGACATACGGGTACACATATACGTAACATGCAAACATTAATACGCAATACATCCTTAATTAATATGGCATACCGTCACATATGCATATAGCTATATGTATAATTAACATGAATACCCACACATACACACAATGCACACATAAAATATAATCACACATATGACATCCATAGATTATAAATATTAACCTATACACACATAGTACGTATAACATGCATGCAGTCGTATATGTCACACATTAATCACACATATATAACAGACACATAATATGATATGTATACATGCAATAATAATACGTTAATTATTAAACTAACATATATTAATACAGTATTTATACAACGGATAAAAATGAGTTATTACAGTGGTCAGCTGACAAAGAATTTTATGGCAAATGGAATCTATCCTTCTATAATAAGGTAAAGTTCCTTTCAGTTGAAATGTGTTTGACTTGATAAGATCAATTATTGTTGGTGGAGCGGTGTGTAATATTTGGTTTAAGTAATAACTAATAAGTTTGTGAAGGTTATTCAAAGGCGGGATCAAATATTCCGACTAGGAATAATCTCATTTAGGTTTGTGTTGATATGGTTGATCAAATATTTTGATTAAATGTAGTGTGTTAAAGAAAGTGGGAAAGACCATCGTAGATGCCAATCTTTAAAGGAAGAGCTTACGGAGGGTTATGGAGTGTTGGTTGATTGATGTTCTGCCTATGTGTTCCGTTCCTCTCGGTTTTAAGTTTTATTATTTTGGATCCGTTTTTAGTTTGATGATAAGATTCAAGTTTAGGACTCTTTAAAGTTACGCATGTTTGATTGTTTGTTTTTTTGGTAAACTTTACCGGATGTCTCTTATGTTTAGAGTTTGATTTATTTTGAGTAATCATCATCAGTGTTCCAAAGCTGAACAGAACTCGTCCAATATTTCTTGTCCTTACTATTGCAGTTGTTAGATTCTTTTTCCTTCCTTTTGGTGATTAAAGCACCATCTTCTTGACTTTGATTATTTTTCTTCTTGTTCTGTAATGAAATAAATTCTTTTAAAACTGACTCAATATTTTGCACCGACTCTTTTAAAGTTACAATGACTGCAATCAAACAGAAAAATCAAAAACTGCATCCATCACATCGATTGCAATCTCAAAACAACCAAAATTTAAATTACAGAGTCGATAAATTTTAACTAAAACGATAGAAAATCCCAAAAATAAAGCTAAAGGCAAAAGTTTTTTTCACTAAATTTCTCAATTGAGAGTTGGATTTTTTTTTCCAAACAGGAAAATCAAAAGAGAATTCATTAACAAGGAAAAAATAGTTTAATTTAAATTGATTGAAGAACGAACCATCGTTAAGGAGTATGCAAAGAGGAAGTTTAAGTTTAAAAGCATCGTACTTTCTCATTTCTTCTTCTAATCGTTTAACAAAAGCATCGAATTTTAAAATTTTGCTAAGAACGTTTTCGATTAGTGAAATCTCCTCGAGGATTTGTGATAAAGCCAAAAGATTTCAAATTTTTAAATCAAAATATGAATTCCCACCCATAATTGTGGAAAAAAAACCCAAATCAGTGAAACAATTAAAATAAGCTAAACAAAAACAAAAGATTTCAAATACAAATACATATAAAAGAGATGATTTTGAACTCTTCTTCTATTGTATCGTTAGAAGTCGGATTGAACTCATACCAATTTTAGTATTAATTTTTTTTAGTTAAAAATTTAAGAAGTTGGATAAAACACACGCCGACTTTATCGTTTTCAGCTCATTTTCTGACATGACAGCAGCTGACTTTTTAAAGTATCGCTAGAAGTAGAATTGAACACATGCGGATCTGAGTGTTAATGTTTTATTAAAAATTTAAGAAGACAGTATGAAACTGTTATGAATGAGGGGCTAAGTCAGCAACAACAAATTCGGCCAGCTCATAGGCTTAATCATCAGTACGAGAGAAGCATGAAAGGGGAGAGAACCAAAGGCCTTGCGTGGCTTTTTTTTTTTTGTTTTTGAAAAGAAGCCTTTAGTTTTAGTAACGAGAAAAATATTTAAAATTATAATAAGGATTTATAAATTTTCGTTGTAAACTAAATATATAATTTGGACATTTTCTTAAAACCAGCCATTTTAGATCAGACGTGAACCATACATGAAAAGGTTATAAATCCATCTAAATACTCGATCGAAAAATAGATACGAAACCTGACTGCATTGGCAAAATGAACCACAAAAAATGATGAAGCTATTGATAGACTACCGAGAAAACGCAAATCAGAGCCGAGCACCCTGAGAAACTCTTCACAAAGGCAAACCGCGTATCCAAATTTAAACTGAAAGTCCAGAACAATGAAGATCAGCAAGATTACAAATAAGTGTCATCTTGATCAGTCGTGGCGCTGTCAAATCTAATCCTGATAAAAAATAAAATAAAGAACATGCAAAACGACTGAAGGAGTAGAAAAAATATGCTAAACGACAGAGATAAACATGTCAATAGACAGGGTTAAACATGCTAATAGACAGAGATAAACGTGCCATAAAGATAGAAAAATCGTGTCACAAAGACATAATTATTTTATTAAAAAAATAAAAAATAAAAATAGATCTGGCGGTCGACAATCGGCAGTAAAACTAGTATCGCCGTCGGCTACAAAACGAAACTTGAGGTACTAGAAAAAAATTGTCAAACAGCTAAAAAACGAATAGAGAAAAGATAAAGAGCGATTAGAGTTTGTTTGCGTGTGCTTTTTTCTCCGGCTTCGTATTTGTTTGTTTTTTTATGAAACCAATAAGCTATATAAGATAAGAAAGGTTTTGTAACAGAGGCATTGAAGTTGTTAATCAAAATACTTCTCTAAATTTCTTTCTAAATCTTTCAACTTTTTATTCTTCTCTAAATTTCTTTTTTACAGATTGTGTGTGAACCTGCAGGAGATTATATCACAACAGAAACGCATGCCAACTTTACTTTTTATTGTTCAAAGTATCATAGATTAAAAAATAAAAAAGGGCAATAGTTTGAAAAAAATCACCTGCAATATTGCAGAAATTTAGTCGGCTTGGGTTTTAACATCCCTAAATTAAATTAACAAGATCTAAATTACTTTTTCCCTCAAAATTTTGCAAAAATAAACTAATTTTACATTTAACATATTTTTCTTTAAAAAAAGACAACTTTATATTCACCTGTTATAGTGGGCGAGTGTGGACGGAAGGATCTCACATTTCATCAACGATTGGCGTAGACTACCAATTATTTTAGTTTCTTTAGGATATTCTAATTTTCTCGGGCACACAAATGCGTAAAAGAATATATTAAATCTATGTTTTTTTAACCGTCCATATTCAACTTATTAATTAATTAATACGGATCGAGTATTATAAAGGTCTGTTATGGAATGACCCTCTCAATCTAATTTACTCCATTCACAACGTCAGAATTTAAATTTCTAACAAAAAATTTAGTACCTCATTCTAATAGACCAATTGAGTGTTGGTATATTAAATCTATGCTATTAAAACACCAATGGTAAAAAAAAAAATTATTAGATGACTTTTTTCATCAATAATTTTTAGAGTATATAATTAAAATTTCGCAGTTAATAATTTTTCTTTTTTTTAGTTGAGAGTTTATTATTCATTAGCAACAAAATTTTTCTCTACATTTCTATGCAGGGATTGTTAAAAAATAATTGTCAAATAAAGTGGCTTTTGTGAAAAGGAATCTTTGGCAATTTTGTTTTATGTTTTCCAATCTTGCTATTAATATTATAGGTCAAGCCCAAAGCCACCACTGGATGGATAATTCTGAATTAGGTCAAGAATAAGTATATTGTTATCAATCTCCAAATTAAGTAGTTAAATTTTTCAGTTGATACTCTTCCTATACAATAAGTATACCTTATTATTTATAAGAAAAACAAACCAGTTTTCTTTTTGAAATTATTAAAACAATTCTTTTGATACTGATTTGAGTTTAAAATTTTAATACTGATTTGAGTTTAATTCAATTATAAATTATTAAAACAATTCTTTTGATAGGGTTAGTCGAGAGTTAAGACCATCTCTAATCATATGTTAAAAAATATAATGTTAATGTTTATACATTTTTTTTTAGATTTCATTTGAGTCAAGAGTTTACAACTTTAGAAACAAGACACATACTTATTTAATGTTATAAATAGCTTGTTAGGTTAAAAACAATTTACATTGTGTTAGGCTACAAAACTCAAGGGGTGTGTGACTTATGTTAATGTTAAGTATTTTGAATTTTATATAAGTGAATCTTAAAATTATACATTAATTTTAATATATATTTAATATGATATAAAAATTAATGTGGTGCAATTATATATAGAAATGTATGTAGAATCTATAAATCTTATGTAATAAAACTTGAATCTAAATATTCAAGATCCTATACTAAAAAAAAAGTATTCAAGATCCTAAAATCTTAACGTTACAAATACAACTAAAACATGATCCACGGTAACCTAAAACTTTTAGGTACTAGTTAACAAATATATTTTATTATAAAAATGAAAAAAAATAATACACAACAAAAATATAGATGCAAGGGTATAATCGGTATTTAAGTTTTCTTTTTGCTTTTTTAATATAGTCTTAAAGTGATTACAAGGTAATATCTATTCATACATATTCTTAATCCTTTAAGGATGGAAATTACATACACATTGCAGACAAAGCGATTTGAACTCGGATCTCCTAGGATAAACATCATTCGCTTTTCCACTGGGACCACTTGTTGAGTTTAATTTTCTTGTTTTTGTTTAAACTAATAATAGTTGTTTGGTTTTATCGGATAAAGTTGAAATATCTCAAAATTATAAGAACTTACAAAACAATAATAAAATAATCGATGCATTATCCCAAAAATCATCATAGTGCACAAACTAACCACTTAAAAAATCAGATCAAACAAGGGAATTGTTAACAAAATAACCAAATAGCTCATACAAATGGTCGATACAAACACCATTGCCGGTGATAAAGAATAAACACCATTAACACGAACATAAAAATACATTAACAATGATGGCTCATAGACAAACTGACATTACCACAACTCAATCGCAACCTATCTTCAATGGTTACGAAATTCTATCAATATTTGATTTGAGAGTCCAAAGCAACAATATAACATAATAAACATTATCGGGAAAGGCGATAATGAATCCAACCCTAAAATTTTAAAAAAATATACCACAAAAAGCAGACGAAACCATTCACCATTTTATACAAAAAGGATAAACACATTAACACTCAACAATAAATGATAAGCACCATAACACGAATATAAAAAAGTAATGATTGCTCATTGACAAATTGGTATTACAACACTTTAACCACAACATGTCTTCGCTAATTATGGGCTAATATCAATATTCAACATGAGGATCTAAAAGCATAGATAAATCAACATGATAACATAATAAATATCGCTTGAAGAGACGATGTCAAATTCAATCTCGGTGAAAAAATAATGTGACACAAAAACTAACGAAACTATTCACCATTTTTATATAAAAAAGACTATTTAAATGAATGCATAAAGTCAAAAAATGACATTAACATTTGACTGAATAATTATTTTGGTCCCTATTTCTTTAATTAATTTAACCCAAATGTTAAACAACTTGAAATGACTTGATAGAATGACACGTTCAACTGAAAAAATAATTTTATATTTATATAATTTTATATAATTATTTTTAACTGGTGTGATATTCTTTCAAATCAACATCTTTATTTATATGACACAATCATGTTAGCGTATACTATCATATATATATATTTATCACGTCATTTAATGTTGGTTAACTAACAATTTTTATCTATAGAGAAATATTTTGACCTAAAATAAAATATTAAAAATCAAATTAGTTCAAAAAATTAAAAATCAAAATAATTATTTAGTTAAGCATTATGGATATAATTTGACTTTATATCTTCAATAAATAACATGTATAAAGTCTAAAGAGAATGAAGAAGTGACGAAAAGAAGAAAAAAAACAGTCACGACCTATTCAAAGTTAATGTCACCATCAACAGAAAAAAAAAACAAAAAAAAAAGACGCAAGAGAAAAAGAGAATAAAACAACTTGGGTTTTTCATTACATTTTCTTAATTTAGAAAGAAAAATCTAGAGACATTATCTTACCAAACATAAATATTTCTTATTTTGTGTGACTAAAATATCCGTTACAATAATGAAATGACCAAAATACCAAGAATAAACGTTACCACTTACCAGACCATAAAGGTTCTTCCCGGTCATAAAATTTCAGAAAATTAGCACATAATTTTTCAAAAAAAAAAAAAATCTATCCCTTTAATTTTTTTATAAATTCTCATTCAATTTTAAATAGTTTTAATTAAAATTTTCCCAAAATATTAAAAAGTTCTTTTTCTTCTCGATTTAAAAAAAATAACTATATTTTTAAAATAGATTATATCACTTATTTTCTTAAGAAAAACAAAATTAAATCTGTATTTTTTTAGAAAACAAATCCTAAATTATTTTATCAACATCGGTGACTGAAAATACCTCTCCTGCTCTCCACATATTTTCGACCATGTATACCCTATTAATGGGTCAGCTGTTTTTGGTCAATTTTTACAACGTCTACACAGTGAATTAATTTCTTTAAAAGCACAAAATATAATATTTATTTTATTTTAACTAAAAGGTTGATAGTATATTTTATAGACAATTCGCGGCGTGGGCTTTACGGAACCTAAAAGATCCTTTACAAACATCGCTGAGTTACAGTACCGAGTTTCTAATCTCATAAACTTTAAAATACGCGACGATCCGTTTGTGACTCAGGCAGCGAATCTTGAAACTCCTTCGTATAAAACACATGACTGGGCTGCTCATTGTCATGTTTATCTGGGCGATGCTAGAAAAGAGAGAAAATTAGAAGATAAAAAGAAGAAGATAAAAATAATGGAGTTGAGTTTGGGTTTAAGTTTACCTTGTGTACCCGGAAGCATAACTGAGTTTCTGAAAGAGGTTTCAAAGATCAAAAACGGGTTTCAAAGATGTTGGAAGATTAGTGATTTTGTTAAAAGATTGGAAGATGAGATGAAGAAAATCGATGCCTTTAAACGCGAACTTCCTCTTTGCATGCTTCTCTTAAAAGATGGTGTTCTTTTTAATTTTGAATTTTCCCTTTTTTTCCTGCGATTTAATTTGGTTCTTTTATGGGCTTTTAGTGATCGAGAGATTGAAGGAAGAAGAAATGCAGTGTAAGAAAATGGATGATGAATTAGTGACAGAAGAGTTGATGTTGCCATTGAAGAGAAATTCTGAGGAAAATGGAAGGGTAGATAAGGAAAAGGATGGCGGTGACAAGAAAAACTGGATGAGTTCTGTTCAACTCTGGAACTCTGATTCCGACATCGTTGTTCACAGGAAGAAATCAAACACAGTTCCAGAACTGAAACTGGTAATTCCCGAACTAGCTGTCTGATTTTATTCTTATTTTGTGTGACAGTATTACTAATCTTTTAAGGTGATTGAATTTAACAGAGAAGTGAAGAAGAAGAAGATATGTGTAAGAACCCAATTGAACTTTGTAAGGTCAAAAGATTTAAGGGACAAGTAGATAAGGAAAATTTAGGACTTTCTCTCATGTTTCCAAGTTCTGAATTGGGTTGTAAGTCAATTTTGAAGAGCAATGGCAGCTGTGGAATTGGTTTTAGCCCTTCCTTGTATTCAGACCGAAACCAACTTAAGTTTCAGACCAAACATCAACAACAACATGAGCAGCTACAGCATATGCAGAATTCTCGGAAACAAAGGCGGTGCTGGTCACCTGAGCTTCATAGACGATTTGTTGAGGCTCTTCAACAGCTTGGAGGTTCAAAAGGTTAGCCTTCCTTTGCAAATAAATTGATCAAATTTGATGGATTAATTTATTTAGTTTTGGAAGTAAAGTTTGTCAAGTTGAATTATGTCTTTTTTAGGACCAAAAGACCGGAATGTGATTCTTTTTTGGTGTCTTAAATAATGTTTTCGCAGTGGCAACTCCTAAACAGATTAGAGAACTGATGCAAGTTGATGATCTCACCAATGATGAAGTGAAAAGCCACTTGCAGGTTAATGTTCAATTAGAGTATGAAATCTAATCATATCTTTAGTCTGGCAAGGAAACAACCTAGAGTCAGCTCGAAACCAATGCAATAATAAACACATGAAAGCAAGCATTTCGCAGTATGGTTCCCCACAAGGTCCCCTCCTTGCCGGTTCTCGTGCTAGAGGCTTGTCGAGTACCACAGGAGGAGGCGACAGCATGGAAACTGAAGAAGATGAAAAATCAGACGGCCATATTTGATGTAGTATAGTCAGATAACTTGTTCCCATGAATGTTGCAATAACATAGGGAAACGGATCATAATTACAGTGAGTTGGGGAGAATTTTAAAGAGAATTTTGCAGATACCATGGACTATGAGTTCCTGGTCTAAATGTTGGATTTGTATGGACCAAAATAACAATCTTTTACATAGTTATTTCATTTATGTTAAGACTTAATGACAGGTACTTGATATTTGGGTTTTCTCTAACAATCAGGGACGGACACAGAATTTTAAATTTTTAAAGAGATGAGTCCATCATGCCAACAACCTGAATAGTCTGCATTCGCAATCATTGTTTTCTGGAATTGATGATAGATTTCGGTTTTAGTGGGGTTTCACTTCATGATTTTTTTTTCTTCAATAATGGTGACCCAATTCAACCACCCCTAAATTTCCATTTTCTTTAGAATTTTATGTACATCTTTTCTTGTTACGTCGCCAGTAGGTGAAAAGACTGGCGTGAGCTACTCTAAAGCAAAAGTCAATTGTTTTCACTTTCAATTACCTTGTACGCCAAGACATTTACACTAATTCATCCGAATATGTTCTTAGTATTCTTACTGTTATTATCATATAAATCCGAGTGTGGTTTAATCTTCTTGATTTGGTCAAAAAAAATCTTCTTGTTGAATTAGCTGCTAAGAATAAGATCCCGTTCGGTAGCACAACACACATTACAATGGATAGTGAAAATTGCAAACTTGATATTACTTTTTATTTTTTATTTTGTCGATGCCATTTTGATCCGGTTCGAAATTGTTGGGCTTTGAAAATCCATTGAAAGACTCCATCGGTTGTTTTAGCTAGATACGTGTAACACCCTCAACGTATATTCGATGATTAAATACACATTGAAGATGTTACTAAATTATTTAGCTGATTTCCTGACTTGTAATTTTTTAAACATCTGACATAAAACTAGCTTATAAATTAACCAACGAATAAATTAATACATGCCCACTAAAGAATATCATAAATTTAGAATGTCTTACTAATGTTTGGCAGATTGCAGCTTGATTAACATGCTTGACTCATCTCCCGGTAAGTTTCCAATATCCTACGTGTAAAACAACACATGCTAAGTATTCACTTAGTAAGACAACTATAAATTGAAGTAAAGTATTTCCATGTATAGAAATAACATAAAATAAACTGATCAAAGCCATTCCCCTGTCATTTAACAGTGCTATACATTTCCTGCAAATTGGCAAGCGAGTCCCAATTGCAGTTTATATCATAACATCAAACCTTTATTTTTATTAATCAAATATGCGTTAAGCTTTTTAGCTTAACTGCCTGCATAAATGCATTTCATGTAATATAGCCCAAAGTACAAAATCATGTCATTATTGTTCTATGTTCATCAGGTAATCACACACATAATAATTTCTTTAACATATACATGCTTTCAATATGATTCATGTAATCTATCAATTCTGTCATATAATCATGATATCCATGGTTCATGATCATCAAGTAGTTATGCTTTCATCACGTAATCATTTGCATATATTATTCTGTAACATGGTCACACTTTCATCATGCAATCATTTTCTTATCGTTTCCTTTATCATAATCATACTTTCATCATGCAATCATTTGCATATCATTTCCTTTATCATAATCATACTTTCGTCATACAATCATTTGCATATCATATCCTTTAATATAGCCCAAAGTACAAAATTGTGTGATGCCATGGTACGCGAGTCATCATGACACCGTAGTGTTTATGACGCCATAACGTATGTATCGCCGAAGCGACTGAGATGAGTACGTACTCGAGGACGCTCTTTGCTCCTCATATTCAAGGACGCTCTTGCTCCTTATACTCGCACATTTTATGCTATGTAACACCATAGTGTTTGAACTGACTCCGTAGAGTCTATCTCGACCCCGAAGAGTCTATCTCGCACTGTAGTGCTATGACACAGCTGCTAGGACTTTATGGATATCCAACTATACCAAAGATTATCATGTGAACCTATGGTATATGAGTCATCTCGACACCGTAGTGTCTATAACGCTGTAGCATCTGATGGTGAGTACGTACTCGAGGACGCTCTTTGCTCCTCATACTCGCACTTTTTGTGCTATGTAACACCGTAGTGTTTGAACTCGACCCCGAAGAGTCTATCTCGACCTCGAAGAGTCTATCTCGCACCGTAGTACTATGTCGCAGCTGCTAAGACTCTTTTTGGATATCCAATTATACCAAAGACTCTCACACTAGTACTTGGGCATTTATTTCCTTATAGATCAATCATCGTTGTTCATATAATAGAGCAATTCACATCTCATATTTCATCTTCAATATCCAATTCATCAATACTATCTGTAATATCCCAATTTTTGGACTAGTGACTAAATTGTATTTTTTGAAAGTTTAGGGGGTTAAAGTGTGAATTTGGAAAAGTTTAGGGACTAAAGTGTAATTTCTAAAAGTTATGTAAGTTAACCCCGTAAATGAATAATTCACCCCCAAGAGTGGCATTTTCGTGTTATTCAGATTTTTCGTACGAGGCTTGTATTATTAGAATTTTTGGATCGAATAAAATTGTTAAGCGTGCTCAAACCAGAGTAGTACAAGGATGGGTGACCTAATGGGAAGGTCCCATATTTAATGTTTTGACTAATAAAAAGGATTTATTTTAAGTCAATAATATTCGAAATGGATTTTGGAGATAAGATTTCTAAGAAGAAATGTATCCGATAAAATTTCCCGGTAATTATCGGTATATCGGATCGAACTAAAATTTTAAAGACGGTTTCAAGAAATTATGGAAAACTCATAAAATATTATTTTACGAGTATTTTATTACTTTTGGTTGGATTCTAACTATATTTAGTTAGATGGTGATGGAATGACAATTTTCAAGATTTGTTGTAAATAAAGTCTAGTTGGAGGGTAAATTGGACATTTGCCATGAATGGCATTTTTGAAATATTTTGAAACTTTGAGGGAAAATTTGAAAGACGAAAAACACATGGATTTGATCACGACCATTTATTTTAATGAGATTAAATCTTAGCTATTATAATAAAAGGGCAAAAAGGTAAATTCACTAATTAAATGAATTTTAAATTCGTTTAAATAGACACATGAATTAAATAGGTGAAAGATGAGAAAAAAATCATCTCCATCACCAGCTGCTGTTCGAAAACAAGAAAAACAAAAGGGGAAGAATTTTTCAAACTTTCAAGCCAAATTTTAAAGGATTCAAGGCTAGCTTCAAGCAAAGTTCATTTAGGTAAATTGTTCTACACTTGATTCTCTTCATTTTGGTAGTATTTTTGTATGATAAAAGTCAAGTATGAGTTATGTTATAGGTGGAGATTGATTGTAGAAATTGAAGATGATGATGGAATTAGTCTTGTAGTTAATTAATTTGATGATTTAAACATGGAATTAAGGTTGGATTTGGATAAATTCCATGTTACAGATTATAAACCCTAACCCTAAAATTTGGGGGTTTTGGTTAGGAAGTTAAATTAAGGATGAAAGTGATTGAATTATGATGTTAGGAGACTTATTTTGATGATATGTTGAATAATTTCCCAAGTTGTAAGTTTAGGGACCATTTCAAAATTTTGGAAAAATTGGGGGAAATTACTGTAAATTTTATTTTAGCATTGGAATCATGGAATTATGGTGAAAATAGCTTGAATAGGTGATTAGGGACCAAAATGAAAATTTTTGGAAATTCAAGGACCAATTCGGCAATTTAGTAAAAGTTAGGGGTTGGTCTTGAATTTATGGAAAATTGATAGAATTGAAGATTTAAGTATGTTATGAAAGTTGAAGGATTGAAATGTCAAGAAAGGAAACTTAAGGGACCAATTCAAAAGGAAAGTTTTGATTAGGGACTAAATTGAATAAAGTTTGGAGGTCAAAGGAAAATGTATAAGAATGTTAGAATTAAGTGAAATGTTTAATTGTACATTAATTAAATGTACAAAAGAAATATAGTGACCAAAATGTCACTTTTATAAGATTAGGGACTGAAAATGAAATAGTCCAAAATAAGAAATTTATTATGGAAATTGTTCAAAAATGGGTTCGAACAATTGTTTAATGTCCAAATTGGTCACTAAAGACCTAGGGACTAATTTAGCAATTTGCAAAAAAATTAGGAAATTTTTTTAGAAAATTTTATATTCAAATAGTCATGTTCAAGAATTAAATTAGCAGTGTTAGATTTAAGTCAAACACAAGAATGGTGATGTATATGTTAATTGGTTCTATACAATTTCAAAAGAAAACGAAGGAGACCCAAGTGATAAAAAGAAGGATAAGATTCGTGAGTAAAGCTTAGTGAGGCTGTACTTCACTAAAGCAACTGAGTGCATTTACATGTTTAATTTATAAATAGGAAGACTATAAATAGGAAGACTAGCGAATAGTCAACCTTAACTATAAATAATGTTACATGATATGTAAGTATGTATGTATGCTAATCTATGATGCCATGAACATGTTTATATATGATGAAGTATGAGATATGAAATACTTAATTATATGATAATATATGTTTACCATGAACATTTGTGATGAAGCATGAAACATGAATTGTTTAACTATATGATTAAAAATGATATTAAGTTGATGATAAAATAAATGCCCAAGTATTGTGTATGAGAGTCCATGGTATAGTTGGCATGCCATAGAGTCTTTAGCAGCTGCATCCTTATGTTTATGTTATCAAACATATATTGTGACAAAATGATTGTGTCACGTGCAACATGGGGATCTATGCTCGCTGTGCCTGAGTGCACTGTCGAGGTGCATTATGTTTATGGGGAGCAAAGAGCGTCACCGAGTACGTACTCATCTTTACGTTTACGTTAGACACTACAGTGTCTTTTCAAGATGACTTGTGTACCTCAACCTCATATAATGTACTTTGGGCAATGATAAGTGAATCATGTCATGTATATAAAATATGTTACATACTTAAATCATGTTATATGAAAGAATCATGCCATGAATAGGAATCATGTTATGTATATGAACTATGTTATATATACAAATCATGTTATACATGTGAATTATACCATGTATGTGAAATATGTTATGCATACGAAATATACCATATTTATGACTTACTTTATATTGACAGAGTAGTGGAACCAAGATTAATTTAGGAATTTATGACATGGCCATAAATATCTAGTGACTATGGAAACCTTGATAATACTATCCTATCTTAAGTAGAGAATTTGATATGTTATCAAATGATAAATATTATTTCACTTTATTGTTGTTAAATGAAAATATGTCTCACTAAGTTCGTACTTAGCGTTTGTTTATTTCACACGTAGGTTCTCCAAGGTAAAGTAGCGGGAATGAGCAGTATTTTGTTAAAATCAAGTTACAATAGTAGTTCACGGTATGTACATTTTACGTTATAATCTTGATGTCTAGTGGCATGTACTCGTATGTATGTAAACTTAAAGTATAACTGTTTTGTATATTTAAGTTTATAATATGTTTACGTATTGTTAAGAATGTATGGATTTAGAATATGGCTTACTACAAATGTTTATGATTTATGACAAAGTCAAATACTATTTAACCCTAATCGCTTAATAATTTAAAATTAAGAAAGGGTCTAGGCATGGTACCTAGTTTTCACCCTGAATAATATTTTTATTTCAATAACATTTCTATGAATTTTATAAAATAATTTAGGGTCGAAACTAGCTGCTTTAAGCTAATGTAGATTTCAATTCAAAACTGAAAAGGGTTAAATTACAAGATACTATTTAAAAAAAATCAAGTCAAGTTTTCTTATTAACTTTGTAACATCTTTAATGTATATTCGGTCTACAAGTATTCGTTAAGGGTGTTGCACTATCAACCATAATTCGATAATGAGCATTTCATACTCAAAATATGAAATCTGTTTTATTTTAGATAAATCATTCTTCCATATCCATGCATCACGTATGTCATTTAATATCTCTTTAATCAACATACATTTTCATTATTATCAAAGTTGCTTATTGCAAGTCTTCTTCACATTATATACATATATATACATTTATTCATCTCACATATAATAAATAAACAAAAATACACTCACATGGGCCATTTATTAGCATGCCTCACTAAATTCTACGCGATCCTTTCCTTTATAGAACCTCGAACCTTCTTTGATTCAGACTTGACTTGATTAATCACATGAATAAGATAACATGTTTGTTAGATTCAAATCTAACAATACCTTAAACACGTCGTCTAATATAATCATTCGAATATAAAATTTCTAAATATTTTTCCTTTCTTCCTTGTACTATTCAAAAACTCATTATGGTCCTTAATAACCATTTAGAACTTCCATTAACCCTTTCAAGCTTACTAACTAATTAACCTTAGATACAAAATGTATCAATTCTCATTTTTTGGTAGATTGCACTACCTTCAAAGAAATATTTCTATAAAATAATTTACAACTCGGAATTCGATTCTATTTGTTCTGAAAGAAACTAGATTCAATAAGCTTTTAAACCATATAAATTAATATCCCAAATTCAACTTGTACGATTTATGGCAAATTTTCAAAGTCAATTACAATGTTGGAATTCGGAACATACTGATGCACTGTTTTTTGACCTTTCGTCACTTAAAAATTCATATCTTTTGACTCGAAACTCGAAATCAGTTTCCGTTTGTTGGAGATGAAACTAGACGAACAAATCTTTACATCGATATAAAATTCATCATATAAACATTTTGTAGAATTTATGGTGAATTTTCGAATTCACTGCCAAAATTCAATCTTCTACATAGCTTTCCATAATTAACTTCTAATTTATACTAACTTCTTCTTATTTTTCTACTTGTCAATTTAGTCCCCTAACTTGCTTCAAACCACCAATTCATCATCTTTTTCATCAAATAATAATTCAAAATAATTCCCTCTAATTTTCTTTCTTTGCCAAAGTAGTCACTAAAATGCAAAGGTAAGGATTCAAACTTCTTAACTTCGTAATTTAGTCCTCAAATCAACATTACTACCTTAATTCTATTATTTTGAATAAAAATCAGATTTAATCCTCATCCAAGAATTCATTTCCTATTTGGTCACTTGATTTTGACAAACTGTCAAAATGGTCACTAATTCAATTCAACATCGGTTTAGCATTCTAACATCAATTTCACATCTCCAACATCATTAATTACATAAATACACTCCAATTTCATAAAATTCAGATTCGGTCCCTTAACTTTGAAGCTTGCCGAATTGGTCCCTATATATTTAACTTAGGGTTTTGCTTTCAAACAACAAATCAAGCTTACTAGATCATTAATCCAACATCACAAACCCTAAGTTACACTTGAATCCATAAACCCTAATCTTCTCTATACAAACCAAAATACGTAGGGTTTAAATCCCAACTGAATAACATGATTCTAACATCATACAAGCATGATTCTAACTTAAAATCAACCATGGATTCATAAAATCATAAAAGCCCCAATTTGTTCATAAACCCTAATTTCTTCATCATATCAAATCTCATCAATCAAGCAAGTATTCTATGAATTATCTACATCAAAAGATAGAGCTCGAAGAATAGAACAACTTTGTAGCTCGAAAAATTACCTTAAAATCGAGCTTGAAAAATTTTCCTTCTTCTTTCTCCTCTTCACCACGGTTTTGGAAGGTATTTTGGCTGATAATTCATTCATATTTCATGTATTTATGCCACTTTTATTATAAAAAATGAATTTTTAATTCAATAAATTCCACTTTCCAAAAATACCCCCAACTAGATCGATGTTTCTAATTTTCCATTTTGTAACATTCCAACTAGACTTAGTTGGATTCTAATCAGACACTATTCATGACTAAAATAAATCTCAAAATTCCTTCCATGTCCCTTTTGGGAAAAATGACCAAAATACCTTTTACCGATCAACTTATTTACAAAATTGTCATTCCATATCATTTCGATCGATCTAAATTTTTCCCAATATTTTTAACATCCAAATATTCATAAAATAATATTTTATATCTCTTCTAAGATCCATGGAACTATCTCTAAAATTTTAGCTCGATCCTATTTACCGATAATTATCGAGAATTTTATCGACTACTAAATAAATTCCTTAATCAAAATAAATCATAGGATTCATCCTGAATCGAACTAAAATATTTTCAAAACTTGGGAATGATTTTTATATCCTTATTCTATCATATAGTAAAATTTCAAAATTTTCCAGTTCGATCCGGATACCCGAATTCCACTTAAACTTTGACTGCGATTTCCCAATAATGAAATATCGGTTCAAACCAGAATTCCACATTCGATCCACACCCTTAGGTGATCTATCTATTTATGAAATGAAAACCCCTAACTTTTGGGAAATTACAACTTTAGTCCTTCAACTTTTCATATTTAGTCTTGTACCACTCAAGTTTTTTACTGCTTATCATTTTGGTCACTAAATTTTAAACTTCAATTCTCATTCCAATTTTCCTCAAATTTCGACCAAACTTTGCAAGTACCCTAATTAACTTGCCCTCTATCATTTGATGCTTTTAAATCTTAGAAATTCCTTTTCCATAACCCATAATCGAATAAATCCTAAATTTTATATTTTTGTCATTTTAGTCACTAAGATAACTTTTAAGCTATTATCTTAGTACTAAATGATCCTTAATCAACTTAGTAAAATTTGGGGTATTACAATACGACTAAATACCATGAATCTAGTTTGCGTTTAACTTCGGAATCAAAATCTGATTCGAAAGTCAGTTACACATGAGAAAAGTTAGAACATCTCACTACGTTAAAAAACTGGCACATAAAAGGGACATAATAAACGAGATGTTAAAAAAGAATGTTAGTGATAATAAAGAAACGTAGGTAAAATGAAAAAAATATAGATTGAATAAGGAAAAAGGTATTTACATACATATATATTAATAAAAATATAATAAATGTGTAAAGGATATAAATAAATAAATAATAACTATAAGAAAAAATAATGGTAAAAATTAACAAAACTATTTAAACTTACTGATGGGGACTAAATTGAAAGGAACGTCAATTAAATGGATTAGAACAAAACAATAACAAAAACTTACTGATGTCGTTTTTCGAGTTTTTTTTTTGGATTGTATTTGTGGCTCCTCACTCTCTTTCTCGTTTTGACAGGTTCAATTTAAGGGTGAGCAAAACTCGACTTGACTAAAAAATCTAATTTTTTTGACTCGATTCGAGACGAAAAAACTCAATTCCTATTGATTCGACTCGAAATTTCATAAACTCGACCCGAAAAAATTTAAATAAAGTTTGAGTTGGAAAATAGAAATTCGAATAACTCAAAATTTTTACTAATTAGTGGATTGATTTTTAAATTTAACTCGTGTCTCTTAATTTTTCCTGATATATATATCGATATAAAAAATATGAAAAAATATGTCAAGTATGAAAAAAAATTGAAGAAATATATGCCATATATGAAAAAATATATATATGCATATCTTATATGATTAGAGAAAGACGTTTAAATTAGAATCAAATTGTATTGTAACATGATAAATAATTACAATTAGATTTGTATAAGAACTCGAAAACTCGACTAGACTAAAACTATAATCGAATTTCGTAAGCTCGACTCGAATTAAAATTTTTTTAAATAAAATTTGAGTTATAAAATATGACACGTCAATTCAAATAACTTGAAATTTTTGACTCAATTTGATCGAACGCTCACCCCTAGTTCAATTTTTCTTTTGAATTCCTTCGTTCCGATGGGTTTAAATAGAAAGGTACTATACATTTTGCTAAAATTCTCCATTTTTATTTAGTTTCTTATTGGTGTTATAGAATGATTTAAAGTTTATTATGTTCTCCTTTCATGACTACTACAAAAAGAACCGGTGTTGTCTGAATAGATCCCTAAGTAAATCTTTAACCACCCCCAAATATAAAAAAAGGCATAAAACTAAAAAATGCCCTAACATTTGACTGGATTGTCACTTTGGCCTCTATCTTTTTTAGAACAATTCAACCCTCAACGTTTTATTTTGGGTGCAAAATAGCACTCTGCAGATGAAAACTGTCAGTCAACTGATGGTAAATGACTTGAAATGACGGGACAAACCTATATGGCAGTGCACACTAACATGACAAGATCATATAGACAAATGAGTTGACTTGAAAAAAAGTTACATCAGTCAAAAAATAATTTTATAAAATTATATAGAATATAAAATATTTTTTCTATTGACTTATCATTCTGTTAAGTCATTTCTAATTGTTTACCGTCAATTTTCTAACGATTTTCATCCGCATAGGGGTTATTTTGACCTAAAATGAAGCGTTGAGAGTTGAATTGTTCTAAAAAAAATAGAAGTCAAAATGACTATTCAATCAAACGTTGAAAGTATTTTTTTAACTTTATATCAATCAAAAGTATGAGATTTATTTGAATTGCAAATCCATCGAGTTTACAAACACTTGTAGTGTTACCTAACTATTAAAATAAAAACATTTTCACTCATTTTCAGATTTGCCTTAATTTGGCACTTCGTTCACAAATTTATACACATGTATATAAAACACGTTAAAAGAACAATGAGAATGTAACTATCGCACTACTATTTTTCGTTTGATGTTTAATTTCAACCAACAATTTTCATAATATTTTGCGTTTGGTATTAGAGAGGTGTTTATGTGTTAGGTCAAGTTTGACCGAGTTTATGCATGAAATTAATATATTTTATCCTTGCTTAGTTCACTTTAAAATATGATGCTCAAATTTTATTTAAATATCTCCATATTTGTAAATGACTAATCAACTCGTTCGTATAAATTTTTTTAAAATATTTATTATATATTGAATTTAATTTTTAATAATTTTATATATTTTTATTAAATTTATTTTTCATTTTTTATACATTATATATGGTTATAAATTCAATTTTTATACAATATAATTTATATAAAAAATTTGATATACAGGCCGTGTAAACTTTAGTTTATACGTGCCTTTTAGTTTTAGGAGTTAGGATTTTAGTTTAGGGTTTAGGTAGTAGGGTTTAGAATTTAAGGTTAGTGTTTAGAATTTAGGGTGTAAGGTTTAGAGTTTAGTCTTTTAGGGTTAGGAATATAGAATTTAAGTTCTATAATGTAAATATACAGACTTGTGTACACAGCATGTGTATCAAAATTTTACCCAAAATAAAATAGCATAATATATTATAAACTTAAAAAGCAAGTTAGATATGGCTTGAGTTTTGTATGTTGGAGTCTACACCTAGGGGCAGACTGTAATGTGAAGAGGGCATGTTCCTCAAGATTGTGAGAAATTAACATTTAGTCTTTTAATTTTTTTAAATAGTTTAATTTGTCCCTGCAAAATATTTTGGAAATTTTTATTATGTTTCAACAGTTTTAAATATTTTTAATTGAATCCCTTTCTAAAATTTATAAAAATTCTACTAAGTCTCATTTTTTTGAAAATTTTAATTAGACCTTAATTTTTTTAAAAATCTTTAAATTAATACGTATAAACTTTTAGAAAAATTCAATTTAAGTTAATTTTTTTAAAAAAATTAAATAACTCCCCAAACTCTGTTTCCAAGATCTGCTACTGCCTAAACTCAACTTATATTTTAAACAGACATACTTCTTTTATTCAATCTCATTTTTTGTCCACAATATTTTTGTCCAAATTCTCTCGGATTTCAAACTTAACCAGATAGTCAAACCCTTTAACGGCTCAATTTGTTATACATTTTGAGACAAAGATGAAATTTCGTTGGTACATTAGCAAGGAATAACTAGGACCAATTATAAGCGAGGTTGATGAGAAAGAACAGAAGAAGAAAAAGGAGTGGTCAGTTGTTGATGATTAGTTCAAAATTAATATTGTCAATCCGTCATCGACAAAGAGAGAGAGAGAGAGAGAGAACGACGTTTAGGAGAGAAAATGAAAGAAGATTTTTTTAGAATTTTTGATTAAATGTTGAACTTCTAATAACCGCTACATATGGAATGAATTAAGCCATAGACAACTCTTGGCATTGAAGTGTAGATGATTTCTCTCACAGGTGTCCCTCGACTAGCACCGGCTAATGCATTTGCAGCTCTATTGTAGTCATGACCAATTCCACACTTCTCAATCAAGTAGAAGCATATGTTGAATAATGGAAACAAGTGTATTGGTATGAAGAGCGTCAAAGTTACCGTACTTAAGCAGCTCAACTACCTCAACGTTGTCTGTTTCTATAACGAGACGCCTATGACCCAAACTCTAAATATGATTTAGAGCGTCATGAACTCCCCATAGCTTGGCGAAAAGAACAGGGCATTATCCCAAACCCCTGGAAAAATCGATAATTCAGTCACCATTTTCATCACGGATTAAGCCTCCACACGCCGTTGCAGAATTCGACAAGCGAACAACACCGTCTACGTTAGCTTTCACCCAACCTGGTTGTGGGGGTAACCAACAACTCGAAGTGTCTGTAGGTGCTGGATCGGACAACCTCTTGGCTTGCATGACAGAAATCAATCTCGAGCATTCAACCAAGATTAGTTTCGAACCCCTATAATCCTCGTCGAACAAGCATTTGTTGCGGCGATTCCAAAGAGAAATGAACAATATAAAAGAATTCTACAACGGTCATTTTGAGTATAAGTAGATGAGACTCTCGTTGTGCATTATTGTCGTAACCATATCAAACGAACGATGAAACATGTACAATTCTAAAAGGAGAGTCCAAGCCAGCTAGACTAGATCATCTGACTGCTTATTGCTTTCTCTATGGACAATATTAATATATTTTTCTTCATGACTTCGTTGTTTGGTGAGTAATCTAGGTGGTTCATTACTCAAGCTACATCGTGGGATCAAATCAATATATATGCATGGCAATGACTTATTTCCATCAGAAATGTTTCGAGTTATAATAAAAAGGTCAATGACAACATAAAAGTTTACTTGAAAGTATGATTAATGTTTTCATCTTATATGGATGATTATATGATTTTTTTTATTAACGTGAGATTTATAAGACTAATATGTGAATTTCATAATTGTATATGATTAATTTTTTATTATAAATGAAAAAAAACCCTCAAATCATGAAAAGATTAAATTGTAAATCTCACGTATTTTACGACCAATCATTTAATTATTTAAAAAATTATAATGATAGAACTCAACGAGTGGTCCTCGTAGAAAAGAAGATTATGTTTATCCTAAGAGATTTGGGTTTGAACAACTTTGTTTATAAGTGTGTGCATTATCAAAGAGTTAAGCAAAAATATAAACATATACTACCTTTAAATCACATTAAAGCTATTAAAAAAGGCTTAAGGGTTCAATAAACCCCTAAACTTTTACAAAAAAAATCAATTAAGCCTCTAAAATTTTTTTTTGTACCCAATTAAGCTCTCAAACTCAAGAGAAAAAAATCAATTTAGCCCTTTGACCAATGTTTGACCGTTAACTTTAACGGGTTTTTTTAAATTTTTTCTAACACATGTCGCAACAAGATAATGCCACTTGTCATTTATAAGAATTTTTAAGTTTTAATTTTTTAAAAATACATAAAAATTAGAAAAAATCTAAAGTTTTTTGAAAAATTCTAAAAATTATTTAAAAATATAAAAAATATTTTTGATTTTGAAATTTATTAAAAATTATATATAATATATTTTTTAAAAAGATTAAAATATTTTAAAAATTAAAAAATATTAAATAGTATTACAAAATTATAAAAAATTGAAAAAATATAAAATAATAAAAGTTATTTTAGTTTTTAAAATAACTTTTATTGTTTTATATACTTTTTAAAATAACTTTTATTGTTTATAATTTAAAAATCAAAATAACTTTTATTGTTTTATATTTTTTAAAATTTATTTTTATAATTTTATAATAATATTTAATATTTTAAAATTTTTATAATATTTTAATTTTTTGAAAAATTATTATTTATTATTTTTGAATAAATTTTGAAATTAAAAAATATTTTTTAAATTTTTTTCTGATTTTTATATATTTTTTAAAAATAAAATTTAAAAATTCATAAAAATGATAAGTGACATTATCTGTAGCAACATGTGTCAAAAAAAATTTAAAAAAATATAAAATAATATAAGTTATTTTGGTTTTTAAAATAAATTTTATTGTTTTATATTTTTTAATTTATTTTTTATAATTTTATAATAATATTTAAAACTTTTAAAATATTTTAATATTTTGAAAAATTATTATTTATTATTTCTGAATAAATTTTGAAATTAAAAAATTATTTTTTAGATTTTTTTTCTGATTTTTATATATATTTTAAAAAATAAATTTTAAAAATTCCTAAAAATAACAAGTGGCATTATCATGTTATGACGCATGTCAATTTTTTTTATAAAAAAACTATTAAAATTAACGATTAACATTGGTCAAAGAGCCAAATTAATTTTTTTCTTTGAATTTGAGTACTTAATTAGATATAAAAATAAATTTAGAATTTAATTAATATTATTAAAAAATTTGAGGCTTATCAAACCCTTAAACTTTAAAATCTATTACGATGACATCTTTGTTAAAAAAAACCATGTCTTCTCTCAACTCTTTGAAAAAAGACCTTTAAATTTTCTTCGTGTAGTGGGTTGTTTTTCGATGACAATTGGTCTTCTTTTTTTTTTCTCTTCTTACCCTGAAATATCCTTTTTCTTTTTTCTTCTACGGTCATTTTGATGTTTTCTTCTGATTCGATGGAAAATCACCTCCCTGACAATCATGGATCAAACTCAAGCGTCGTTTTTGAGAGAAGAAAGAGTAACTCTACCCCGTGAACATGGGTCCAGAAGAACTAGGTGGAGGATTATTTTTTCTTCGATTTGTCTTCATACTTTTTTTCTTTTGCTGATTGTTTTTGCTTTCTCGTTTGTCTTCACTTTTTTGCAGGCTTTCAGTTTCTCCAAATGAAGGAATGAGTCAAAAACTTTCTCTCCAACGATCTGATGTATGGTTTCAAATGTTTGCTTCCTTTCTAGCGTCTTTGTCAAGGGATTTCTCCTGTTTCAACGGTATTTTTCGACGAGAAAGAAAAATATTTGGGTTCAAACGACATTCATGATTTTCTCCACGTCGTCTTTGCCAGTCTCTGATCCTTAAAACATTCGTCAGTGTCACCGGCCGTCAAAAACCCCTCTAGTGAACCCATCGTTAGTTCAGACGACCGTTGTCACTATTCTTTCCTTATCTGAGTATTATATATTTAGGGTTTGATGTTGTTTTCTTTTCCTTTGCACGGATTACTGGCCCTTGGGCCTTTTCGTGCCCTTATTTTCTATGGGCCTATATTTGCCTTTTGTATGATAACTTTCAAGTTGGAATGAAATTTCTCCCTTGATTAAAAAAATAATACCATGGTGATAGAGGCGAAGTCGGAGAGTGTGCACTGTGCAGTGACCTTAACCTCAAAAATACTGTAATTTTTTTTTCTTACACTTTTTTTTAATCTTAATTTTATCTAAAGAAAAAGAAAAAAATTTTAAGGAAAGAAAAAGAATATTCTTAGTATATTTAGAATCTATGATCTAAAAAATAAAGAAACAAAAATAAACAGTTTGATCAATCGGTCAAATATACTTACTATCAAAAATAATATAATTAACTTTTAATTTCTTTAAAATTAATAATATTTTAAATTAATATAATAATAAAAATACTCTTTGACCTCAGAATTGTATAATTTAATTCCAATCTCCCTTAAAAAAAAATCTAGATTCATTCTTACCCAACAAGAGATTAGTTACTGCTACTAACTAAGTGGATACCCTAATAGACTGGATTTCAATTTTCAACCTTGTAAGGATAATAATAAATCCGATAAAAATATATGTACTTACTAACGAACAAAATAAATAAATAAATAAATAAAAATATCCAGAAAATCAAAGGACAGGCGGGCTCTGATATTGTACTGCTACACCAACAGACGAGATATCTTACGACTCCAAAGCCAACCCAAATCCTGTCTTTTGGACTGCCCCTCTCCCATCACAGCCTCTCCTTTAACGTCAAAATGCGTGTCATGTTAGGTCCCCATACAATAATCCGACGGTTATAAACCTAAAGCACAGCATACACCGAGCCACACATTAGCACACTCCCTCCACCTTCAAACAGGAAACAGCTAAAACGTACCGTCACTTAACAGACAACCCAAGGAACAGCTACCAGCAGCAGCAGGGTCAGCCGTGGGGGTCAGCACTTTCAGGCTTCAGCAGCCAAAACAAACCAACACGGCAAACGAACAGTCGAAGCCAGAGAGACCCTTCTTTTTCTCCCCATCTTTCATTTTCTCTTTTGGCGCTCTCAAAATTTAAAAAGAAAAGGAAAAAGTGGGATTAGGGTTGTTTTGGGTTATTTTTATTTTTGGTTGTTGAAGTAAAGAGTTTCTAGAGAGAGAAGTGGGGGGAAATGGTGAACCCGAGATGTTATTTGGACATATGTATAGGAGGAGAACTCGAAGGTCGGATAGTGATTGAGTTGTATAAGGATGTTGTGCCCAAAACTGCTGAAAATTTCAGGGCTCTGTGCACCGGTGAGAAAGGCGTTGGACCCAACACTGGTGCTTCTTTGCATTACAAGGTTCTTAATTTTTTTTTCTCTTTTTCTTATAAACAACACTAACATGTGTATGTAAATGCATGAGATTATGTCTTCTTTACCGTTTATTTTTTTTTCTTTCGTCCTGGCTTGTTTAAAGTGTTTGCATTCTTTGATTTGAGTTTAGTGGGCGGTAAAGTTGGGGCGGGGTCTGGGGTTTTCTTTGAGTAAAGTAAACCCCCTTTTTCTTTTGTGCTTCTTTTATGAAATTTAGCTTCCAAGCAGTCTTAATCTTAAGATAAATGATTGTTTGTTAGGGCTTACATTTTTCTTTGCACAGTATTATGTGATAATACATATGATATAAACTACAATTAATTTAGTTGTAAAATGTTTGAATATTTATTTACAGGGTGTGCGATTTCATCGTATTATCAGAGGTTTTATGATACAAGGTGGTGATATATCAGCTGGTGATGGAACTGGAGGAGAATCCATTTATGGCTTGAAATTTGAAGATGAAAATTTTGTGTTAAAACATGAAAGAAAAGGAATGTTATCAATGGCTAATATGGGGCCTAATACTAATGGATCTCAATTCTTTATTACAACTACTCGAACGCCTCACCTTGATGGAAAACATGTGGTTTTTGGGAAAGTTATAAAAGGAATGGGTGTTGTTCGTTCGATTGAACATGTTGCTACTGAGGATGGTGATTACCCCACTCAAGAGGTTATAATTGCAGGTTGTGGAGAAATTCCTGAAGGAGCAGATGATGGAGTATCAAACTTTTTTAAGGATGGTGATATTTATCCTGATTGGCCGGCTGACCTTGACAAAAAACCTGATGAAATTTCTTGGTGGATGGAGGCAGTGGACTCGATCAAAACAGTTGGAAATGAGCAATACAAGGTATTTGATATCATTTTAAGGTCTTCTGTGGTATAATTTGCACTTTTTTCCCCTTTTTGTAGATTGCACATGTCGTTTCCTCTATTATGGATGATTAAGATTTCTACTTTGAATTGTGAATGCCTAACGATGGAGCATTCCGTTGATTATCATTATCTGTTGTTTGGAAATTTGATTTACTGCTAAAATGTCACTCATTAGATATTCCTAGCTTTCCCGTCTTGCAGAAACAAGACTATAAAGTTGCTCTCAGAAAATATTGGAAGGCTTTGCGCTACTTGGATGTATGTTGGGAGCAAGAGGGCGTCGATGAAGGTGCATAGTTTAGTTTCTTTATTTGACGATTGTGATGTTATTGCCATGAATCCTTAGTTTTTCTGATAACCATTTTCTTCCTCTTTAACTTGTCATTGAACAGCAAAGAGCTCATCTTTAAGGAAGACCAAATCCCAGATATTTACAAACAGTTCTGTAAGATTTTGAATTCCTTGAAAATGTTATGTGATCTATGGTTCATAGTTTTAGGCATCTAGAATGGTAAATTTAGATCATTCCTATCTTCTTTCTCATATTCTAGATTCTCATTAGTGGAATCAGCTCTGTAATGGTTGGTTTGGCAGTATGTGATAGTAAGGAGTTTCTCTACATCATTACTTGTTGCCACTTATGCATATTGTTTTCCCGAAATTGATGTTCGTTTCCTTTCGTATAACTGCCGTCTTCGTTGTCTGCTTTAGGCCTGCAAGTTGAAACTAGGTGATCTAAAAGGAGCATTGCTGGATGCAGACTTTGCAATTCGAGATGGAGAAGATAATGTGAAAGCTTTCTTTCGCCAAGGCCAGGTCAAAACTTACAATCTCTATGCCATACAAAGCCAAGTTCTCCATTTCTTTTTATTGGTTGACTATATCGGAACTTCCCCAACCTTACGTATTTTGTAGTTCCCGTATTTTTCTAGTTGATTTGAGGGTTGAACCTTGCATCTTTATAATAAAATAAACTGAGAAATCCAGAAGTTGTGTGTGTGTTTGTCAGTTAGCCGTTAGGCCTCATTTCTTACTCTTAGGCTAAGATACATGCATGCCTGTTTGTACTGAAATGAAAATTGTTGACTCTTAAATGGGCGAATTGTAGTTTTACATTGGATGCCTTTTATATGTGCTTTGATTTTTAACTGATTTCAGGCATATATGGCACTTAATGACATTGATGCTGCAGTAGAAAGCTTTAAGAAGGCATTGGACTTGGAGCCAAATAATGGTCAGTACAATATGTCTCCAGTGAAAATACTCTTCCATTTTCTTCCTCCCCCTTTATTCTTTTGAGGCTGAAAGGGGATCATTAGGCTTTGAGTCACCGGGTTAAATTGCATACAGAAATGTGTTGAACCTTGTTTACCTAGATTATTTGCATTGTCCTTGGTACTCATTCATCTAGACCACGTTTTCTGGCCTACAGGTGGAATAAAGAAAGAGCTTGCGGCTGCGAGGAAGAAGGTCGATTCATCATCTATTCTTTTTATTAAAGATGTTAAATATATAATGCTCTCTTTCCTGCACTTCCCTTTAAATTCATCCCTGGAGCTAACCGAGTTTGTAAAACTACTGCAGATCGCTGATAGACGAGACCAGGAGAAAAAGGCGTACTCTAGAATGTTTCAGTAGGATCTTTAGCCAAAATTATGGTACAACAACTACCTTTATATTTGGTTTTCTGATTATCTAAGTTTACACTGTGTACTAAACCATAATTGGATATGTAGGCAGCCTTTTGCTTTGTTTCTTTTTTCCCTACAACGTCATGTATCCCGCCTTTTGAGTTGTTCCTAGTATCCGGCATGATTAGGAAAAAAACAAGGTATAACTTTTTTTAACGGGTTCCTGCAAGAAATGCGTTTTATCTTTGTTAGAAAAGGGCCTTAATAATTCAAGAAGAAAATAATAATAATCAGTAAAAATTAAATACGATTATTATTATATCTAACAAATTATAAATCAAATGCAACAAAATTCAAAACATAAATTGAATATTAAAGCAGTAAAGCAGAATTGTTTAGTTGTATACGGACAACATTTCATATGAACATATTTGTTGAGGCATATGATTTCATGGTTTTCTTAAGATAGATTCGTCCGTTCTTATGATGCTTGAAAAACGTTGGACGTCTATCTCTCATATACAACAATAGAATAATCAATTGCATTAGCACAGATGTAGAGATCACAAATTGGAAGCTTGCCTTCGTCTATCATCGTGAAAAAAATAAAAAACTAAATGCATGATGGGTTTTTTAGAGAAAATAGAGAGAGTTGAGAGGAAATGCTCTTAGCTTACAATGTTCGTTGTGTTTTCTCTCTTTGCTGAGGGAGTTCTAATCACAATTGAATTCAAAATTTAAAATAAAAAAGATATTATCTGATAAAATTTATCTAAATATAGTTATTCAGATTCACAAAATTTATTTTGAATTTCAAATTATTTGACTAATTCTTGGATGATGATTTTGAATTTAGGCTAAAATTTCGGCAAGTTCATACTAAGCCCAATCGAATTGGACATTCATGTTGGCCCACGGCGTGCCTGAGCATAAGTCACAATCTTTGGTAAGCTTATTCAACAACCCATTGGTTGGTTCCATTATATATACACCTCTCACATTTGGTCTCTAACCAATATGAGATTCAAGCTTACTATTTCCTCACCAATCTTTGCAAGTTGCCTACTTTGAGCATTAATTTTTCATTCACCACTCAACCAATTTGAGCATATGAGATATCATTGTAAAGATCTCATGGAGTAGAATATGAAGACGTAATTTTATGATTCGATTATCCATTTTTACCCATTGAATATATGCCTCAAAATTTTCATATTATCATAGTTTTCCAACAATCCCTTACATGAATGAAATTGATGTTTTAAAATCATTTTGACTCGATGTGGTGATAGATTCTACGATCGATAGTTGCATAGGATATGTAGGTGTCCACCCTTGAACCTTCCATTGTGGAAGTATATTTATTTTACTGGCTGACCAGTAGACGTGGTGTCTTTGAACTGTTCTGCTATTTGTGTAAACGATGATACACTCCACACAACTATCTTTCTGGCAAGAATGTTAGTTCTCATGGGTATGTCCATATAGCTGTGAACATCGCCTGGTTCTGAAGAGTTTTGAGAGAACTTGTAACACCCCCTTCCCGTATCCGTACACCGAACACGAGTCGGAAATGTCACAGCAGTTTAAAAATCATTATACTAAAAAATTAGGTCAAATTTAAAATTTTCAAATATTAACATACCATAAGTAATTAACTTAACATATAATAATTATACATATCGTACCATGTAATTTTATTTACATAACCAAAATTACAAGGTAGGCCGGTTAACTGGTTTCACAAAATAACAGATTATTTTAGTACATGCCCCTAATTTCTAACAAAACAAGATGTCGTAAGTACAGAAAATAACCTGTTGACGTGCTAATCTCCTCCAAAAGAGATAGAGTTATGCAACACCTTGCTACTACTCTCAGCTACCTACGCGTATTTCAGAAAATACACGCTGAGAATATTCTCAGTGAGGCATAAGGTAGGTAACTTATATAAAATAATTGTAAATGCATGATATTTTCATAAATCAAGTCAACAATTAAATTCACATACTTTAAGAGTGCAAGAATAATTATGCAAAAGCACATATCATAATAAATCTCTAACCTGAAAAATCACATAGCCCAAGGTAAATATCGAGTGACTAATATACGAGTCATGTACTTTAAAGGTACCAGTCTTCTCATATATGGCTCGTAGGACATTATAAAATGTCAATAACTCGTAGGACACATAAGTATCAATAGCTTGTAGGACACATTAAAGTGTCGATAACTCGTAGGACACAATAAAGTGTCAATATCTCGTAGGACTCTAATGGTATATCACTATATTGTCAGACTCAATATTATACTACCAAGGGCAATATAAAATAATTTTCCCGCAAATATGGCAAGCAACCTAAATTTCACATATAAATATCACATAAAAGAAATTTCATATTGGAGCAGTTCATACTCCAATATGTCATATAATATTTCATCGGTATACTGCCATAAAAATAATATCATATAATTTATCATGTAAATATCATGCAAAAATCATATCATGCTAAGTTAAAAATCACGTCACATATTAATTTAAAACAATTATACACTCACCTTTGCCTCGTATAACTTTTAATACTCGATTCAATCCCGAACCTTTTCCTTTCCCTTTTTAGTTCGATCACGATTGGTATCAGTATCTACACAACAAATAACATATACCATTTCAAAGTAAATGTTAGAACATATACATATATAATAATGGGAAGTAAATAAATAACTATCCATTATTAACTAAAATTGATCCGATAAATCTTCCATATTCGAACCAATATTTTTCATATTTTTCCTTAAAATTCCAACTTTTCCCAAAATTCACAATTTAGTCCCTAAGGACTCTTTTAACCTTCCAAACATCATTTCCAAGCCAAATCCCGTCATTTCTTATCATTTGCACTTTAGGACCTAAACTTAAAAAAAATTCACAACTTGATCCTTTAATTTCCAAAAATTACAATAAGTCCTAAAGTCACCAAAAACTTCAAATTAAGCTTCCATATCACTTAACTTGATTTTTCAACCTACTACACTTCAAAAATAAGTTTTGCAGCCAAGTCCCTAAACTTTCCAAAAATTTACAAATTGATCCCTAATGCCAAAATAATTAGGAATTTCATTCCAAACACTTTATTTCATCATTCTATACAATTCTTCCTTCTACAACACCCTAAAATTCAACACTTGACATAAACCCTAAAAATTTCATAATTTAAGAACATGAGTTTTTCTTCAATCTAACAACTCAAACAAGCTTGAATAACATCAAACTCATCATTTCCTACTTCAAACAAAATTTTGCCATAACTTCCCCTTATTTTCCATCATTCCCGAAATGGTCACTAAACCATTTCCATGAAAACTTTCACCACTTGAACACTAGAAACAACAACACAAGCATATTTCCATCATAATAATCCATATAAACTCAAGTTTCAAGCATGCTCTTCATCCATCTAAATCTTCAAACTCAACATAGAAGCATAGAAACTAAGCAAAAATTATGTCAAATGATAGAGAATTTCAAGAGGAATAATTTTCTATTTCATGTCTTCAACCTAAAACCAACTCAAAAAGCTTAAAAATTGAATCAAAGTCCCCCACCTTGTTCAAAGATCTGTTCGGCAGCCTTGTGTAGAGCTTGAAGAAGACTAAATTTTTTTCTAACATTCTATCACTTAATTATGCCATTTGGCATAATATAATACCATTAAATTCAATTAAAAATCACATAATGCCACATGTATTTTATTTTAAATATGATAAAGCCACTTGTCTCATAAAAATGAATATTAAATTCATTTTATTCACCTTTCCAACTATGTCCCCCAACTATCCCAAAATTATTAGTTAGACCTTCTAGTTCAAATCCAACCAATTAGTTGGAAACTAACCAAATCTTAATTGAAATTCAACCAAACTAAGATAGAATATTCCAAAATAATATTCTATCACTTTTTCATAGCCTCTTGAATCAAACTCTAAAATTTATATTCGATCCGATATACCGATGATTTCTACTGCGATTAAGTCTTTTACGAAATATCGGATTCCAAAAATTCCCAAAATTTAACATAATGTTTCCTTAGTCTAAATAAGACTTCCTTCAAATTTTCATAATTTTCTGAGCCCGAATTCAATTTAAACTTTAACTGTAATTCCCCAATAATAGAAATATCGAATCGAACCAACAATTCCATATTCGATCCACACCCTTATATGATCTATTTATTTTTGCCATAAAAATTTTTATTGGGAAAATTACCATGTTAGTCCCTGTATTTTTCAAGACTTTTCACTTTTATCACCAAACTTTGAAACTTTACGTTTTAGCCACTAAACTAAAACTAACAATGCAATACCAACACTAAGCAAAAATTTGGGGTATTACAATTCTCCCCCTTAAGAAAATTCGTCCTCGAATTTTCAAAACGTACCTTGTTCAAACAAGTGCGGGTATTGCTTTTCCATTGCATCCTTTGTTTCCCATGTTGCTTCCTCTACCTTGTGATTGCGCCAAAGAACTTTAACCAAAGGTATCTGCTTGTTTCTTAACTCTTTAACACCATAAGCCAATATCTTGACTGGTTCTTCCTCGTAAGTCAAGTCTGACTGTAGCTCAATCTTTTCTGGAGCAATCACATGAGATGGATCCGATCAATATCTTCGAAGCATCGAAACATGGAAAACATCATGAATTCTGCTCATCTCTGGTGGAAGGGCCAACTTATATGCAACAGGAACAACTCTCTTCAATATCTCATACGGTCCAACGTATCTGGGACTCAACTTCCCTTTGCGACTAAATCCCATCATCTTCTTCCAAGGTGAAACTTTCAGGAACACTTTTTCTCCAACACTGAATTGAATGTCCTTCTTTTTCAGATCTGCATAGGCTTTCTGTCGGTCAACAGCCTTCTTGAGATTGTCTTGTACAATTTTGACCTTTTCTTCCATATCTTGCAATATGTCTGACTTGATAATCTTGTAATCATGCAGCTCAAACCAATTTAATGGTGATTTGCACTTTCTACCATATAAAGCCTCAAAAGGTGCCATTTGTATGCTTGCCTGATAACTATTGTTGTAAGCGAACTCTGCTAGTGGCAAGTATTTTTCCCAAGATCCTTCAAACTCAATAACACTAGCCCTCAACATATCTTCAAGTACCTGAATCACTCTTTTCGACTGACCGTCGGTTTGAGGATGAAAAGCAGTACTAAAGTTCAGTCGGGTTCCCAAAGCTCTGTGTAACGCTTTCCAAAATCTTGATGTGAACTTTGGATCTCGGTCAGATGCAATAGATATAGGCACTCCGTGCAGTTGAACTATTTCTTTAATATACAACTCAGCATACCTGCTCATCTGATAATCTGTCCTGACTGGTATAAAATGAGCTGTCTTGGTCAATATGTCCACAATTACCCAAATAGTATATTTCTTACTGGGAGTCAAAGGCGATCCTATTACAAAATCCATCGTAACTCTATCCCACTTCCATTGTGGAATCATGATAGGCTGCAACTTCCTAGACGGCACTTGGCATTCAGCTTTCACCTTCTGACAAGTTAAACACTTTGCAACAAACTCTGATATCATCATTTTCATGCCTTGCCACCATTACCTACTTTTCAAATCTTGATACATTTTGTTTGAACCAGGATGCATGGTCAACGGACTATAATGTGCCTCGGTAAGCAATTCCGGCTTCAACTCATCATCTTCAGGAATATACACTCTACCTTTATAATAAATGCATCCATTGGGTTTAACTTCATAATCTTTAACCTCACCCGATTCCACTTGTTTCATCTTTGCTGCACAATCTTTATCTTGATGCTGACTTTCTTTGATTCGACCTAACAATGATGATCTTAATTGTAATTCTACCGACAAAGAACCATCAGAATGTCCTTTTAATTGTGCATTCATAGCCCGCAGTGCAGCAAATGTCTTCCGGCTTAAAGCATCTGCCACAACATTAGCTCTGCCGGGATGATAATCAATGATCAAATCATAGTCCTTTATCAGCTCTAACCACCTTCGTTGCCGCAAATTTATCTCTTTCTGAGTCATCAAATATTTTAAACTCTTGTGATCAGTGTAGACATGGCAACATTCACCATACAAATAATGCCTCCATACTTTCAAAGCAAACACAACTGCAGCAAGCTCCAAATCATGTGTCGGGTAGTTTCTTTCATGTGTTTTCAACTGTCGAGAAGCATAAGCAATCACCTTTCCTTCTTGCATCAGTACACAACCCAAACCATTGTAGGATGCATCATTGTACAAGGTAAATTCCTTACCCGACTCTGGCTGTACTAGTAGTACTAGAGCTTCTGTTAAAACTTTCTTCAATTGATCAAAACTTTCTTGACATCTTTCAGTCCAAACAAATGGCACATCTTTCCTCAACAATTTAGTAAGGGGAGCAGCTATCATAGAGAAATTCTTAACAAACCTGCGATAATATCCAACTAGTCCCAAGAAACTACGAACCTCAATAATGTTCTTGGGAATTTTCTACTCGACAATAGACTGTACTTTCTTAGGATCAACTCTAATCCCTTCAGCCGAAGCAATGTGTCCCACGAAAGCTACCTCAGACAACCAAAACTCACACTTTGAGAGTTTAGCATACAGCTTCTTTTCTCTCAAAATCTGCAATACTATTCGCATGTGCATATCATGATCTTCTTTGGTCTTCGAATATACCAAGATATCATCAATGAAGACTACCACAAACTGATCAAGGTATGGCTGAAACACTCGGTTCATCAGATCCATAAATGCAGCTGGAGCATTGGTAAGACCGAATGGCATCACTACAAACTCATAATGACCATACCTTGTCCGAAAGACTGTCTTTGGGACGTCTTCCTCTTTAACTTTTAGCTGATAATAGCATGATCGAAGATTAATCTTGGAAAATACTGCTGCTTCTTTCAACTGATCAAACAAATCTTCTATCCTCGGCAGTGGATGCTTATTCTTTATAGTTACCTTGTTCAATTGCCGATAATCAATACACAGTCGCAACAAACCATCTTTCTTTTTAACAAACAACACTGAAGCTCCCCACGGTGAAGTACTGGGACGAATAAACCCTCTATCCAACAATTCTTGCAACTATGACTTCAATTCTCTTAACTCTGCAGGTGCCATCCTGTACGGAGTCATTGACACTGGTTCAGTTCCTGGAATTACCTCGATTCCAAATTGAACTTCTCTTTTAGGAGGCAACCCTGGTAACTCCTCTAGAAACACATCTGGAAAATCTCGAACTGTCGGAATAGCCCTGAGATCATTACTAACCTTTTGAGTATCCACTCATGTGCTAGAAAAGCCTGACAACCCTGTTCCAATAGCTTACTGGCCTTAAGAACCGATATCACATTCTTTAAACATTGTGATCCTTCGCCCAACACTATAACTTCTGAACCTTCAGCAGTCTTTAAAATCAACTGTTGTTGATGACATCTCACGATAGCATCGTGAACATGAAGCCAATCCATACCCAAAATAATATCTAATTCATCAAAGGGTAACTCCAACAAATCAGCTGCAAACTCATGTCCCTGAACTAGGAATGGACACTCCTTACTCACTTTGGTTACCCAGGCATTTTGACCAAGTGGATTGACCACTACCACATCACTCTGAATCGGTTCTAAAGGAACTTCTCTCTTTCGTACCAACTTAGAACTAATATAGGAGTGTGTGGATCCAGTATCTATTAGAACAAATACAAGTTCACCATAAAGCAGAAAAGTACTTGTAGTGATGTCAGGATCATCACAAGCATCTCTATCATCTTGTGTCCGAAGATGATAGACTCTAGCTGGAGCCCGGTCATCTCTGCTTGCACCCACCTCAACATCTTTTCTGGAATCCACTCTGGACGATCCAACAGATCCTCGTCTTCGTCCCCTCTGCATACCAACTGATCCCTGGATCTGCACAGATCTGTCATTCCAGGTCGGACAATCTCGTATAAAATGTACAGTCTTGCCGCAGCGGAAACAAGCCCCTTTAGCCATCCGACACTCTCTACGATGTGGTCGGCCACAAATCTTACATTGAGGAGGACTTTATTTACTACCAGAATTTTTTGATACTGTTCTAGCATTTTTAGAATTCCCCGTTTGGTAAGATTGTCCTCGAGCTGATGAAAATCCTGACTTTCCTTGCTGATTATATCCTTTACTCCGCTTAGATGGTTGCGAAGTAAAAGATATACCATCACCTCTTTTCTGTCCCAGTGACTCCTTTTCAGCTTTATCTCGGACATTTTCCATTGCTTTTGCTTTGTTGACAGCATCTTGAACGTCTCGGGGGGTATAAGCCACCAGAACTTTCTGATATTCTGAATCGAGCCCACCAATGAAACTATCTGTAATGGCCTTCTCAGTCGAAAGTAGCTCTGAAGCAAATCTGCTCAGCCTGTTAAATTCACACTCGTACTCATAAACTGAGCGATCCCCTTGTCTCAAGTCAATAAACTGCTGTCTCATCTCACGGACAATGATATCTCCAATATACTTCCTCCTAAATTCTCGGAGGAAGAACTACCAATTAATTTCCTCATGAACTCGGGTTGTGACAGTATTCCTGCAGATCAAGGCTTGTCCTCTCAACAGGGAAATTACACCATCTAACTTCCCTTGGTCATCACAACCAATCCGGGCTAAAATGGTATGTACATCATTTAGCCACATATTAGCTAACATCGGATTACCATCAGTATCTCCTTGGAAATCCGGAGCTTGTAACTTCTTCAATTCTTTGGGCACTGATATCTGAAGAGGTCGATTTATGATCCCATCTAGTGCCTGTAGAAAGGTGGTCCGGTCCTGAACCGACATCTCCTGTTGTACCGGTTGTTGTACCTCCTCTCCTATCTCTGGGCGTTTTCAGGCCGCACCGGGTCTGTATCATGTTGGGAACCCTCACCTTCTGACATTTGTTCTCATAACACATACTTAAACTAATAAGCAATTGCATCAATCAAACAAGTATCATTTTCCATTAAATACGACATCATAGTGGCATATACACTTTTAAACACTTTCTTTAAGTTCAAAATAATCCAGAACCGGCTAAACCTGTGGTTCTGATACCAAAAAAATGTAACACCCCCTTCCCGTATCCGTACCCCGAACACGAATCAGAAATGTCACAACAGTTTAAAAATCATTATACTACAAAAATCAGGTCAAATTTAAAATTTTCAAATATTAACATACCATAAGTGATTAACTTAACATATAATAATTATACATATCGTACCATGTAATTTTATTTACATAACCAAAATTAATACAAGACAGGCCGGTTAACTGGTTTCACAAAATAACAGATTATTTTCGTACATGCCCCTAATTTCTAACAAAACAAGATGTCGTAAGTACAGAAAATAACTTGTTGACGTGCTAATCTCCTCCAAAAGAGATAGAGTGATGCAACACCTTGCTACTACTCTCAGCTACCTACGCATACTTCAGAAAATACACGTTGAGAATATTCTCAGTGAGGCATAAGGCAAGTAACTCATATAAAATAATTGTAAATGCATGATATTTTCAGAAATTAAGTCAACAATTAAATTCACATACTTTAAGAGTGCAGGAATAATTATGCAAAACCACATATCATAATAAATCTCTAACCTGAAAAATCACATAGCCCAAGGTAAATATCGAGTGACTAATATACGAGTCATGTACTTTAAAAGTACTAGTCTTCTCATATCTGGCTCGTAGGACATTATAAAATGTCAATAACTCGTAGGACACATAAGTGTCAATAGCTCGTAGGACACATTAAAGTGTCAATAACTCGTAGGACACAATAAAGTGTCAATATCTCGTAGGATTCTAATAGTATACCACTATATTGTCAGACTCAATATTATACTACCAAGGGCAATATAAAATAATTTTCCTGCAAATATGGCAAGCAACCTAAATTTCACACATATATATGAATCACATAAAAGAAATTTCATATTGGAGCAGTTCATACTCCAATATGTCATATAATATCGCATCATTATACTGCCATAAAAATAGTATCATATAATTTATCATGTAAATATCATGCAAAAATCATATCATGCTAAGTTAAAAATCATGTCACATATTAATTTAAAACATTTACGCACTCACCTTTGCCTCGTATAACTTTTAATACTCGATTCAATCCCGAACCTTTTCCTTTCCCTTTTTAGTTCGATCACGATTGATATCAGTATCTACACAACAAATAACATATACCATTTCAAAGTATATGTTAGAACATATACATATATAATAATGGGAAGTAAATAAATAACTATCCATTATTAACTAAAATTGATCCGATAAATCTTCCATATTCGAACCAATATTTTTCATATTTTTCCTTAAAATTCTAACTTTTCCCAAAATTCACAATTTAGTCCCTAAGGACTCTTTTAAGCTTCCAAACATCATTTCCAAGCCAAATCCTGGCATTTCTCATCATTTGCACTTTAGGACCTAAACTTAAAAAAATTCACAACTTGATCCTTTAATTTCCAAAAATTACAATTAAGTCCTAAAGTCACCAAAAACTTCAAAATAAGCTTCCATATCACTTAACTTGATTTTTCAACTTACTACACTTCAAAAATAAGTTTTGCAGCCAAGTCCCTAAACTTTCCAAAAATTTACAAATTGGTCCCTAATGCCAAAATAATTAGGGTTTTCATTCCAAACAATTTATTTCATCATTCTATACAATTCTTCCTTCTACAACACCCTAAAATTCAACACTTGACATAAACCCTAAAAATTCCATAATTTAAGAACATGAGTTTTTCTTCAATCTAACAACTCAAACAAGCTTGAATAACATCAAACTCATCATTTCCTACTTCAAACAAAATTTTTCCATAACTTCCCCTTATTTTCCATCATTCCCGAAATGGTCACTAAACCATTTCCATGAAAACTTTCACCACTTGAACACTAGAAACAACAACACAAGCATATTTCCATCATAATAATCCATATAAACTCAAGTTTCAAGCATGCTCTTCATCCATCTAAATCTTCAAACTCAACATAGAAGCATAGAAACTAAACAAAAATTATGTCAAACGATAGAGAATTTCAAGAGGAATAATTTTCTATTTCATGTCTTCAACCTAAAACCAACTCGAGAATTTTAAAAATTGAATCAAAGTCCCTCACCTTGTTCAAAGAGCTGTTCGACAGCCTTGTATAGAGCTTGAAGAAGACTAAATTTTTTCTAACATTCTATCACTTAATTATGCCATTTGGCATAATATAATACCATTAAATTCAATTAAAAATCACATAATGCCACATGTATTTTATTTTAAATATGATAAAGCCACTTGTCTCATAAAAATGAATATTAAATTCATTTTATTCACCTTTCCAACTTTGTCCCCCAACTATCCCAAAATTACTAGTTAGACCTTCTAGTTCAAATCCAACCAATTAGTTGGAAACTAACCAAATCTTAATTGAAATTCAACCAAACTAAGATAGAATATTCCAAAATAATATTCTATCACTTTTCCATAGCCTCTTGAATCAAACTCTAAAATTTATATTCGATCCGATATACCGATAATTTCTACTGCGATTAAGTCTTTTACGAAATATCAGATTCCAAAAATTCCAAAAATTTAACATAATGTTCCCTTAGTCTAAATAAGACTTCCTTCAAATTTTCATAATTTTCTGAGCTCGAATGATCACCCGAATTCAATTTAAACTTTAACCGTAATTTCCCAATAATAGAAATATCGGATCGAACCAACAATTTCATATTCAATCCACACCCTTATATGATCTATTTATTTTTGCCATAAAAATTTTTATTAGGAAAATTACCATGTTAGTCCCTGTATTTTTCAAGACTTTTCACTTTTATCACCAACTTTGAAACTTTACGTTTTAGCCACTAAACTAAAACTACCAATGCAATATCAACACTAAGCAAAAATTTGGGGTATTACAGAACTAGGTCCTAATTGTCTCCTCGAAGCGACCCCACATCACTCTCACATAGGTGACTTATGTTGTTCGGCTCACCGATACACACAATGGTCATTAAAAGCTTTGCTTAGCCTATACCACTTTTGATCATTGTTTATATCATAGGAATGAACTTGGGAGAAGAACCCTCACAACGATCGCACAAGGTCTATGCAATTAGGTTGTCCCTTTGAACCTAGATCTTGGGATCTCTAGTTAACTAGGTTGGATTTTCCTTCACATCGCGCCTTAAATTTTCCTAGGATTTAGTCACGTTCCTTTCGATGTTTTCTCAATTTGATCTTGATTTAAGCCTTTAGTTATAGTAGATCCGCAACGTTATCTTTTGATCTTACAAAATCAATAAAGATAATCCCATTTGAGATCGATTATCTAATGGTATTATGTTGATGACACATATGTCTTATCTTACCATTGTACATTAAGCTCTGTGATCTACCAATTTTTTTATTTGGTTTTCACATTATATGAATATTGTAGACACGGACTTTGGCCATTCAGTAATATTCTTCAAGACATTCTAAAGTCACTTGACTTTTCTCCAGACTTGTTTGGAGCTACAAATTCAGATTTTATTATGGATATGGTTATAACCGTTTGTCTTGATGATTTTCATCCACTTGTGCCTTTAATATATTGAATATCACATATTCAACTAGCATCAGAGTATCATTCTAAACAGTAGGATCTCTGGAACAATGCAATCAATAATCTCAAGTATATCTAAGATATTTCAATACACTCATAATCTCTTTCCAGTGGTTTTCATCTAGATTGCTTGTGAATCTACTTAAATTGCTCACAATAAAAAGCAATATCTGGTCCAGTGCAGCTCATGAGGTGCATTAGACTGTCTATGACCCTTGCATATTCTACTTGGTAAATACTTTGACCTTTATTCTTGGATAGATGTTGACTCGTGTTTATTGGAGTTCTGGCTATACCAAAATCATCCTTGCCAAATTTATCAAGAATTTGTCCACATAGTGTGACTAAGTCAATATAAGATCTTCATGTGACCATTTCATTTAGATGCCCAAAATTATGTCATGTAGTCTCATATATTTCATGTTAAATCTTGAATTTAACTTACTATTGATACGTTTTACCATTTCATTGTTACTTATAAAAATGAGTATGTCATCAACATAGGGTTATATACCTATTGTCGGTAGGTTTAACATACACACATTTGTCATCCTTATTTGTCATCATGCCAATATTTTAGTTTCAACCTTTTGTTGAACATCTGGACTATCTTCATTAATAATCTCTAAAGTTCGGTTCGTTGAACTTAGATCTACTTCTTTACTTATACAAGGAAGTATATCGTCAAATAATGAGGCATTCTTTGATTCCATTATCATATTCTTGTGAATCTCAGGGTTCTTAGATTCACATAAGAAATTGATATGTATTGCTATGAGCTACATAATCAATAAAATACGATCTATCGTTTTGGGATCTATTTTTGTTTGCTTCGGTAATGGGACTATTACCTTTACAAGACATCACACATTTTTAAGTACTTGTAGGAAAAGTTTATTCCCTTCCATAACTCATGGTGTTTTATCTTTTTAATTGGTGTTTTATCTTTTTAATTATGAGGAACCTTCTTTAAAAGGTAATTAGCTGATGAAACAACTTCTCCCCTCATGTTAGGCACATTATAATACCAACGCTACTCATATAGAGCGTTTCCCATAATTTTATTAAATTTGAGTTTCAACATCATGCTTAAAGAGAATAATTTATCTATAGCTTCATTTTTGCTTTTAAGCAAATACACATAATATTATTTTATGCTATTATTGTAATACCCGAATTTTGACCGGGCTTAATAATAAATAATAAATAAATAAATAATAAGTACTAAATAAAAAAATACATGTTAAATAAATAAAACCCAAAATAGTCCATAAGTCCATGTTTAAATGTCCAAATACACATAAAAACATAAAAGCCCAAATAAAACATACAAGGCCCAAGTTACAATTGTTTTTTCCTGCCCAAATTCATTTTTTTCGGATAAATCTTGCTATTGGTCCCTCCATGGTTCACTCGGATTGAAGCCTTTTCTCCCACCCAGCTGGCTCCGCTTACGTCAGCGCTCTGCCCACCTATAAAAGGAGAAAGAGAATGTCAGAGTGGGGTAATAATGATAATCATTAATAAAACTATTAAATAATAATAATTAATAAAGATAAGAGAGAGAAATTACCTGCCTCGAAAGCCGAACCGCCTCTGTGGGGATGAGCCACCGGTAGTCGAACGGTCGTTGCGGGAGAATACAATCGACGCCGGAACTTGAAGAGTCGCCGGGGAAAGCCTGGTCATCAGAATCTTACCGCTAAGAAGGTAACTTTTCCTCCGATCTTTCGCTTCCTGAAAAAATAAAAACTAAATCATATTAGCTAAGCTAAAAATAGTAGTAAAAAATAATAAATAAAAAAGTAGAGAACCTATCAGAGTTGGTCGGAGTTGTTTATGAGATAAATGGCGGAGTTGAAGAGGTGCGAGTTTGGGTAGATCTAGGTTTTAGGTCGAGGAAGTAGGGTGATTCAATCGAATCGGTCAGTAGATTAGGGTTTAGTATAAAAAATAAGCGTGTTTGGGAGCTTTTGAAATTCTGGCACGGTGGCTGAAAAATCGCCCCACAGAGGAGCACGGTGGTCGGAACTAGTTTCAGGGTAGCCGAAGATTTCATGAGGTGGCCGGAGATTACAGTGGTGATCGGAAAAGGGGAGAAGATGATCGAAAGGGCTGGTCGGAGTCGACCGACATCGCCTACGGCGGCCGGTTAACACATCGAGAAAAGGAAATGAGGTGGCAGAAGATCAAAGTGAAAAATGTTGAAGAACATGATTAGGGTTTATAGGAGTTTAGGGTGTTAGATCTTGAAAAACAAGAAAATGGGAAGAGTTTGATGTTTATTGTGAATCAAAACGGAAAAATGGATAAATTTGCTAAGAACTTAGGTTGAACAGGGGGTTTGTTTCGTTTTGAGGGTAAAAATCTGGAAAATATTTGTTTGTGTCGAGAGAATTTGGAGGGAAATGGTAAAGCTAGAGAGAGAACAAATTTCAGAAAATGAAGGAAAATGTCGAATTTGGCCTTGAAAATGGGTTTATAAACCCTCTCCTAAACGCAGCATTTTAGGTACCAGGTAAAAAGAGGGTCCGCGTGTTTTTACGCGGGTCGGATACAACCCGCGTATTCTCATCCGGGTCACCTTTGGTTTTTTCCTAAAGCTTTGTAACCTTTCAATTTAGTCACCTTCCCCTTTAATTTGAGCCCAAACTTTTGTAATCATCTCAATTTAGTCCCTGTTTCCAGTAATTGTTCCCCTAGAGTTTGTAGTTCATTCGATTTGGTCACCACAAGCTTTGTAATTGGGCATATAATTTCTTTAATAGTTTCAATTAGGTCCCCATATTAATAAAATCAGTTTTATGGTTCAATTAGTTTTATTTTAATTATTTAATAGTTGTATTTAAATGCAATTAATTTATATATGTGTTGCATGTTTTAAATCTAGCATATAGTATATTTAGACAATTAAATACATTTAGTCTTAAATTAAATATTAGAGCCTTTAACCTAGGTTCTCTAATTAGGATTCAATAATTGAAATAGGTAAGATAATTGTAGTAATTAAATATATATTAAACATAAACTTATAAATTCTAATTTGGATGGTGTTCCATTGTTTAAAATGGGGTGTTATCTCCACATGAATTTTAATGAATATATTTAATATATAAATCACATGTAATTGAATATTAATTTAGTTTTTTAGTGAAATTAAATAATTATTAATACATTGTATTTAATTAAATGTATATCGAATAGAATCTTTGAGGTTCAAATCTGGATGGTGTTCCATTGTTTACAATAGGGTGTTATCTCAACCTTGGTCATAAAGGTGTATATTCTATATATATATTCACTTATAAAATTGATTAAATAATTTGTTAGAGCCGTAATTAGGACTAAAACTTTAACTAATTAGAAGAATTAATTAATTAATTAGGAATGTGATTAATTTAAGGGCTTTAAATATATAGAATGTGTTAATGAAAATGACAGTTTCTCATAAAAGCCATTAAATTAATTAACATTCATAGATTTAAATAATCAATTAAATAGAGCCTTTTTAGGAATAGAACTTAAAATTGACAAGACAATAAAATATCATTCATTAAAAACCTTTTATGTTGGAAATTCATTTTTAAAATACGAATGGGGTGCCACCTAACAGGGTGCCTTTAATCTCGTATTCGAACAAAATGAATTTCCTTATAAAAGGATATATGCATTCGAAATTTAAATTCAATTTATAATTACGGAATAAATTAAATTCAAATTATTATTTGAAATGCCAAAATGCCATGTAAAATTAAAGGTACCGATAACGGGCATTTGCAGGGGTGATAATCCTTCCCTATACGTAACTGACTCCTGACCCAATTTTTAAAGACATAATCTCTGGTTTGTTTTTTGGTGTTCGGTCTACCACGAAGTGATCGGTGGCGACTCCAAACGTTTTTTAAAAGATAAATAAAGGAAAATCTGTCTTAATATAAAAAACCCTAAAATTTCAAGATTAAATTAAAAATGGCTAAAAACCCTAATTTTACAAAAAATCGATCGTCAGGCTATTTTCACACATCCCGATTTTTCAAAAAAATGATCGCGACAGCTTGGCGACTCCGCTGGGGATTTAAAAAAACGAGAGTCAGGCCTAATTAATTTTACATGGCATTTTGGCATTTAGGACAGTAATTTGAATTTAATTTTTCCTACAATTATTGGATGAATTTTCTGGAAAAATACATGTAGCTTTTTCTTATGTGATATAAATTGTTATTCATGCATAAGCCTTCTACCCGGGCTTTTCACCTTTAAGTGGGAGTGAGGCATGATCTTACGTTAGTTATTCAGCTTTGTGATTGGATTTTGTCCTCCTTCTGGTATACCAACCTTATACACCGTGAGGTTACGCTTCCACTATAAGGGGCCATATACTCTCGAATTGATGTCTTACTAGTCCAGTAACGACAGTTCGGGTATCCAGAGTCTAGATCGCAACCCACATGCTGTAATAGAAACCCACCCCACTAGAGCCAAACAAGGACCTAGGACAGGGTGTTGCTGATTTAAATTTATTTCTCTGGTTATTTTTGTGTGCAAAATAAACTGTTCTCTGGTTAATTTTACGCAATATAAGTTGTTTTTCCGTAATAATTATTTTTGCTTACAATATTAATTCACTATACTGACATAATTTTATTGTTTTGTTTTTCTGTGTTTTGTTACATGTTACATTACATTCATGAGATGTATCGGTTCAAGAATTAGTTGAGTAGGCAGTGACCATAAGAGCTGAAAGGTCCGATAGACAAGTGGGGGATAATATGTCACTAAGGACGAGATTCAAGAAGACTCATTACAAGTACGAAGACAATATCCATGGAGATCAGGTGTCATCAATGCAAGGTTGTACCGAAAATTTCTGAGCAAGATGAAGTTTTACCAACTAATTCGGTTTGAGAACCATATGATGGGAAATATGAAGAGTCGTTTTCAGAAATATTTATGGCTTATAGTGTTACAATGTTGTATCAGAAATTTTTGAACATAATAAAATTCCGCCAGAACTAAGTTTAATTTGAGAATCAAAAGATGGGAATACGAAATCATTTTCAATAAAATTTCTGAATTATAGTGTTGCTGTCAGACAGTCAAATGGATCAATAGTTGTTTAGGGCCGTAACTTGTTTATGAAGCCCGGTATAATTGTTCACTTCTCGGGAGAATACATATAACACTAACAATGGAGAAATACGAGGCTTTGCGACACTACTCCAATGGTCAAAAATTAGGGTTTACACAAAGCCCAACAACAGTTCAAGTTTTAGGATACAATCAGTGGTGGTTACAGTGATAAACAAGATGCAGTGTCTGAAAAGACGATGATGATCGGAGAAAGGATAGATGACAGATAAATTGAAGGGCATTCAAAGGTTGTTGTTGACAAGAAAGAACCCAAGGAAGAATAGAAAGCTATGAACTCAGAAGCGATATCCAAGTTTCACAAATGATAGAATTTACCGAATGATACATAATTAAGGGAAATGCTGATAAAAATGAGAAGTTGAGAAAATAACAGAATCAGAAAGCACAATACAACAATTGAAATATCAGTTCATGAGTTTCAAAGAGGCACTACAATGAAGGACAAAGTACTGAAGGTCAAGCCGGGGCAATAATCCAGGCTATCCAGAAACAGAGTTGTGAAGAGATAAACTTTAGAAACCAAGTGCGGGGATTGCATGGCATGTGCAGATTTTATTCGATGAGGTTATGAACCTACAACAACATTCTGATATTGGCACCGAGCTAGGGCAGACGTTGACTCAGAGGCTGAACAAGTGATCAACCAAAAGAGCTGGAGCTGGTGAACATATTGCATTTGCTCTGTGTTCGACCTTTCAGTTACATGGGCATTGTTCTAATGACTAATTCTTGAAATCGATACCTCATGCATTCATGCATTACAACATTTAAATATTATATTGCTCTTTTGTTTAAAATATTGCATTACATGTTGCTTACCTTGCTTGAGCCAGACAGGAACCTAGGTCAGGTGTTGTAAATTTAAATACTCTTATCTGGTTATTCTCTTTGATCAATATAACTTGTCTTGTTGTATGTATTTAATTTAATTTTGCCTTCAAGATTATTTCACGATACTGACTCATTTCTTCTGTTTTGTTTTGTATTCCTTTACATCATATCATCATTACATAGAGGTATTGATTCAAAGATAGTCATCATTAGAAGACGATCATGATGGATAAGAGGATTCATAGGTCAATAGAAAAGAGTGCAAGTATGAAGCATTATTCTGGTCAAGCAACAGAAGAAATGAATGGCAGTTTATCCAAGTGTCACACATCAAGTTTTGTTGGTGTTGATGCTGACAGGAATAAGATGCAAGAGCTGAAAAGACAAATGGTTGAGATTATGACTATGATGACGGCTATGACCAAGAAAAAGGGGCATACTGAGCTGAAAAGAGAGGTAAACAAAAAATAGTACGAGAATAAGCAGTCGAAATGGTGCGCCGATACAATTCGCATCAATAAACCAACTAGAGGTGTAATTCAGCCAAGTCCCAAGAAAGTGGTGACATGCTAGGAAGAAATGCAAGAAAGAAAGAAAGAAAGAAGGATGGATGATCTTTTAATACAATTTTGATGACATATGCAGAGCTGATTCCAATGCTGATAGAGAAAAATCTTGTGGCCCGAGCCCCGTTTAAGTCTACAGTGCCTTCATCACCCAAAGGTTATGGTATTAGTATAGCATGTGATTACCATCAAGAAAGTTTAGACCATACTACCGAGAGTTACGAGGCTTTGAAGAATAAAGCTGAAAATCTTATCAGAGAAAGCATGTTGAATTTTAAAGATAGAAGGCCCAAATTTCCTAAAAGCCTGCCAATTATTGAAACACGTGGAGATACAAAAGTGAAGGAAAATATAAGCCCATAAGAATCAAGTAAGGGTCCAATGCAAAGTTTAAATTCTAGCGTTCCCTCAGCCAAATATCAGAAGACAGAAGATCACAAACATCATTTTGATCCAATCCCCATTTTGTATAAAGAATTGTATCCTCAATTGTTAAAGGCCCGATTGGTGTCCCTATTGTTTCTTGCACCTTTGCAACCTCCGTATCCAAAATGGTACGATGCTAATGCGTATTGTGAATTTCACGATGGAATTCAATAACATTCTATTGAGAATTGCCTCGCCTTTAAACTCCAAGTTCAAGCTTTCTTAGAGTTTAGAAAGTGGAAATTTGGAATAAAAAAACTAACCTTATTCAACAGACGGATATGAAACTCAAGATGACAATACTAAAAAAAGGACTCAAGTTCGAATATAAAGCTTAAATAAGCAAATTGAAGCAAGAGATAGATGATTTGAATGAGGAGATGAGAAATCTACAGTTCAACTATCAAGAGCTTTGTTCGATGCTCAAGAATGCTGGTTTGGGTGTAACTCTGGAACAGTCAAAGGAAAGAATCAAAGAGCTGAAACATGAAGCTGAATACTGGAAAAGTAGTTTTGAGACAAGTAAAAGTCGAGTCAATACACTTTCATGTGATCTGCAGGCAATGGAGCTACAACACAATACTTTTATGGACGATCTAGGAGTTAGTGAAGCTAAACGTGAGATGATAAAAATGTACATGTAGATGTATGAGGATAGTGTTATCAAGTTGAATGACAGTCAAGTTGAAAACGAAGCACTAAAGAAGAAGGTAGATGAATGTCTCAAGCTTACGTTGACGTACAAAGCTCTTGTTGATGATGTTAATAAAGATTGTCAAGAAAGCGAAGAAAAGCGATATGCCCAGTTTCAGAGATCAAGAGTAAAGATTCGAGAAAGGGACAACGACATGAAAGATGCTATTATTCAGGCAAAAGAAGTTGCTCAACAAGTGACAGATATAGCTGATGTAGCAATGGCATTGAGCCAGAGTATTGATCCAGTATTAGATTGATGAGGGAAGCTGACTTGGCTCTTAGAAGAAATAAAGAAGTTGGGAGTTAGAGCTCACCAATATCTGTAGTATCTAATATATGATGTATTGAATCATTTTACTTCAATGAAAGTTGTTCTATGATGGTCACTTTTAGAATCAAATACCTCATGCATTCATACATTCATGCATTGCATATTTATCAATATAACATTATTATGTAATGACATGGCATTAACATTCATGATCTAGAACAGACGGAGTTTCAACGAGAGCAATCTAGGAATTAGTGAAGTTTGGGAATCTGCTATCATGGATGGAGATATAGAAGGAATTGAACAGACATAAGAAGGGTTACAAGAACGGATGACCAAGCATCAACAAAATGTGAAGAACTACACTGCTATACCATGTTTGACAATTTATCTCGGGGGCATCTAACCCAAGCATAGAGACGGGGTCTGTAAAGCCCATTATCCTAGGATCAAGACTCGAGCAGTTGAAAAATAGTTGTGCAAAACTGGATGAAGAGATAAAGAAAGGAAAAGGCATAGATAATCCCAAATTTGATGCAAAAGAATTCTTTCTAGTCCATGATCTAGTTATTCCGTCTGAATTTAAAGTCCCCAATTTTGAGAAGTATGATGGTTCCAGCTGTCCTAAAGTCCACTTGGTAATGTTTTGTAGAAAAATGGAAGGATATTTGGATGATGATAAATTGTTGATCCACTATTTTCATGATAGTCTAGCTGGACCTGCCGTAGTGTGATACAACAGACTAAGTCGAGAGCAGATTCGATCATGGGCAGATTTGGCCAAAGCATTTTTAGGGCAATACAAGTATGTTATAGACCTGGCTCTAGGTCGCTATTTTCTGCAGAACGTGAATATGAAGGTCGGCGAAGGTTTTAAAGACTATGCATTGAGCTGGCGAGGATTAGCAGCTCAAGTGCAACATTCTTTGACAGAGGAAGAAATATCTTTTATGTTTCATCAAACCCTTCCATCTTCTTTCTTTGAGGAAATGCTTGTGAATTCAAGGCGCAATTTCAGTGATCTCGTGGTTATTGGAGAAGCAATAGAAATATGGATCCGACAAGGGAAAATTAGATCAAGATTTGAGGACCATGTTGATCAAGAGGCAAAACAAGGGAAATAGGTGAATGGGTGTAATGTTCAAAGTTTTCAAAGTCGCAAGAGAAAGATGCCAGTTAAATCATCAGAACGACCACAAAAAATTCCTCGAACAGATACAAATCTGGAGATCTTCGGAGTATCTATTTTAGACTTATTACCTCACCTTATTGAAGGACAACATATCACTCCTAGGCCAATGAAGGTGATGCCAAGTCCATTTGCTCATAGCTATGATTCAGACAATGTTTGTGACTTTCATATTGGAGTACCAGGACATGCTACCAAGAAATGTAGACCTTTGATGAAAGAAATTAAGAAGCTAGTCAGTAATGGAATCTTAACACGAGAATTAGTTCAACAATGGCAAGGAGTGGGGCAAGTCGTTAAACCAGTCAAGGAATCAGAGAATCAAGATGAGTGCTTTCAAGATTGTTTGGAATTTTAAGAAGTCAGTGTTACCCATATTGCTGCATCATGAGGTTACAATCTACAAGGACCATTGCTGAAATAATAATGGAAAGTAAATCTTCTATTCCTGGACTGAAAGTAGTAGAATTTTTTCTTCTAAGGTCATATGTCATGTTTGTTGGTTTTCATTAGAATGATGTTTTTTAAAATAAATATATATATATCTCTTCTTACCCTTGTGGGCCTCTAGATGCCAATTGCAAGATGTGACACTGATTTCGATGCAAAAATTATTTGGATGATGTGAAGGCAATGAAGTGAAATTTGTTTCTCAGTTTACTCTGGTCAGCAAGGCATGAAAAGGTTAGATCACCACGCCTTTGATGATGTTCGATGATAAATCTTTGAAATTCATAACAGTGAAGTGGACTAGACGATTTTAACCAAGTAGAGTTGCTTGAAATTGAAGTTCTAAGTGTAGTTTTCTATACCTTAAAAAGCACAATAAAAGAGAAAAGAGAAAAGAGAAAGAAAAAGAAAGGAAAAAGCAAAAGAAAAATTGAGGGAAGAAAGAGAAAAAGTTTTGAAAAAATAAAAGAAAGTAGAAAATGAGATGAAAAAGAAAAAGAAAAGGTGAGAAATAATAAATTATTTGAATAAATAAGTCTCGGAACACTCTGATGGAGCTGTGGGGGATGTCGACAAATCTAATAAAGAGCTATGTTTCACCTGTCCAATACCCAAGCGTCAGAGATGTATCTTTGAAGACATGTCTATCTATAATAATAATATAATAATAATAATAATAAGTGACAATTAGAATCACACATGCACTTATAGAATTTTATTCTTAGAATAATATTTTTGCACTCTACTGGTTAAACAAGTTCGGAAAGCTTGAACATATTTATGAATGGAAAAGAATGAGAAGAACAGAGAATGAGTTGTTTCTGACTAGATCGGGCAACACGGTAATCATAGGGTGTGAACCGAATGATTTGGAAGAAATTTTAACTTCAAAAATTGACACAACATTCAAAGGACTATAAGAGGGTTGAATCAAAGACGCTCTTGCACTTGGTATCCAGGGCATCCTATTCTATTTTCTTTATTTATACCCAAATTTTTTCAGGTCTTGAAAAGTATCCTTCATTGAAATGCCGATAAGCAAGCTGACATTTTTACAAACAGACAGATTTTCTTGATAAATATATGATCGGGTATGAGACTCTTATCTATTCGGCAGTCCTCTGTTTAGAAAGATGAATCATCCATCAAGGGACATAGTGACAACGATGGCAAGAATGAAAAGTTTGGAGACTTGAGCAACGTCTAGGGATCTGAAAAGTTCAGGGACTTGAGGTAGTTGTTCACCCAAAATGATGGAAGAAGGGAAGATTCAATGAAATAAGGCAAGAAACAAAGAGATTAGTGGGGGCATCATGGTGCATAAGAGTTCAAATTACAGCAGGCAAGAGTGGGTACAGAGCTTGAAAGAATTCAATCACTAAAAATGGTCTAAATTGGTTTAGAAAGAATAAAGGAGCTTAACAACAAAGATTATGGGGCAAATTTCGGTGACAGAAGCTTAAGATAAATCTCAAGAAGATCAGGTCAAGAAAGAAGATCAAGTCAAGAAAGAAGATCAAGCCAAGAGAGAAGATCAATCAAAGAAAGATTCAAGGAAAAACAATCTTGTTGTTGTAACCGAAGCAAAAAGTTCAACGGAGAGGCAAAGAAGATTAGAGCTCATCCATGTGATCCCCAATTGTCACAATTCATGCATAGTCATGCATTTATATGATAGAAGCATACTAATTCATGCATTCAAAGCATTTTTGTACATTTTTGTAGGAATTTACAAAAATCAGCGAAGGACAAAAACGATTTCAATCTACAAATTCAGATTGGAAAAGTAGAACCAGCAAAGATTAGTAAAAAATTTCAATCACATTTTTGAAGCATAGGTATTGATCCGTTTGTAGATGTGGATCTCAGCAAGATTTCAACACGCTTAAAGAAACAGATCTCCGAAAGATTTAAATCTATTTAAAGAGGCGGATCTCAAAAGATTTCAATCCGTTTGAAGAGGCAGATTCCAACAAAGAGTTTAATCCGTTTGAAGAGGTGGATCCTAGTAAAGATTCCAATCCGTTTAAAGAGACGGATCCCAGCAAAGATTTCAATCCGTTTATAGAGGTAGATCTTAGCAAAGATTTCAATCCGTTTGAAGAGGCGGATCATAGCAAAGATTTCAATCCGTTTACAGAGGCGGATCTCAGCAAAGATTTCAATCCGTTTGCATAAGAGGATTTCAGCAAAGATTTTCTAATTGTGTGCATAGGAAATGAAGTGCATTACAATTCTAAATCCTTCGAGTCATCAGTAAGTCCTTTGGGCATGATGTTAAATCCTTCAGGTCATCAGTAAGTCTTTCGGGCATGATGTTAAGTCCTTTGGGCCATCGCCTTCGGGAGTGATGAAATTGTTTGCACTGAAAAGGAAGTGCATTACAATTCTAAATCCTCGGGTCATTAGTAAGTCCTTCAGGCATGATGTTAAATTCTTTGGGTCATTAGTAAGTCCTTCGGGCATGATGTTAAGCCATTCGGGTCATCACATTCGGGAGTGATGTAATTGTTTGCACATGAAAGGAAGTGCAATGCAATTCTAAATCCTTCGGGCATGATGTTAAATCCTTCGGGCATGATGTTAAGTCCTTCGAGCCATCATCTTCGGGAGTGATGTAATTGTGTGCACAGAAAAGGAAGTGCATTACAATTCTAAATCCTTCGGGTCATTAATAAGTCCTTCAGGCATGATGTTAAGTCCTTTGGGCTGATATCTTCAGAAATGATAAGAACTTTCTGAATGTTATTGCAATAAGACGGTGGGGTATGATCAGCGGAAATGTTAATCCTTTGGGCCCTCAGTTTCAAAAAAGAGAAATGAAAAAAAGAGAAGAAAAAGAAGAGAAAAAGAGAAGAAAAACAAAAAAATAAAAATAAAAAGAGAGAAAAAAAGAAAAAGAAAAAGAGAAAAAGAAAAGAGAAAAGGAAAAATAATAAGAAAAAAAGAATAAGAAAAAGGAAAAAAAAGACAAAATGAAAAGAAAAATGGCAAAAGAAGAGGAAGAAAAAAAAATAAGAAAAAGAAAAAGAAGAATAAAGAATGAAAAGAGAAAAAAGAAAAGAAAGAGAGGAAAAAGAGAGAAAAAGAATGAAGAAAAAATACAAGAATAAGAAGAAGAAGAAAAAAAAAGAGAAAAACGATTCAAGTTGCAGGATTGGAAAACAAGTAGACAAACTTCAGGCTCAAATGAGGAATATTCATAGTTTCAGTGTCTTTTATCGAAGTACTTGAAGTTTCCTAATGATATACCTAAATTGCATATTTTTACAATCAATGATGAAAGATTAATGATACATTTGACTTTTGCAGGCACAAAAGAAATTGATCAACAGAGAAAGAGAAAATAAGGGATTCCAAAAGCGCTTTAGACTGAAAGATCGAGATATCTTAGGCATAATAAGTTCAGTCTTTCCCTAGAAAAGAAGATGAATTAGCATTCCCAGCAAAGAACGAATAGTTTCTAATCGGAAGGGTTCACTTGGCAAAGACAGAGTTCCTAATGGGAAGAGTTCACACAACAAATAATGAAGAATTCCTAATGCGAAAAGTTTGCTTGACAAAGACGGAGTTTGCAACAAGAAGAATTGGCTCAAAAAAGAATCTAGAGTTCCTAATAAGAAGAACTCGTTTGTTCGATACCCTTGCAGAAAGGTGGATTGTTCGACGGAGGGATGAAGAATTTCAACTACAAATCTCAGAAGATGAAGAATGACAAGAGTAATTTCAGACCTTGGAAGATGAAGAATTTCATAATAAGAAGAACAGCTTCAGATTCCATAGTTCAACGGAGCGATAAAGAATTTCATAATAACAAGAACAGCTTCAGACCTCAAGAGATGAAGAATGTCAGGAGTAATTCTGAGCCTTTGAAGATGAAGAATTTCATAATAAGAAGAACAGCTTCAGATTTCAGAGTTTGGCAGAAGTTTGAAGAATTTCATAATAAGAAGAACAACTTCAAACTTCAGCATTGTTCATAATGAAAGACCTGCCTTTCAGAGGACGACCAAGAGGCCTGGGCAAAATTTGTGTATTTTCAGTCTGCTTTATCTCTGTTCCACAGCAATTAGCAAAGAGGGGCAGCTGTAATACCCAAATTTTGACCGGGCTTAATAATAAATAAATAATGAATAAACAATAAGTACTAAATAAATAAATACGTGTTAAATAAATAAAACCCAAAACATTCCATAAGTCCATGTTTAAATGTCCAAATACACATAAAAACATAAAAGCCAAATAAAACATACAAGGCCCTAGTTACAATTGTTTTTTCCTGCCTAAATACATTTTTTCGGATAAAAAGGCCCAAACAAATTGGTCTGCCCAAACGGCCACGTGGCGTCGCTATTGGTCCCTCCATGGTTCACTCGGATTGAAGCCTTTTCTCCCGCCCAACTTATGAAAAGAGAGGTAGTGCACTAGGCACGCTTAAAAATCACATCTTTTAAAGAATCAATCTTAGACATACACTTTCAAATAGTTTTTCCATTATCCATTTAAGAGTATTTCTTTCTCCGTACGAAATTAATAATAATTATGTAATAACTAGAAAATTAATTCTTGATTAATTCGATTTTGTTATCCAACAAAATTAAAATTCTGAAACAAAATCTGTAACCAATGTTACTTCCAATGACAATTTCTGTTAAAACAGATTTGTTCACTGTAAAATTGAATAAGCCAAATTTATTTAAATTGTATCTTGTTTGAAAAAAGAAATTCAGTAAACTCGTTGAAACGACAAGAATTAAATCTTGAAACGAATTATTTACAAGATTTCAGTTTTCAAATCATATCAAGATTTCGTTTGGGTATCTTGTTAGTCTCTTTGATGGTAGTAAACGTTTACACGTTTTGTCTACCCATGACACTTGTTCGAATAACCATAATGCTCAAATTGGTAACATGTTCGTCTTGGATTAAAACTTAAACGATTATGTCTTAAGATTGCTAAAAAAATGGGAGTTAATAATCCAAGAAAATAATAATAATAATCGGTAAAAAATAATTACGATAAAATTATTATTATATCGAACAGATCATAAATCAAATACAACAAAATTCAAAACATAAATTGAATATTAAAGCAGTAAATCATAACCGTTTACTTGTATCCAGGCAACATTTCGGATGAACACGTTTGTTGAGGCCTGTAATTTCACAGTTTCCGTAAGACAGATTCGTCCGCTCTTATGGTGCTTGAGAAACGTTGGACGTCTATCTCTCAGGATACAAAAACAAAAATGATCAACTATATTAGCACAGATACATAGATCACGAACCGGAAGCTTGCCTTCGTCTATCACTGTATAAAAAATAAAAATCAAATGCATGATGGTTTTCTAGAGAAAATTGGGAGAGTTGAGAGGAAATGCTCTTAGCTTGCAATGTTCGTTGTGTTTTTTCTCTTTGTTGAAGCCTCCTTATATAGGCGAGCAAAGATAAAATTTTAATCATAATTGAACTCAAATTTAAAATAAAAAAGATATTATCTGATAAATCTATATAAATATAGATTATTCAGATTCAGAAAATCTATTTTAAATTTCAAATTATTAACTGATTTTTGGATGAGAATTTCGAATTTAGGCTAAAATATGAAGACGTAATTTCATAATTTAATTCTCCATGTTTACCCATCAAATATATGCCTCAAAGTTTTCATATTATCACAATTTTCCAACAATCTTTTGATCTATTATGATGTGTATGCTGTTACAGTCTTTTGTGTTGGCAAAAAAAAAAAAAAACCAGGCAGATCTGCTTTCGGGAAATATACAAAACTTGGATGAATATTACTCTAGTTCAGAATCGTCTTTTACTCCTTATTTCTGGTCAAGCAGATGTGGCATTTTATTCGCAGCAGAAACTGTAGTTTGCGTATATATAAATTTGCCCTATTATCTGATCCTATGTTGCATGCCTGTTAATTGGATTCAAGTTTGAGGCATGGATTTTTGGGGTTGGGTTATAAGAGTTTGAATCATTTTGGGTTCTACTCGATTTTTAATGTCATTCTAAAATGTCTGTTAAAAATCGTTTTAGGGACGGACTTTGTTAGGAGCTTTGGCTCTGCAAAATTTGAAATTTGAAATTTGAAATTTTTTATTTTTAATCTTTAATTTTTTTTTTTTAAAAAAAATCTATTTATATGTGCAATTACACTCCCAATAATTTTAAAATTTTATCTTTATTAGCATTAAAATTTTTGAATTTTTTTATATTTTTATAGTCGACTCTCAAATATCAATATCAAGACCCGCCCAACAAGGAAGGTTTTGTTCTTGGGAAGTGGTGGCGGGGAGTAATAGTCATTTCTTTTCTTCTGCTTTTCAAACTGAATCGCTCCATTTGTTGAAAGGGGAGGGTTGTCGCGGGAGAAGATTGGAGAGGATTTTTTTTAATTAAAATAATTTTTAATGTAAATTCTTAATTATTTTCAACATATCACGTTAGATATCTATCTCGACTAACATAGTAATTTAGATATAAAAAAAAACATAATTTCTATACTTATTTTACAATTAAACCAAACAAAACTAATGAAGCTGATAATTAATGATATATATTAGAACTTGCAAATTGCAATTAAGTTGATCAAATGGGAAAATGAGTAGAGATAAATGAGGGATGGTAATTGATAAAAATGGTTAGCTGATTGGGAGCTTTACATGACAAAATCCCATGGAAATGGGCTTCAGGATTTTTTTTTTTCAATAATGAAGGGTACTACCATGGACCTCATTAAAAACCTCTTAAACCTAAAATGAAAAAAAAAAGTGTCCATGATAGTATTACAAGCGAACAAGATACACAAGACTATCAGCTAAAACCAAAGACAAACGGCCTTGGCCAAAATCAGGTAAAATAAACACGGCCATCAAAACTAAGTTCACGACCATTAGGAGCCGGCATCCGCATATTGGGGTTCAGCTCCTTTATTTCTATTGTTCATTACCCAATATTGCCCATTATACTCACCTATGCTTCTTTGAACCCCCTCCCAAATCTAATACAGCCAGAGGCAGTTTACTGACCCAATAAACAATATTTGTTATAAAACTCTTACGTACAAAAATCACAACATAACCCATATATTTTATAACTATATATATGGGTGAGTATTTAATTTATTAATAGTGTAGAATTTTATATATTATCAGTGAAACAAGAATAAATTTAAATGAATATAATTAGAAGCTTAAAAGTAAAAAAAAATTGAAAAAAGTTTTATTTTAAAATGAGTAAAATTTTGATACACGGGCAGTGTGGGTTCTGGACAAGCACGATAAGAGCGACCGCACAGGGCCCCCGAGAGAGTGAGCCCAAAAGTAGAGAACTTAAATTAAATATTTGTAAAACAAAGCTATAAATTTATATATACACTTATGTGTATATATATAACAATTATCTAAAACTTAAAACATGCAAAAAGAATGACACATTTTAAGTAAAAATGTTTGATTTTTAGATGTTTATAAGTCAATTTTATGTTGCTCAAGATGATAATCTAATAATATATTTTCTATTAAGGTATTTTTTTGAAGAAAAAAATTTATATCTCTTACTGATTATAAATTAAGGGTCTCATTTTAATAAATTGCACAGGGCCCTAAAAATCTTTGAACTGCCCCTGTACACGAGCTGTGTAAAACTAATTTTACACAAACCTACATTTTTACATTATAAAACCCAAATTCTAAATTCCTAACCCTAACCCTAAAAAACTAAACTCTATATTATAAATTCTAAACACTAGCCTTAAATTTTAAACCTTGCAACATAAACCTTAAACTTTAAACTCTAACTCCTAAAATTAAAAAGGAGACTGTATATAAAAAAATTCTTTTAAAAAAGTTCCAAGGGTCAAAAATAGGGTTAGTAGTATATATATAAGTCAAACAGCTAGCTTTCTACAAACTTTAGTTGTCAACACGATTTTTCAAATCTTTCAGAGATCCATCCTAATGTTCAAATATATGTCCACTTCACCTTATTACTCCCATGCGCCTCCCCCACTTTACACTCCCTTCCACTACACAACACAGTTTATTTGACCGGTTCTTGCAGCTTAGAATCTTTATATTGTTTAAAAGGCTGCGGGAGCCGGCACCACTCAACTTTACAACGGTTTTTTCAAGCTTTTAAAAGGGTAGTTGCCAAGTTGCCGACTTTGTATTTAATATAATATCTTTTTCATAGACAATTTTTTTTTGACCTGGTCCAAGATTCCTTAGTTGTATTGTGCCTTTTTGAAAGTAGAACCTTTCTTAATTTCCCTTTGTTTTCTTATGTATTTGTTTAATAGAAAGCTTTATTATAAAAGAACTCTAAGTACGTTTTTTTTTTTACTTTAGGTACTTAAATGTCTCTCGTAAGTTATGGTATCAGGATTTATTTGATACAATAATGAGGAGATATAAGTCATGTTTGGTAAATAGTGGTTTGAGCAAAAATTAGAGGTTTGAGTTAAAATTTGAAGTTTGACCTATTAAATCCGCTAATTTAAATGTTTGTTGAATAGGGATTAGAGTGAAACCTCTAATTTTGAAAAAGCTACTAATAGAAACTTTTTGAAATTAGAGATTTTTACATAAGAGTTATAAAGATCATTTGATTCTTAGTAGGTCTAAAACCAATGACCGAAAATGTGATCTCTCTCTTCCTATCCCCCTCCCCCCCTCTCTCTATATATAACAATACTAGAACTATTCAAATGAAGCAGTGACTTAATTCCTCATCACTTCTTTTTTTTTAAAAAAAAATCAAGAACAACTGAACATAGGTATCTCTCTCTTGAAACTTTAAGCTGGATCCTTGACCTTTCATATTGCTGAAATGGTCACTTTATGGTTTGATAAATTTGTAGAAGCTAAGCCAACTTTGTTGTTTGTAAACTCTCTTCCCTAGAGATAACAAATATTTATGAAATATTGGACTTCCAGATTCCACCGAAAAGGTAAAGGATTCACCTGTACTTCTCCACTTGCAAATGCATATATTATTATTATATACCGACGGCTGTTGTGCAAGCTTGGAACTCTTTTGATCGACAAATTTTAGTGAAAACGCATGCCCTATACTTCTTTTGTTGGAACTCCATTGTTTATGACAGTTGCAAACTTTCAAGTTTCAACTAAATGTGAGGTGGAATGATTGCTCGACTGCTGAAGAAAGGTCCCCTGGTGCTAGTGGAAACCATTGAGAATTAGCTAGTTACAAGACCTTTCTTTGGAATTGAATGAAATGGACCTCATTGCTACAAGAATTTATGAATATGTATCGAATGCAAGTGTGGAAGATGAGAACTTAAAGAAAATGAAAATTGAAAGTGCCTGCCAGTTAGCATCTCTGAATTATAAGTTTCAAAATTTGCATTTCAGGCAGATTAAAGAAACCTTAACATCGATCTCAAAGTGCCAGTTAGCATCTCTGAATTATAAGTTTCAAAATTTGCATTTCAGGCTGATTAAAGAAACCTTAACATGCACATTAGCTAACCAACAGAATTATTTCAGACCAATATTTTACGGGGTTTCCACAAATGGAAAAAGAGGAGAAAAGTACCAACTGATTTGTTTAACTCACCTAGTAGAGCAGTCTGAAAACTTTTTTCATAAAGTGGACGGATCTCAATTGTTAATGTGACATGCCTTCTATTTGTTTTTTTGATGGCGTGAGTTTTATAAAGAATGCTTAAATGAAAAATAGGTGCTCAAAGTATGCCTTTTTTAAACTTTAGGTGCATAAAGTATTTTTTTGTAAAAATAAGTGCCCAAGGTTTCAAAAGTTATAGTTTTAAGTGCCTGGCCATTAATGGGTGTTAAAAAGTTTTTTTAACCAATCAATGCTTGACATGTGACATATTTAAATTTTTTTCAAAATTAAAAATTAAAAAAACTTTCAGTTTTTCAAAAATTCCCAAAATTTTACAATTTTTACGAAACAGTCTTCAAATCCCTAAAATTACCCAAACCCCAAATCGCCGCCGATTCTACCGCCGATCGCCATCCCTGAGCACATCGGTTTGGTTGCCGGACAAGGCTGTCACTTTTTCCAACACAGCGTCGCCGAAAACAGCGAACGGCGTACAACTGAACGTAGAACGTGAAATCGATGTTTTGCTGGCACGTCGTTTGCCGTTTTCGGCAACGCCGTGTTGGGGGAAATAACCATCTTGTTTCGGCGACCAAACTGGTGTGCTCAGGGGCAGCGATCGACAGCGGAAGCGGCAGCGATTTGAAGGTTTGGGTTCGGATAATTTTAGAGATTTGGGGACTATTTTGTAAAATTTTCAAAATTTCAGGATTTTTTGAAAAACAGAAAATTTTTAATATTTTTCTATAAAAATTAAAAAAAATAAATTAAATATGTCATTGTCAAGCATTGATTGGTTAAAAAAATTTTAGCACCCATTAACGGTCAGACACCTAAAATTATAACTTTAAAAACTTATTTTTACAAAAAAATATTTTAAGCACCTAAATTTAAAAAAATACTTTAAATATTTATTTTTCATTTAAACCTTCCTTATAAAACTCACGCCATCAAAAAAACAAATAGAAGGCATGTTACATTAACAATTGAGATCCGTCCACTTTATGAAAATAGTTTACATAGACTGCTCTCCTAGGTGAGTTAAACAAATCAGTTAGTACAGTATCAACTATCAAAGACAATTGTCGTGAGTGAGACACTATAGTTTTTCTATTGTTTAATTATATCAATCTAATACCCAAGAGAGGTTCTTCCACGCACTTGCATTACTTTATACTAAAGAAATCTTGCATTTGTCATGGTCGATCTAGTCAAAACACTAATTAAGCAAATGAGGAGCACCAATTCACCGTCCTAAAGTGCTGTTTTTTTTAATGGTTTGGTTGGTTCCTGCATCCGAGGAAGTCCCCACCCTCTGGCAACCCTTGAAAGACTGCTAGTAGCTTTTTTAGCCTTCGCAGAGTCACAACAAGTTAACAAAGCTCGTCTGATTCCCTGCCATGCCCATGCTAGGCTGTAAAAGTATTAGTTATAAATAATTAAATCAATTCGGGCAGAAGGAATCTTCCATGCACATATTCTTTTGCTTCGTAATAAATACCTCTGATATATATATATATATAATAAAAAATAAAAAAATAATGGCGTCTCAAAACAGAAGATCGGGGAATGGTGGCCGCCGGCTATGGACCCTTTTTATTTCGAATCTTTTACAACAAATTTATTGGCAGGGCTTGTGGCAAGTCTGCTATCGATATGGGATTGTGATCGATGTGTTCATTCCAACGAAAAAGGCGAAAGATGGATCTAGATTCGATTTTGTAAGAATGAAATCGAAGAGAGATGCCGCTCTAGTTATTGAGAGATTGAATGGCAAATATGATGCCCGAATCCGAGTTGCGATGGCACAAAGAGATACAACAGACATGTTCTGGAGACGAGAAACGAAATCACAGTCTCAGCCGATCGAGAAAATAGACTCACCGATTAACGATCCAATACACTTTAAGCCAAACAGAAAAAGAGTGATTGATGTGGTGGATGAGAGTAATTTGGATATCCTGAAGTGCAGCGCAGTGGGTAGATGCATCAGACCTGCTTCATTATCAGAATTGGCGAGCGAATTCACCAGGACCAATTTGCAAGGTTTCTCTATTATGCGGATACAAGGCCCTTTTATTTTATTCATGTTTTGAGATGTTGAATCCCACACAAAAACATTGGAATCGCGTAAGCTACTACAATGGTTTAAGAGTGTACAAGAATGATCATCGGAAATTCGCTTCGATAGCATATTTACAAGGTTAGCCATCGAAGGAATCCCAATACAGGCATGGTCCAAGAGCACTTTCAAAAATATAGCGGAGGCCTGAGGTTCTTTTATAAAAATCGAGACGGAGTGGATAGACAAAATTGCCCAAACTATTGAACTTGTGGTGAGTGGACATGTATACCCCAATCAGAGTCCATGAAATAGATTCAGCCATTTATACTGAATACAATGAGGATGTAACAAAAGAACCCAGTGAATGTGAGGAAGATTCAATGCCTAAACAAATACAAAAATCTGGGTCTGTTGTGAATGAAACACCATCGGCGATAAGGATAGACGAAACTCCCGCAATCGAAAATATGCATCTAAACAGCGCAACACATCATTCACAGAAAACAATTATCCCAAATTCATTTGAGGCGATGGAATCCGGAACAAAACAAGCATTACTTGTAAAGAGATGTATTGACTTGCGAGTTTTAGATAGTCAAAATAGTGATGCAGAGGATTTTTCGGATACAAATGTGGGCATAGTTTCACGCAATGAAGGGGGGCATATAAACTTCGATGTGATGCAATGTGAGTTGCAAGGTAGCCCGATAGACCATGCCGATGAAGAAGTTGGGCGCAGTGGACACTACATCTAGGGCAATAACTATTAAGATAGGGAGAGCCGATTGTAAAGTGACACATAACAGCAACTCAAAGTTGGGAAAACAACTCACAGCAGTGAAAGACGAGCCTAAAAGAGGAAAGGGAAGACCTCGGTAAGACCAAAAAACATCAACGAGTGGCAAATGAGTCCCTATCAGACTCAGATTTCTTATGTAGGAAAAATCATTACTAAAAGAAGCAAGGGAGACAATTGATCTTGGGAAACTTGTGGGAGATATTACCATTGGCAACAAAGAAGAAATCGTGAAAGATATAGCGCGTCTCATCGAAAAGAGAGGGGGGACAACAATAACCAGGACATGAAGATATTATCGTGAAACATTCGGGGTTGGGATCGAGATCAAAAAAGAAAGCAGTACAGGATTAGGTATGAAATACCAAGGTTCAGGGTAGAAACCAAACAATTATTTGAACATGGTGCTATTGTTACTGGCGTATAGGTGGCAGAGGATTGGCGTTGTGGAATTGTCTGCTTATACGCACCATGCTCGGTAGAAGGGCAACAAAGTATGTGGTCACATTTGAATTGTCTCATCCAAGATTCTTAATTACCATGGTGCCTGTATGGCGAGTTTTCATAATGTACCACGGGAAACTAATTCTATTGCGGATGCTCTAGCAAAGGAAGATGTTACTCGTGCATCTTGGCTTGAGGTGTTTATTGGATATATTGGTTGGGGCGTGACATGGTCCGATTCCATGGTTGCAGTGGCTTGGGTGCTACATAGTGAGAAACGTCCGTGGAGGTATTGTCATTGTTTCGTAGTATTGATTTGGCGTTATCTCAATTGCTTCATGTATATTTTCATAATGTCCCGCGTGAAGCTAGTTCTATAGCTGATGCCTTAGTTAAGGAAGGTGTCAATTGTACTTCGCGGTTGGAAGTGGTGTATTAAAGGTATTAGTTTGTTTGTCTGTCGATTTGGATTAATTTGTTGGAGTAATGTGGTTCTATTCGTGGTCGAATCTGGTTGTTTGTTACTTATTCATGGAAGATGACTATTATCTCATTAGAATTGATGATTGCATGATTTTTGAGCTAATTGGTGGGGATTGGATTTCGTTTCCTAGTTGGGAACTGATTTGATGGGTTTATTTCCCGCGCATATCTTGTTGATTGATTGGTATTTGAGCTAATTGATGGTGATTGGATTTCATTCCCTAGTTGGGAGATGTATGTTTTGCTGATTTGATGGACGTATATCATGGTGATGTTCAATTCTCATGCTTATCTTGTTTTAGTTGCCTTTTAGTTTTTCTTTGACTTTCATTGTATTTTCTTTATTGGTGTATTATGTTTCGGGTTCATTACTATAAGAATTTTTTTTCTTCCACTTAAATTTAAGGAAATTTTTAAAAACTTTTTGTAATGTGAGCTTGTATGATTATTTTCTTAATAAAATCATATTTTAATATAAAATGACATCTCAAGTGGCATAAATAAATAAATTTGTTTCTATGTTTAGGGACTTTAAATCTTGAACTACGGTAGAGTAGGTTTGGTTCTTTTATCAAAACGTCCAAATTCGCGCATCCATATGTTCAGATTCATCCTAATTGAGCCATGAATAAGTGATGAAGACTATCACGACGGTCATCTTCAATTCTATAACCAAGCCGGCAATTCTTTATCAACAGTAATAACGCACGCGTGCGTGTTTTGAAAAGGAATGGATCTTCTGATGACAAATGGTTACATTCATGACTAATATTTGCTTGAGATCATATAAGAGTTGATAGCAATTATATTACACTATTTGTTGAAAGTATATATGCCCAGGGTCTCTTTTGCCTATGTGATCTTAAGATGAATTTACTTCAACGAATTTATCTCAGCTAAATAATTTTAGTTTATATTAAATAAGTTTCTATGTTATTTGTCTTTTATTCTTATTTTGGATTACGAATTTTTGCGTTGCAACGAATTGAGCTGCTTTTTTCATTATCTAAGTTGTTAAAATGAAATAATTCAACATTATTTATTAAAAACGTTTTTTTTAATTTTAAATATAAAAAACAACAATGAATAATATATTTTTAAAGGGCTAAAATATAATGTTATCATTGCCACAATTTTATACATTTTTTTATTTTTTACTTTTAAGTGGCAATGGCCCCACTAATCCCAAGAGCTTTGGTCTCTCGAGTTAGACATCCATCTTTTCTGACTTGGTACACTCATCTAGGTTGTTATGTGAAATATCCTTTGAATGTTAGACGTTTCATTCACTCATGCACTGGCACACCATCTCTAAAAAGGGACAAAAGAAAATCATGCTTTCATTGTGTCTTAATATTAAAAAATTAAATTTTAAAATTTAAATTATAAATTTTAAGTCTTAAAAATTATATTTAATTTCAAATTTTTTAAATTTTAACTTTAAATCTTAACTTTAAACTTTAAAACCTAATTTTTAGTTTTTGGGCACACATAAAAATACCGAAAAAGAGTGATTTCTATTCGTCCAAAGGGAGTGTTGTTATATTAGATGTTTCATTCATTCATAAACACCTTCAATAGAAAGAGTGTTGACATTTCCAATTTTTATTTTTTATAGTTATTTTATTTACTCTATAGGAACGTTTGAGAAATTATTTGGATTTCTAAATTTCATTTTTTGTTTTAAAAATTATTTAAGAGTTTATTTTGATTCAAGCCTATATGACATGAATAAAATTACATGTTCCTTTTTGGTGCATCTATATATGTTCCAATATTAAAAAATGATATAGGGTTAGAGTTTAGGGTTTAGAATTAGTGACTAAAGTTTTTGTTAGAGTTCAAAATTTAAAATTTAGGATTTAGGGCTAGAGTGTAGAGTTTAATTTTTAGTATTGGATATAAAAAGGGACAACGAAAAAGAACAATTTTTTTTATCAATATGACACGTACATGACAGTCGTATGTTGAAAATAAATATTATAAGTTATACTTGTTGGAGTTAATTGATACGGTAAAGAGAGGGAACAATTAAAACTTAATCTGATTTTTTTGGCTTACCTGATACATCAATTACAACCTTTTATATAATTGTTCAAGAGATCTCTTTGGTTTAATACATGCATCCATCCTAGTAAAATTAATACATACATTTACTAAATTCTTCCACTCTTGGTCCATTAATTAGATGCACTTAACAACACATTATTCAACAGTAAGCTGTTGAGAGTTAAATATAAAACAGAGATATAAAAACCCTTGAATTTCATTGTTACTTGACATGACAAATACTTTTACAAACTGAAACTACTCCTTTTCCAAGATTCTAGCATTATATACAACACACAAAGTACAAATGATTTAATTTCCCAACCTCCCACACAACGCTCAAAGTCTCAAACCTAAGGTGAAATTGAAACCAAAGACATGTAAAATAGAGAAACCCAACCAGGTTGAAATGTTTCAAGGATCAAAGTTACTGTAACCATGCATAATAATATACTATCTGTTTGCAATGCAATGCACGGTGTTTTTTGAGCTAGTTTTGAAGGGAATGACCGGCTCCTGGACTGTGGCCTGGAGAAGTGTGCCTGAAATCGTTTGCATTTTTGGGTGGCGGGGCTTGGGTTTCTCCTACTGCGTCACTTGGTGCTGGTGGTGAAGGTGGAGACTGCGTGTTGACAATAGTTGCTTCATTAACGTTAACATCATTATTTTTGAGACCAAGAATCTTCCTTGTTTCCTTCTGGTCCAATATCAAATGCCTTCCAACAATGCACTGAATTTGTAGGGAGTAAACAAGCAAAACGAGAATAAGGAGGGAGAGTTGTTTGTTTTGTGCCATAATATCAGCGGGATAAAGGGAAGGAAGATAGCCAAGCAATAGCTTAAGAAAACAAGACACTTGATTAGCAACTTTGCCTATAGACCTCTTCCTCCCCCGATTACTATTTATAGAAGATTCCAAGGAAAAGCAACTTGTAGCAACATTGTTACAAGGTTAACCGTAATATGTTGTTGTAAGATACATTACACCCGCGACAAAAAAATTCAACTTCAGTATTTAAAAATAATATTATTAGGAGAATTAAAAAAAAACTCAAAAACATTATTTGCAAAAACTTCCTCGTCTCCCATGTAAAATCTGTATTTTATTTTGGTACTAAATAAATAAAGACGTTAAGATACTGAGATCTTTGTTCACATGCGCACAACATAGAACTTAACGGCATCACTCTCACAACAGTACTTCGCATGGGCCATGCAACTGTTCATTATTTATTTAATCTCGTTCCTGTCCCTTGGTAACATGCAAAGAGTGATGTCATATTATATTATCTCCCTTGTATTTTTCTGGGGTAGACTATTTACTCGACCCAAACAAGATGAGTTGATTAAGGTTAATGAAGGGAAATTAAATATAAACTTTGCAATTAATTACTGAACATCTGTCATGGTCCCGCTGTATATTATATGATTTATTAGAGTATATTTAAATACCTTTATAGGAGAAGTAATTGTTTTCTCAAGTAATTTAGCCCCTAGTTTCTCACCAGTAAAACAATCTGTCCAGAATAAGGTTTTTTTTTATATTATTAATCTCGTGTTCAGCTTCCCAACTGGGAATCTTAGCTGTTTCTGATCCTATAACTTTCTTTTTTATATCTTTGTAGCTTTTAAACATGAAACCGATCTCAGTAGCAAAAAACCCTCTCCAGCAGTAGCAGTAGCATGTGAAGTTTATTATACTTATATTGGGTTTGTAAACCCTGTTGGGCCGTGTCTAAACTGACAATGGACATTAAATAGGGAAAATAACCACTGTTTCCAATGAGTTAAAAGAGTAGTGAATAAGAGCCCATACTGAAGCCCTGGAGCTTGCTAAGCTGAGAACTAAAAGCCTTTTTTTTTGTTGGCGTGACGGATTTACATTAATGGATGATAAGTCACATGCAAGAACTCTAAAATAATTAATCACAAAAAAAACTCTAAAATAACCAATGACAAGAGAGTGGCATGCTTAGAGCATTTATTTGTACATGGTAGTCTTATAATGGAATGTTATAGAAACATGCATAGTGGCTGGCACTGGCAGCAAAAGGGGAAAGGCAAAACGCTGCTTTCTACTATACTTTAGAATTCTGCGGAATACTTTCATTTACTTGATTTGACAGGAGAAGAACAAGAGATTACAAGCTGGATTATCGCACATGGCAGTCTTATAATTCCATTCGACACAGAAAGAACTGTTTTAGTGCAGCACGCCAAACTTGTGAAATTAAAAACCACTATGTAAGGGTGAACAATATACAAGCTGTCTATATGATCAAACGAAATTCAAATCAACAAAACAAAATGTTACAGTGCTCAACGCGGCATTGATCACCTGACTTGTCAGCATGTTCAAACTTGAAACATCATGCCTCCGTTCATGCCAGCCATCAAAACAGGGTGAATGTCTGTCTGGTCAGCTTCGGTAATAAAAATTAGCTGAAGATGGTACCCACACTATTCATTTCTGTTAGTTACTCATCGTTGTCATTCTTAGTTGTCATTCTTAGTAGTCGGCACGAAGGAAGCTTTCATACTCTGTTCCACTCAGTGTTCTGTTCACATCATCCCAGTTCTTCACAAAATCCGATAACGGACCTTTGTGTATCTTAACCTGGCGACTTGTTAATTCCATCGGTGGAATCCCTAGAAACTCTTGAATGTCTTTTAGTTTCTGCAACAAGCATGATGAACGACAACATGGAGCGGATAATTGAATTAGACAAGAATGTCTTTCACTACAAATAACATTAAGATAGATACATGCACATTTAATGGAACATAGAACTACCAAATGAAATAGTACTAAAAAGATATAGTGACAGGTTGTCACTATCTTACCGTACGGTTCGTGACAAGATCCTCGTAGTACAAAACTATGTGACGGGTGCTGTTGAAGTATTCTAAAGCCTTGACAGCAGCCAACCTTACTTCTTTCAGAACACTTATTAAAGATGTAGAATTGATTACCGGCTTGTAACTTGAAAGAGCAGCGGCCTACATTAAGAAACAAGCAATAAGTTCAAGATTGACGACAAAGAAAAGGCGAAATGCAAAGGAATGTGATCGAGAGCAGAGAGATGGGGGTGAGGTTGGACGGAGACCTCTTGATGTGAATGGACATGAGACTTGTGGGTTCCATTTAATAGCTTAGCATAGCGATCATATGAATTGGCAAGCACTGAAACCATCCTTCGAAGCAAATTCCTTCGGAAGAGAAATATCGCATAAACGCCCCGGTGTTTGAAGTATTCCTCGATTTCTTCGTGGTGCGCTATCAATCCCTACATAAGAATACATCAATCGTTAGCTATTGACCATCGAGCGAGTACTGAAATGCAAATAATCTCCATCCATCACTGTGGTTACGACCATCTTAATTGCAATCTTTTGCATAGTTGCACAACTGTGAATCACTGTACGGAATCTGAAGACGTGAAAATCAGATATCTAGAAATAAGTACAGTTTTCTCAAACAATCCAAAACAAGCAAATCTGAATAGGACACCTCTACTTAAATATTTTACTTGAAATACCCTAATAACTTTATTCAATGGCAATCCGAAATCCATTGGCCAAAGCCTCACAAATTCATTTTCTTTTAGAAGGAAATTTATCGAACTTCTTTAATTTATTAGAGAATACGCATAAGACAGACCACACACAAACACCAATGTATCCTAGATGCCTTATGTGAAATTGCGAATGCATCATGCCAGTACAAAATAGATTGTTAGCTTTGATCCTTTCTCATATGCTTACAACAACTTGATAAACGCCATGACTTTCTCACTTGAACTTCATAAAATATCTAGGTCAAGACAAATAAACTATGATTCTCCAACTATTAATTTTGCTTGAAAAACCAGCGTCCCACACATATTTAGACATCGATATGGGATACAACTTTCCAAAGAAGCGCCAAATACATGAAAACCTTAAAGAAAAAAAATGAACATGTCCATATCTAACGTTCACACCAGATTCCACGTAACCTAACAAACAAACACAAGAAAAATATGAAGCTGCCATCTATATGAATCAAACATCAAAGTTCTAATGCAGTTTGTAACAGCTAATAATGGTATTTCAGCCAAGAATGAACACTAGAGATCTTGACTAATATAATACCGGCCACTGCAGTTCCAAATACAATCACAACAGCAAATTTCCACCATCATAACTGAAAAGTCAACTACATTATTTTACCTGATTTAGCATCCACTTGAAGCCAACTGCAGCAGAGCACTCATTCTTGGAAGCGCTAGTGAACCAATCTAAATTGTAAACTTTCTCCAAAGTATGTATAATGGTAGAAATATTTTTCCTCCTCTCCATAACGGAGAATATCTCACCGTTTGAGCTAATGTTGGTATGACTATTTAACAAAGTCTCAAACCATCCGCTTCCCGACCTTTGCATCGACAATATGACAAAGAAACGCACCGGATTCTGTGTACATTCATCCCTGGCAAAGGATCAACAGCAGGAATTTAAGCAAGCAAATTTGGCTAAACCCAAAACCATAAGGAAGAAAATATGTTCAAAATAAAAGGGAATTTAGGTTACCTGCTAAAGGTTTCGGGTTTAGGGTAATGTAAGGTAGGAATTTGAGGTTCTAGTTGTGTAGCAATGTTAGTATCTGGAGATGGGTTCCCAATGACTTGGACGGTCATCTTGGTTACAACACTTATCTGCTTCATACAGATTGTACAGATATAAACACCACAAACCATAGCAAACAATAAAACTATCGTCCTCAAGAACAGTGGAGATTTCTTAGAAGGCTTTATAATTAGAGTATCCTGCATTGAAAAATAAAGCACAAAATTAACATCAAATCGAAGGAGATAGCAAGAAAAGATTAAACGGACTGGCATGCATTGCAAGCCAGTAGTTTCTACAGGAGAATAAGGGGAAAACAAAATATTATTAGAAAGAAAAAAAATGGAAATAGAAGAGTCAAGTTAAAACAGTAGTTAATTTAGTAATTTACACTGAAAATATAAACAAAAAGGACCTAGAATATGAAAGAAAATTTAAAAAGAAGTGCTGGTTTTAAACAGATTAAATTTAAGAATATAAAATAGAGCATTAGAACAAGTGAAAAGAAAACCCAGATCCAAACAATGCAAAGAGGTAAATAAAGCAATAACCTTTACAAAATTGAAGTATTAACTTGAGAAAAAGAAAAGTTTGGCTAGGAAATCAAGAAAAAACAAACATTTTCTTCAAGCTTTTAACACCAACCGACAATCCCAGGGCCATTTAACAAAAAATTGAGTCTTTTTTAAGCATTCATAGAACCCAGAAAGAAAGAAAAAATAGAAGCTCGGGGATAAAGGGTACCTTGTTAAATACACAGATATACTCGGCCATTGCTATTTTTGCAGAAGCTGAAACAACTAGAGAAGAGAAAAGAGCAAGAGATTTGAGTGTGTCTCTGTGTATATAATCACAAAGAGCAAGAAGAAGGGGTTTTATTGGAATTAAAAATCCATCTGGTTTTCCTTTAGATTCTCAGCTACAAAAGAAAAGCTGAAACCAAAGAACATAAAAGAGAAGAAGAAGCCAAAGAGAAGAGGCAGCAAAGTCCTTGTTAAGCTTCTTTATTTTGTGCCTCGTGGGAAAACAATGAAAGTGAAACAGGGAAACAACTGTTTCTTTTTAAACTGTTTATCAAAAAATTAGTTTACTAAGACAAGTCTATGGAGACTACAGTCAATAGAAATATACAATTATTGTACGAACAAAGGACAGATGCCTGAATGAAATCTGGTAAAGGCCCCATGAAAGCACGAAACTCGAATCTAACCAAAACACTCGGTCTTATGCTGTGTCAAGTGGATGCACCCCCCAAAAAAATGTTAATACAAATATTATGAACACGATACTTGTTTGTTTATTTATTTATTTATTTTTATATGATATATTTATGACTTTGACTTTTATATATTGATTATTAATTTTCTTTTAAATATTTTGTTGCCATTTTGTGATTAGTGTATTTGCTTGCTTCCATGATCATAAAATCTTTTGAATGTTTCAAACGTCGTGAAAAACAACCAATTTCGTTGGAATTGGTTTAGGGGTTTGTTGCTATGTCATGAGAATTCTGTTTACAAGCAACTAATTATTCAATAGTAGACTTGTTCTTGAATATAATCCCCTTTTATTTAATTATTTCCCCACAATTTAACAACTAATGATTATAAGTTATTCTTGACAAATAGAAAAATGACACTTGCTAAAACACATCTTAACCAATTTTCTCTTAAAATTTGCAAAGTTTTTTGAAACCAAGGTCTAATATTTTTCTTTAGAAAAAAAATGTAACTTCTAACATTTATCTATTTTATCCTCTAACCCTGTTTTTTTGGATGACTTTGGCCCTCAACTGCCCATGTTTAATAGTTTTTTTTCTCATATTGACTGAGAAAAGTTCCCTCACTCAATTTTTTTGAGCTATCTTTTATTTTGGGAATAAATAATGTCTCGAACTCATAATTTAATATGACCGGATGACAATTCAAAGTATATATAATTTGATGACATAATTATTTTTAAAATATAACATTAAATAAATTGAAGCTTCTGACCAAAAATATATAGATAGATTTAAAGGTGGGATTTAGTTAAAAGGTCTCATTGGCATTGGGAATGACCATTCCATTTCCATTCATCGAGCTCTAAATAGACCATCTTCTTTCATCTTTTTATTTACTTTTATCTAACGATCCAAAAAAAATATAAAACTTTTAAATTTTATATGGTGTAAGAGGATCATATATATATATATATATTCTAACAAGGCTGAAGTAATCTAATTCTAAAAGCCTGCTCTGAGCATATATATATATATATATATATATATATATATATATAGAGAGAGAGAGAGAGAGAGAGAGAGAGAGGGTAATGGCACCCATGTTGTCACGCGTGGAATTCCCCATTATTAACGGTAATGAGTTGTTCTTATGCTTTTCCATATTGGAATTGCATGAGTGCTGATGATTCCATTGTATTCTTATTCTACTTTTGTTATCTTTGTCTAAAAGAAAGAATGATGAATGAATTGTTTATATATATATTCATTTCCAATATAAAAAGTTATTATACATTTCCTCAATTATTTTATACATCAGTTCTAACTGAACTCTCTTATTCCGAAGGCACGAAACGCTTAAGCCCACACAACTTCCAAATTCCTGTAAATAGGCCATTTTCCATGACAAAAACATTCATATCTTATGGTGCAAGTATTCTCTTTTTTTAATCTTGGATTAAAATATTAATAACAAATTAACAATAAAAAAATCTCATCAACATTATAATGTCAAATGATAATATATATCATATAACAGGGTGGATGCACCCAGCTCTGCTGAGGAGCATTCGCATCCCCATTTTTTAAAAAATAAGTTAAATTTAGTGTTATTTTTTGAAAAAAATTGTTTAGTGTGTAAAGAAAACTTTCTTTTGCATACTCGTATGAAAAAAAATATTTTAGATTCCATTTTTAAATTTATGGATCCGCCACTGTCATATAATATCAAAATAATTTTAATATGATTAATTTTCACCCTACTTCCAAATGAACCTTCGTTGAGAGTAATTGATCTTTATTTTTTAATTAATAAATCCTTTTTTCATAAGCAACTTGGATAGAAATTTAATAAATTTGAACCCATACGGTTCAAACTTATATATAAGAACTCAAGTTTATTTTTTATTATTAAAGAAGCGAATATTATTAGGAGCCTCGTTAAAAAATTTAGCTAGACCTAAATGAGAAAAAAGAGTGTACTTGGTAATATTTACATGTATGTACGTGATTAACACGACAAAACAACAAATCTCAAACTACGGTTAATCTGGAAAATCTAACTGAAAAAAATCAAAACCGCACTAGGCGGATAAAGAAACTCTGTAAGCCAAGCGGAAGCTTCCACGCCAATCTAGCTAGCCATCTGCCACCTTATTGTTTTCACGTGCAATGGTTATTAATTTAACCTCCCATTGTCTATCAAGGAGCTCCCAAACATGTTGAACAAGAGACTGTCTACAGTTTGAAGAAGATCACAACCCATTTCCCATTGTGATTCCGCAAGACTCCACCAGAAGTAGCACCATCAGTGTCAGACCAAAATGACCCATCAAAATATTGAACTTTACCCAGCCATCAGGAGGAGGAGACCAACGGCAAGAACTCACCTGTCCACGGCAAAGAGAGCTAGTAGATGAATCTGGAAGCACATTTCTGTTTCGAGCGGCCACAACTTCCTGGACCAGTCGATCACATCGACTCAAAAAAGGCTCCTCATGATCACGATCCCGATTAAAGACCCTAGTGTTATGCTGCAACCATAACTGCCAAACCACATATCCAAACATAATATTCCAGTGGACAACATTCCTTAGAAACTTACTAGAGTTGCTCAGGTTCGTTTGCACCCAGTCACGCAAATTAAGGGTAAAAAATCCTGCCAGAAGTTTCGGTTTAATGAGAACAACCCAAATCGTAAGGGTACTCGGACAATCTCTTAGGACATGCAAGGTTGATTTCACTGACGAGCCCTATACAACTAGCATCACCCGCTAAATGCTGACGCATCATTTTCCCATTTGTTAGTAATCGATCCCAGTATACAAGCCAAAGAAAGTATCTAACCCGAGGAGATCCTGGAAACTTCGAGATTAGAATCCAACCATTGTCAACATTTTCATTAGGCACTGCCACTATTGCTGCATAGGCTGACTGGACCGAAAAGGCTCGTAGGGGATCCCACTTCTAGCCCTGGACTCCCACATCTGCCGAGAGCAATGGGGGCTTGATAGCCATGATATGAAGGATAATATGTGGTGGTAAAACGTCTCTAAATATAGCCCAATTCCACTCTCCTTGTGCCGTTACCATATTTGCGACAGAGCTGGAGATGTCATGCACTAGCATCGGGTCAGTAGCATATTCTATTAAGGGGCCAAAGTTCTTCACCCACGAATTAAGCCAAAACGCGCATTCGAGCCATTACCTAAATTCCAAGCAACACCCCGCCTCACCTCATCCCAAATTTTTGCTAAGCTATTCCAAAGATGAGAGCTGCCATGACGATGAATCGATATGGGTACCTCAGTTGACCAATTGTATTTTGATCTTAAAACTTGCACCCATATTTATCCGGTCGAGATAAAAGAACAAAAGCAGCCTTTATGAGAAATGCTTCATTCTGTACATATACTTGACGAATTCCAAGCCCATCATCCGTAATAGGTTTGCACACATCCTGTCATTTGATCAACGGGATATTTTCCTATCATTCGAACCACCCCAAAGGAATCGCCAAATTATGCTTTCAATTTTTGCACAGACACCCTTAGAAAATATTATCGACTGTATAGTATAAGAAGGAATAGCCGATAGAACCGATTTAACCAAAGTAATACGGCCAGCTAGGGAAAGATTTTTAACTTTCCATCCTGTCAGCTTATTTCGGATTTTTTGAGCAATGTATCCATGAGTAGCCTTAGTCACTCTTCCATGAAGAAGAAGGACCCCAAGATACACGCCCAAATCACTTGCTTTTACATATCCAAAGGTTCGACAAATGCTATCTTTATCTCTATTTATCACATTGTTAGAGAAAAATATTTGGGTATTGGAGGCACTAACCTTATGCCCAAAGCTCGCACAGAAATTAGTAATCACCTTCTGAACCACCGGCGTTTGGTCTAATGAAGCCTCAATAAAAATAATTAAATCATCTGCAAAGAAGAGGTGAGACAAGCCAGGTCTATTACGAGAAAGGCAAATCGGTCTCCAAGTGCCTATCTCAATCTCAACATAGATAATGGGGCGAGTCGTTCCATACACAAAACAAAGAGGTAAGGTGAATCACCTTGGCGAATACCTCGAGTAGGAAAAAACTGGAAGGATGCATAGCCATTCTATAGGACTTGCGTAGAAGCTGGCGAAACTAAATCATAATTAAAACGATCAAATCACTAGGGAGACCTAGACTTGGAGAGTATCCGCGATAAAAGTCCATTCAAGTCTATCATAAGCCTTTTCGAGATCAATTTTCAAGGTCATCCAACCTGACTGACCCCTCTTCTTATGCATCGAATGAATAACCTCCTGGGCTATAATGATATTATCCGTGATAAGCCTGCTTGGGATAAAGCTCATTTGGTTGCCAGAGATCTAAGATGGCAAGAACGATTTTAAGCAGTCAACAATAATTTTCGTTACCATCTTATACAAGACGTTGAAGAGGCTGATAGGCCGAAACTAAGAGATGAAGGTCAGACTTTTAATCTTCAGAATTAGGACCAGCAAAGTATGATTCAACAAAGAATCTACCGTACCGGATGTAAAGATCTATTAGATCCTCGAGTAAACACTTTTCCCCATGATATGCCAATTTTTCTGATAAAATGCAACATGTAATCCATCTTTGCCAGGAGCTGTGAGCGGGCTCATAGAAAAAACAATTGACGTAAGCTCTTAAAAAGATAGTGGCCAAGATAACCAATGCATCTCATGTGGTGTTAATCGTCTAAACTGACCAGTGATTAAATAATTAGGCAAATCATCCCCGGTGGAGGAGAAAAGATCCTGGAAAAAAGAACCCACTAGATCTCACAACTCATCCTGATCTGTGCTCTAAGAACCATTAGGAAGCTTAAGGGTAAAAATAGTATTTCGCCTTTACCGACTCATTATGCAAGCATAAAAGTATTTAGTATTCCTATCGCCCTAAGAAAACCATTGCGAGCGAGCCCATTGGAACCATAAAGACTCCTCCTACTCAAGAACCGCATCTAACTGGACAACAAGCTTCTCACGGAGTTTGCTCAAAGATCTTGAGTTACAAACTCAAGTTTCCAATTAATCCCCTTGATGCATGCCATCAACTTTTTTTCCTGTATTCTATATGTCTGAAAACCATTTGATTCTATTCATCAACTTTAGAAGTAAAAGTTGCAATATTATCCTCCACAGTGCAGGTTGAATCCCAACAAGATTTTAAAAAAATATTGAAGTCTGGGTGATCCTGCCAGCTTACTAAGTAACAGAAAGGGCACTGTTGAGTAGGACGGAGACGCAACCCAGTTTTATTAATATTGGTTTATGATCTGACCCAAGTTGGTCCAAGTGCAATACCAAAAATTTTGGCAATCAATCACACCAAGCTTTATTCACAAGATATCTATCAAGCTGCTTATAAACATTGCCTCGGCTCTACTTGAATCTTGGCCCCGAGAACCTAACATCCACAAGTCCCAGATTAAACACAAAGTCCGAAAACATATTATTCACTCTCGAGCCCATGCATGCACTATTATTTTGATCATCACTACTCAAAGTAAAGTTGAAATCCCCACCTAGGATCCATGCAACATCATTCCCTAGGTTGAGATTTTCTAACATGGATTTCGACGAACAGTAACCTTCGAACTCACATAAATTGCTGTAAAATAAAACCACTCGGACGAGCCCAAGATATCAATATGACAATGTATAAACTGATTGAAGATACTTTTAATTTAAATCGAGACTGAGTCCTTCCAAAGGAGCCAAACACCCCCGCTAAAACCGTACATGTCAACATGAAAAGAGTTCAGAAAGCCAAGCCTAGTCAAGATCTTATCTTCCCGCACACCACTGATACGAGGTTCAAATAAAGCCACCACCTGGGGATCATTTAACCTGACAAAAGTTTTGAAATGTTTACAAAAAAAAAGGCTCGCAACACTCTGAGCATTCCAACATATTGTATTAATCATTAAAATAATCGTAGGGAAAGAGGAACACTTACGAGTTACGACAACTGCATTGCACTCTCCAAATTTGAAGAGGCAGGCAACAGTTCATCATTCAGTGGCATCCTAGTGTGTTGCTTGGATGATCCCGATTGCTGTATATCACTCTTAACCACCAGCTGTTGTCCCATGTCCATGGCGCTTGACTGTTGTTTCTCTAAATCCACAATTATAGATTGTTGTTCCCCGATACTCTTAACCTCTTGTCCCTTACCAGGCTTAACCAAGGCAGAATTTACCCACTCCGCGATAGAAGGTTTGGTTGGGAGCTTAAAATCTAATTTCTTACGAACACTTAAACCCTTTGATGGTTGGTCCTTTTTATGTCTCGTCTTTGCACCCTCACTAAACCCTACAGCACTCCCGGGCTGACTCTGAGTCCTCTAACCTTCTTCAACTATTACTGCTGCCGTATGGTTACCCCTTGTATATCAGAAAGGATTGCTACTTCTTGTATTACCTTGCCATCAACCACTGAATTAGACCGAATCGGAGTAGGGTGAGCCTTTCCCATCTTAGTTGAGCTTGCACTAGGGGTCGAAATATCACCTGAAAGCACGGTTACCTACTGGGCTATAGGTGACGTTACTGCTCTAACAACAGCATTACCCGCTACTCATTTCTTCCCAACACTAGGGTTCTTAGAAGTTACTCCAGTACCCTTAGTCTACTCTGGTTGAGGCTCTTGGTAATTGGTCTCTTCCTTAATATCCTCTAATACCCTGAACCAAGAATTATTGGTTGTCCCCGTACCCTCAGCCTAGTTTTCTGCACTGCAGTTTCCTTCTGTGGCTTACGACCCCTATGTGGTACCATCATCCAAGGGCCATAAATCTTCGATTCATCACTAGAGACAGCTTCAACTGCAGGTTGCTTTCCCAAGCCTGATGGGGACTCGGGTGTACCACACCATTCCTTAGAATGGCCATAGACTCCGCATTTATAACAAATCAAGTTTAGACTCTTATACTCAATCCTCTAGTTGAAACCATCAATCTTTAAGCTCAAGATTAAGGGTTTATTGAGATCAACAATCACTGCCAACCTAGCAAACTTTCCCCTCTCACCTACCTGTGTGTTATAATCCACCTTAATGACTTGACCAATTAAGTTGCCAATCCATCGGAATAGAGCTTTTGTGTAATATTGGAATGGTAGTCCCGGGAGGCGAACCCATGCAATAACTTGTGAGGGGTGTTTTTCTGACGTGGAGAAAGTCCTACTCCATAGTTGGACTGTGAGGTAGCTATCGAAGATAGTCCACGGTACAGCCGTTAGCACTTTTGTGTAATTCTCCTTTTTTCGCAAAATTTACTAAAAAATAGTCATTATCCAGGTTGATTAATTGGAAATTACCTACCGGAGACCATAACGAGAAGATTCTCCAATACAACGCCATGTAACTAATGGTTTTGCCAAGAAGTCGCACGACAATAGTAGTTTGCATCCTAACATCAATGAGTGTATGGACCTTTCAGAGAACCGAATTGACGGGACCAACCCACTATGATCAATCTTCACATCCTCGGCATTGACCACAATTTCCTCCTCTGTGATAACAGCAGTTTGCCCTACTGGAGGAGTTGCACCACCCTTAACCACCCCCGCATAAGACGGTTTAGGCCCAGGCATAGGCACAGCCGAACCATTCTCTTCAACAGTATTCAGAGCCTGCTGATCATCTGTTTCCATCATCACAGAGGGGTTTTCTAAAACTTGTTCTATCGAAATAATATTCGAATTACCCTTCTCCATATTCATGCAGGGAAGGTCATATTTATTTTTAACTTTTTGGGTCGTACGTTGGTTTTTCGCAGGAACAGGAGATCCCGACCTTTCAAGGATCGGCGAGAATTCAAATTGGACTACAGAACGATATTAGCCATCGCCGGTACTGGCCACAGCCCCCACCGCTGAAGTCTCATTAGGGTTTTCTTAAGGGGATATCGGTAGCGCTCATTAGGGTTTTTTTTTTTCTCGTTAAGGATTCAATGTAGAACTCAAGTTTATTTTAAGATTAATTATAAAATGTTTTATGTTAATATAAATTCATCATTGTGTTTTTCAATTTTGCGTATGCAACTAGCATAATAATTTCAATTGTTTTTTTTTATATAATTTCTTGGAGGGATTGGAATTATTGGAAAATTCATTTTAAAAGTTTATCCAAGTTTTTAAAAATTGTATATATTTGAATTTAAAAAAATCCATACCAATTTTTAATTTTTTTTCTTATTATGTTAGCATTATAGTCAAAGAATAATAAAAGTATTAATCTTATATTTGGGCTAAGGTTCAAAGAATAAATAAGAAATAACACTTTTTTATTAATGTGTCTCATCATTAATGTAACAAGAGTTAACATTCAAGTGATAATTTTGTGAAAAATAAAAAATGTAAGTAATCAAAATGTACTTTTTAAATGATCAAAATAAAAAATAACCTCTTAAAGAAAGCTCCTCCGATATGCATGTGCAACGCTCTCTTCCGACAATCTATTCATTTTATGTGTGTTGTCAAACCCTCTTTATTTTCTTTTTTTGAACTAAAAGCCGACAATTTTTATTAAACTAAGAAACACAATAAAAGTAAAACAGAAATACAAAGAAAAGAGGAGATAACATGAACCAAAGACAACAACGTGAACATGAGCAAACGCATGAACATACATGCACATAACAAAATCACATAAGCACAAAGAGAAACAACATCGGAGAACAGGTCTCCACGGCCAAGAGAAAACCATAGCAAGAAATAATAGCCAATAATTTGTCTTCGACTGCATGTCGACTCGGGGGTCACCAGAGCATAAGGCGATGAAGGTGATGCAACAAGACACGCCGTCGACAACATCGTAGAAAGATAATGAGACATCGATGCAAGATGGACGAGAAAGAGGGAGCCAGACCGGAGGTCCAAGGCCAAGCGGTCATCAAAAGGCGAAGAAGAGTCCTGACCACCATTGCAGGTCAAAACAACCCTGCAAAAACGAATCCGAACCCGAAACCCAACAAACCAAGAAAATGAGGAAAAAAACTGAAGGAAAGATATAGATCTCTCATTTACGTCTGTGCCGAACCATCATCTCGTTAAAGGGCCTGAGGTAGAGACCCTGGCCGCCAGAGATCAGATCTCATCGAACGAACCAAAAGGGCTTCGAAAACACAACCAGCCAAAGAAAAAAAAAAGAAAACGAAAGAAGAGAAGAGAGGAAAGAAAATAAAAGGAAAACGAAAAAAGCCGCTGATGAGGATATTATGGTTTCATGCAAGAAAAATGAGTTATGGTTGAGAGAAAAGAGAGAAGTTTTTAACCCTCTCTATTTTCTTAAAATTGAAGTTTCAAGGGGAAAAGTGTCCCAACATCATGATCACAAAAATCATATACTCTTTTCGTACCGCAAATTTTTTTTTTTATTTTTTTTATGTAATTTTAAAAAAAATACAAAAAATGTATTGTAAAATAATTAAAATGATAATTTTATTATTAAAAAGTTAAAGTTTATTTTGTTAAAAAATTAAAGAGGGTAAAAAAATGCATCTAATAAAAGTTAAATTTTTTAATAAAATAATTTAAGTGTAACAATTTTAAAACATATAAAAAATAAATTTTATGAAACAATGAGAGTATATAATAATAAAGATCGGAAATTAAATGTCTGCCGACGTTAACGCCACGCCACGCCACGCCGTCTATATTTGTGGCGTCCAATATTGAGTCCTTTATTTTTTTTGGTTGGGGTTATTGAGGTTTTGGGATTAAAAAAGTTGAGATGGTGTCTAGAACAAAACGCTATTAAATCTCGCATTACATTGTTATCTATGGGAACTGTATCAAAATTTATGGCATATGAGACATTGGCTAGCGCTTTAAATTTTAAACTATCTATGGAACAGCGAATATGACACATTTTCATAGTCAATCGTTAAAAATAAAAGGCTTAACCAAAAAATTGCCCTCAAACTATATTTTTTTCTACTTTTGGCCATTAAATTATGATTTGGGCAAAATAGGCCCTTAAATTATTATTTTTGGTCACTTTAAGCTCCTAAACTATAATTTTGACAAAATAAGCTTTTAAACTATCATTTTTTGTCACTTTAAGTCCATGGTTACAAAAATATCATTTTATAGGCTTTTCTAACATATATAAATATTTATGTTCTTTTTAAATTTTAAAATATCATATATTAAAATAAGCCCCTAAACTATTATTTATGGTCATTTTAAGTCCAGTAGTTATTTAAGTCAAAAGAAAACTATTTCGACTAATAAGATATTGACACATCACAAAGATTTTTTGACCAATTGATAGTTTTGGGGACTAAAAGAAGAAAAATGACATAATTTAAATACTTATTTTGACCAAAAAATAGTTTAGGAACTTAAAGTGACAAAAAATAATAATTTAAGGGCTTATTTTATCTAAATCATAGTTTAAGGATCAAAAGCAAAAAAAAAACATAGCTTGAGGGGTGTTTTTTAATTTAAGCCAAGATAAAAACAACAAATGTTTGACGTTTGTTTGTGTCGGTGAAAAGCACCACTTACTAACTTCAACTTCTATGCTCTAATAAAGAAAGACAAGTTGGATATAGAGGCGCCACATTTATTTATTTATTTTGCTCGAAATAATGAAAAGAAAGAAAAAAAATAGTGCAACTTTTTCTTACTACTTCAGTAAATCTAATTGTACACTGTTTTAAGGTAAATCCTTCCATTTTATTTTTAAAAATAAGAACAAACAAAATTTTAGGAACACGCACTTAGAATAGAAAATGCATTTTCTGTTTTCCTACAAATATATAATCTCACTAATTTTGACGAGATTTTAGATTGTTGTTTCCTTTCAATTTATGCATTTGAAGGATGAAAAATATCTACATATAAAAAATAAAATAAGCATGAACACCCTTATTTTACTGTAAAAAAATGCCAACTCCGTGCAATGAGAGTTATCTTTTGAAGTTTATTTTTGTTATAATATTAATATCTACAACCGATAGATAAATTGAATAAAAGTACTTTTTCTCGATAAAAATAATAATAAACAAATAAAATCATCATTCTTACCACTAACAAGCGTGTTTTTTTTTTTTACATTGCATGCAAATATCTAAGCAAATATTTGCTGGATTACTGTCTCAGCATTTCCATTGTATTGTGCAAGAAGATGGATTGCATCAGCCCTTGGCAATGCCAGGAATTCCTGCATACACCCAAAACTCACATTATATCACACCGTTATACTTGTTCTAACGTCCAACTGTAAACCAAAGCAAATAAGAGGAGCTAATTCTGCAACTAGCTTTGACAACAAGAGGACATCAGTTTGTAACATAATAAAACAAATGCTTTCATAACTTTGGTTAAAATATGCTCCAACTCCATCTCCCTGTACCCTTCTAATACTTGAAATTTACTCCTATTTCTATTTTTTAAAGAATTTAATCCCTTCAACATTTCTGATTTAAGAATTCAAGTCAAATTGTTCAGACGTTTAAAATTTTTATGGTAAATTCAAGCCATTACAATGCTATTTTTTGTTTATATGGCTATAAAGTCGGTACTATTTTTCTTTATTTCAAAAAGTCACATCAAAAATTTAGCAAAAGAATTTTAACAGGGTTAACAATTAGACATGAATTTTTAAATCTGAAAAGTATAGGAACCAAATTCCTAAAAACTAATGTAGGAGGATTAAATTTCAAATCTATGAAGAGTGCACAGGGACTTGGAGCATAGTTTAACCTATGATATTTTATAAGTCAAACAAATGCTTTATTAACCTAAAGACGAATATTAAATTTCAAGCAAATTAAAAATAATAACAATAATAAATACATGGTTAAATAAACAATTGATATATGGCTGGTGAAGCATAAAAGGAATATTAGTTTAACTTACCATTACTTTAAGTATTGCATTCTCGTCACAAATAACATCTCTTGATGATGCTTGATTGGGACTGCTGCCATCATCTGATACACGGGTGGCTGAAGAGATAGTAGCCTGCGAGGACCCAAGGGTGCAACTTTCGGCATTTGACTTTGAAGCAGTCAAGGAAGTTAACACAGGAGGGTTATTTTCCTTCAAAGAATCAATTCTCAGAAGACTCTCAAACCGATCTTTACACATCTGAAGTTTGAACCATTCAGAGTGTGTGTGAAGCGTTGCTCTCATTATCCTCATGAGCTGAGGCTCCTCGATACCAAGCCTCTTCCCGAAAGCAACCTAACCAAGATAGAAAATCGTATACTTCAGTTGCAAAATTACAGAACAAGAAAATATCTGTATATAAATTGAGAGAGTTACAGATTTTAATGTACTTGGAGTGAAGTTGCAAGAGCATGTAAAGGCAAGCCTGTCACAAGTGTATCTTCACATGGCCGAAGCAGTGATACCAAAGTCTCCTTCAAGGGCTTCAGCAAATTGGGATCACGAGCGGCTAAGGGGCCTAAATGGGAGCATGCAACCCTTAGAGCACCAGAATGATCTCCCAATCCAGCCAGTTTCAGAAATTCAACCTAAAACAAACAGAATGGTCAAGCTAACTTTCTTTGCATCTTATTGGCAATTTAGACAAATTTACCTGGATTTTTTAAATATGAAGCCACAGCCAGTACAAATTCAACTAACCTGTTTGAGTTGGAACAACAAAACAGGATTTTCCTCAAAGAAGCTTGGATCCAATGCATTAATTTCCTCCACGACCTCAGCAGCCATTCCTGTGCTAGCTAGCTCCTTCATCCGAAGAACAATTTCATATTTGTCTTCCACATTGGTATGTTCCACTCCCTGCGTAATAAAAGTTATGCTATTATCAATGAATTATCCTAAAACACACGCAAAAAAATCCAAAATGTAACTGTTATACCTTTGATATAGTTGTACTGGCAACTTGTAATGCAGTGCTAACTTCTTGTTTTCTGCATCGATTAAGATGATTATCGGAAATAAAATCCAGTTCATCACATCTTCCCCTCCAACGCTTACGTTTACTTCTTTCACCAGCTCCGTGGCTTCTGTTTCTCAAGATACTTGAATTTTCAGAATGATGTGACCCACTGGGGCTACAATCTTCAAGGATGTTGGCGGGTTCAGTTCCTTGCATGCTGCTCAGATCAGTAGTAGCAGAAGTTTCACTACTTGAACGCTTAGCACCTCTATGATCCACATCAATGGAAGATTCTGGTGATGAACAACACCCAGACTCTGGTGGATTACCTTTCAGAGGTTCAGAAAGTGTTTTCATTCCTGAGAAAGGGCAAGTTGATCAGCACTCCAGTGAAGACAGATATAGTGAAAAGAAATTGATGTTAAGAGTTCTACTAAAGGGAATGAAAATACCAGATTCCACAATTCCCCTGTAAACACAGTACTCACGAACAAGTTCGTCAAGCATTGGATCATCCAATCTCATCCGACATATTTCATTCTGCGTGCAAAGTCATAACTTATCAACTGATAACCAAAAACATCGATTACAGACTCTAGGCCCAGATCCAGAAAGATTAAGTGATGCATGGAAGAGATATTCAGAATTTGAAATACTAAGTGCGCATCTCATGTCCAGTGAAAATCTGAAGATATAATTAGACAATTACTGGAAGTCATTTTCAAACTTTTATCCGACCAAAAAATTTAGTACTCTGTCGACATTCATAATAACTAGATAATTACTGAAAGTCATTTTCAAACTTTTATCAGAAGAAAAAACTTAGTACTCTGTTGACATTCATCTCCGAGTTAAGGGAAACAGTATCACCGTTGATTCAGAAGAGACAACAAAAAACCTGAGCTTCCAAAAGTAAGGTATTGGGGGGAGGAACGTATAGATTGGTAAAAGTTTCAACAACCTGAAATGCCTCAAACAGATCACCCTTGGCAAATCTCAAGCTATCAATAGCCCCTTGTCTTGTAAGCTCTACAGCATGTGCAAGAGCTTGTATATCCACCTGAATTTCAAAACCAACACGCAACTATAAGAGGAATCCATATAACCTAACAAATAAATACATAGCACTAAAAATTCATGCATCAAGCCAGACTAATATGTGATTCATCTTCTCCCCAAGAAACATCTAAAACACACTAGACAGGAAAAAAAAGCACCTCATCAAACACTTGTGCTTCATACAAAGTCTCTGGAGGTATTGCAGGGAAGTCACGTTCCTCAAGGAGCAATCTCTCAGTAAGATTTGAAATGGGAGATACAATTCCTTGACTAAAGCAAAATCCTTTATGTATGCTAAAAAAGAAGGGAAATCATTGCAGATTTATCAGAATCAATACAAGTGACTACAAATATTGAAAGAGTAATCAATAAAATTATATCCATCAGAAGTTGTAGTAATACCTCATCAGATAACTCAATGTCATTGAAAAGATGGGATTATATGCATGAAAATAAGCTCTTAAAACAGAAGACACTAATCCAGCAATCTCATACCTCCTCTTCTCAGCCCACTGTACACAAAAGATCAAGAGATTCCTTAAGAACAAGATTCCTATTCTTCAGCAATCATAAGAAAAGTTGTTTATAAGGCCAAACTCCAACTCACCTCATTTGCCACAGGGGAAGTTTGATCATCTTTGTCATATATAAAGGCAAGAAGCAAGTGCTTGAATTCCTCATACGCTTCCTATATGGATGCACAAATCTATCAGCAACACCATGGACACAATATATCTGAACTAAATTGATTGTTTTACAGGTATCTTTTAAAAGCATAATTCTATTCTTAAAAATGGATCCTACAAAGCAGCAGTTAAATTGCCAAAACCATCAAAAAAGAAGTTAGCCATGTATACTTGTAATAGAGTGACCAGATTTGGATCTCCTTCTCCCGCCAGAAAGTATAAATTCAACATTTTAAGGGTTGCATGACACAATATCCAAGTCTAAGCGCATTAGTATACAATAATTTTTTATGAATATGTTGCACATTCCCTATGGTCAATAACATGAATGCTTATCTTGGAAGTTTGTGAGAAAGGGGCCATGGTGGTCGGAGAAGATGAACCCCGGTGAACAATGAACAATAAAATATGAAAAGCTACAGTTTAACGATAGAACAAAAATAATATTTTTAATAGAGAACAATGTGTTTCTCTGTATTTTCTCTTATTCTTCTTAATCAGTATAACTAAAATTATACTTTTATCTATAATTTAAATAATATTTATCCCTAATTTAAATAAGACTTCTAGTAAATTTAAACTACTGACTTAGAAATAAACTCTAATTATACGTTAAATTAAACTGTAACACTTTTTGTCAACTTACACTCCCCCTCAAGCTCTAACACTTCTTGGATAACTTACACTCCCCCTCAAGCTGGTGAGCAAGTGTAGTAGAGCACCAGCTTGGATCTTGGATGTGATGCCCTACTCATATTTCTTTGCTGTTTTTAGGGAAAAATCTCCCTTTTTTGGGACCCATTGAGTTGAACAGTTAGGACATACTCATGCTATTCTGTGAACAACCATTGTTGAAAATTTGCAAACGATGTTCTTGATTTTACGCATCCTTCTTGAGATGTCTACCAATTTTTTTGTTGTTATTGGTTTTGCACCCTCCTTAGATGTCTTCCGACTTTCCTCATCGGTGATGATCTTTTCGAGTTTTTGCATCTTCCGAGATGTCTTCCAGCTTTTTCTGTCATTCACGGACTAAGTAGTTGCTTCCATTCAACAATGATCACAGGAATCTACACTCCCCTCAAGCTGGTAGTTGCACAAACTAGAATTCCAGCTTGGATCTTTGATGTAGAATCCTTTAAAAAATATTATCTAGTTTTTAAGGCTAAACTAGAACCTCTTCTCCTATCTTTTATAATTGATGGCTGAGATAGAACCAGATAGTTTTTAAGGCTAAACTATAACCTTTCCCTATCTTTTACAATGGATGGCTAAGATAGAACCAAATAGTTTTTAAGGCTAAACTATAACATTTTCATATTTTTTTTATTGGCTAAGATAGAACCATTAAATAGAGAACAAAATAACAAAATTAAACGAGTAGAAATTTCACCATAGATGTAAGATTCCAACGAGAGAGAAGCTAAGGAACGAGCGTGGCTTAATGACAACATCGGGAAAAAAATGATATGCATCTAAAAAAATCATATCGTCAATTTGATTCAGATCAGAGATGACGGCAGTGGTGACGACATCAGGATCGTTGTTGGCTCATGATACCATGTGAGAAAGGGGCCATGGTGGCCGGTGAAGATGAACCCCGGTGAACAATGAACAATAAAATATGAAAAGCTACAGTTTAACGATAGAACAAAAATAATATTTTCAATAGAGAACAATGTGTTTCTCTGTATTTTCTCTTATTCTTCTTAATCAAATGTGTATGAGATAAGCCTTTAAATAGGCTGATACAGAGTTTCAGTATAACTAAAATTATATTTTTATCTATAATTTAAATAATATTTATCCCTAATTTAAATAAGACTTCTAGTAAATTTAAACTACTGACTTAGAAATAAACTCTAATTACACATTAAATTAAACTCTTAACACTTTTTGTCAACTTACACTCCCCTCAAGCTCTAACACTTCTTGGATAACTTACAAAGTTATTCATCTTCCAATCCGTTGGTGAAGGTTTGGGTGAATTAAGCCTCCAAATCTCAATCAAGTATTAGTAGAACACAAACACGTTAGGTGACAGGAAGACTTAAAGAAAGGCTTCTTTAGTAGATCTCACTTAAGAAAAGACTTCTCAACACATAATAACAGCACAGTGATCTCACTAAGCCTCTTTACCAATAATTTCCCCCATCAATTATACATCACAATCTTTCAAACCAGATTAAGCACTTAGCAAAGACGGAAATGGGAAAGCATGAAAATTAATTCTCCTATCTCTCCATAATTTCTCTAAAACCAACCAATCCTTTATTCTAGAAATTTTATTACAAACTCTATATTCAACTATTTCCTTACAATCAGTTATTCAATTCAAATAATAAATGATGATGAATAAATGAATGGGTAATAAAAACGAATGCAATTCAAAAATTAGCATCACCGGGGTCAAAATAGTTGTCATTAAATCCCAAAATCAAACAGTAATTATCAGAAAGAATAATACATTTACTAAAAGAGGAAGAAGTTACCGGATAGGCATTGAGAGCACAAGGAGCAAGAGACTTCCTCGAGTAATCAATTGCGAAGGCACGATCGTCCCTTGTCCCTTTCCTCAACAGCTCAATAAATTTCTTCAAAAGGAAAAATGGAAATGCAATCAACGATAAAAAAAATTCAAACTCCAAAAACAAAAGAACTAATTCCACCAAAACGCACTTTTATTAACTAAGAAAAGAGATAAGAGTATGAGATTAACCAGTTTCTGCAGCCGAAAAAGGAGGCGCTGATCTTCTAGGACAGAAGGAGCGTGAACTCGGAGGAGATCAATGGCATCGTCAATGTTACCGACCTCTAACGACCGCCTGATCTGGGGAATGATTAACCTCGAATGATAAGAAGAGAGAGAGGAAGAAGGTGTCGAAGAGTCGTCGATCAAGTTCTCTGATTTGGCGAAGTCGATGATTAGAGCGTCGAGTGCTTCCCAGTTAACAGGCCAACAGTCCATGGGTTTGGTTAAATTTTCTCGGGAAAGTTTTTGGTAGAAAGAAAAGAAGCAGAAAACGATGGGACGTGTAAAATGTAAATTCCTGATCTGTTTTTTTTTTCTCTTTTTTTCTTTATTTATTTGTTGTTTTTATAATCTTCGCGTTTGGTAAGGGGAAAGCAAAAATTCCCCAAGAGAGCAAGAGAGGCGGCGATAAGAGGTTAAGAGAAAAAAAAGTGAGGATGGAGTTTGGGGATTATATAGGTGCCACGTGGCATGTAAATTTTATGGGTTAAGCCTAGGGTTATCCCGTCAAGTTTAACTGGCACGTCACTGACGTCAACGTGGAGTCTATCTTTAACAAATTGTAAAAATAAAATCTTCCCTCTTTTTCGGCTTATTTAGGGATAAAATATGTTTTTAAAAAATTAGGAAAATAATATAAATTAGACTTTATTCAGAGAATTGGTGTAAAATTTATAATGGTGAGGATGAAGAGAATTGTATTCTGCGGTGCTGATTCCAGTGAAAGTCGTCGTTTGATATGGGATGGAGCGTCGTCGGCCGTTGTTCATGATTTTGTTTTTTTTAGATTAAAATGAAACATTTTAAAACTAAAGAATTAAAATAAAAATGTTCAAAAATTGAGACATTTAATCGAGTTGCTGCAAAATGACAATTAATAATTGGGTAAACTACACCGAATGCTAATTAAATTATTATTATGGACTCAAAAATGTCATTAAACTTTAAAAATGTTCAAATTTAACACTAAATTTTACTTTCTAACTCGTTTATGTCATTCCGTTGTTCGTTTTGATGATGCTGTTTTGAAATCTAATTTAGCCTAAAACTGAGTCGTTTTGCTAGAGTAAAAAATAATAAAACTCATGTATTTGGGGGAGTTTGAACCTAGGACCTTTAAATACAAAATTAAGCCTTAATCACTAAACTAACATAAAATTATATGATATTTTGATACAAAAGTTATATATTATTAATTCAAATTATGAAATATATTATTTCCCTTATCTGCAGAAATGGTTGAACCATCATGCAATTTTTGTCATGGCATAGGACTTTGGTGTGAATATTAGATTTAGAGATATCTGTTGTATATCATTAAAATTATTTACAAGTTTTTTTTATATATTTAAAGGGTCCTTTGAGGATCATATGAAGAGGATTGGAGCATTTAAAACCAACCATCTATAAATAAATCAAACAGAGAAACGAAAACACAAATTGTGAGGTGAAATGAATTTATTACTTCTGTGTATCGTCAATTCATAACAAGCTCCATACTGCAATTTATCTAACAACTCAGTTAAATTGCAAGGCAGTAGAAAATACAGGCAAATAGAAAATGACTAGTTCATATGCGATGCAATTCTAGTCATCGCATAGTTTCATCATCTAACTGTGCAATTTGATATTTAATTTTTTTAATAGCGCGCGACTATATATATATATATGGGAAACTATATGAACATAAATGGAGCCATTTTCCCCCTTCTGTCAAAAAACTAGCCTTGACAAACCAAACATCCATGGCGTAGGAAACAATCCTTCTGGTTTGCACTACGAACTGAACCACATAGCAGTGTAACTTTCCTCAATGATGGCCTCCAAAGTCGAAAGCACCATACAAGCTACAATGTCTAGACTCACATTGTTACATCAAAGTCCTATCCCAGGACAAAAATTCCATGACAAAAAAATAATATTTTTTATTTATATATGTAAATGATATAATATTGGTGATAAAACATCATATAATTTCATTTATGAATGTCCTAGGTTCAAACTCTCTCACGTGTATGGATTTTATTATTTTTCCTCTAGCAAAACGACGTTATTTTGAGTTAACGATTCCATTAAGAATTAACAGTGGAGTGACATAAACGAGTCAGAAAGTAAAGTTCAGTGTTAGATTTGAACATTTTTGGAGTTCGATGGCATTTTTGAGTCGGTGGTAATAGTTTAGTGGCACACGGTGTAGTTTACCCTTAATAATTTTGTTGTTTATCAACGAGGGTTGGTCCAAGTGGTAAATAGCTTTACATCGCTTAAGTAGGTCTCAAGTTTAAAATTTTATTGTATGCAGAAAATTTTTGCCGAAAAATTCACCTACCAAAACCAAATGTGCAATGTGTGTCACCAAAGCCAAATGTGCGATGTGGATCGGTCCGAATTAATCAGTGCAACATCCTGAAAAACTGAGAGGGCAACTAAAAGAATAATGTTGTTTACATTATAAGTATAATATAAAACTTGAAAAAAATACAAGGACCTGAAGTGATTTTTTTAGAAAGTTCAAAGTGGAACGGTGCATTTACTTATCTAAAAAAATGTTTGTTCAGATACCGGTTTAAAATAAAATAAAGTTCAAATTCCAAATATGAAAATTTTCAGAAATTTTATAGATTTTGTGCACCACATGATAATATTGAAAGGGGATTAAAATTACAAGTGTCAAATTTAAAAATTTCATTATACAATAATATTACACGTATCAAATTCTTATAAATAATGACATTTTATGTAAAAAATCAAATTTTAAGTCTGACATATTAAAAATTATCAAAGTCAAAGATTTAAAATGACATAATATCGAAATTGCCTATAAAATTTGTTTGGATAGTCATTTAAGTTTCATTAATTTTTAAGCACTTCAACCATCAATGCTTCATTTTAATGCAAAATATCCCAATGCAAATCATTAACCAACAAACGGTTAAAAATTAAAGATAACTTGGTAGAATAATATAACATTGAACATTCATGTGACAATGTCACGTGTAAATTGATGTTGACGTAACGAAATGAAACATATAAAAAAATAAAATTTATTTATTTTATTCAATAATAAAATTTTATTGGTTTAATTGAAAACACACTAAAATGTGTTGTTGAGGGAACTTGAACCCAAAGTGCAGGAAAAGAAAAATATATTCCACGAGCCATCAAACCCACTTAAAATTTATTTAGTGTAGTATTTGGAAGCATTTAAAATTAAATAAAAAACAAAAAGGCAACACGAGTTAGAAATAGAGATGTCAATTGGGAGGGAGGGTGCAAAGTGTATTCTTTTCACACTCATCGCCGCCGTCAAGAATTTTAATCTTCATCCTCGCTTTACGACCCGCTGCGAATGCAAAATCTAAAATCATTCATGTCTTACAACCTACAAGACTGAAACAATCTCCGCTCCATGCGGGTCTTGAGACACACTTAATCCCCTCTTTATCCACCTCATTACCCAATTCATATAATATATTTATAAATATTAGTTAAATAAATATAAATCAAATATGTTATGAAAAGTATGAAATATTTTTCATTCGGATATGTGACATTATTTTAACTGTCATCATTTTAAAAAAATAATAATATACGAAATTAAATTTTGTACAACACAAAAGTCTGGACTAAAAGATACAAAAATCTATTGTAAAGGACAAAAAAATGCATATATTTTTTCATAAATATTCCAAGTTAGTCAATATAAATTATCTTAAAATTGACTATAATTCAAATTAATATTTTAAAGTATATTTATATATTTGATTTGATCTATCTCAATTTCAATTATATGTATATTGAACTTTTTTAATAATATCTCAAGATAAGTCAATATGAAATACTTTAAATTTGACTATAATCTAAACTGATATTATATTTTTAATAATATTTGGGCGGGTGGGATGAGGCGGTTATAAAGACATATTCAGGCCTGGTGAATTTATTTTTTTTTATCTTAATCCCTACCTTACAACTCGTAAAATTTATAACCATTTATACACAATTAAATACGAAATGGGACGACTTTCCTCAAAAACCGCCCTACTGATACTTGGAAAACAAGGGATTTAGCGCTGGTTTTCTTTCCCTCTCAATAAAATTTATTTTCTGAGCTTTCAATCGGCAAATATATCAGGTTGATCAAAGTTGAATAAATATTTTTGAAAGGAATCTTTGTGGATTCTTTACTGTTTTTGGGCTCTCTGGGATTGGTCGTGGGATGAATAGGTAGCTTATGATCTTCCTGCTATAATCCAATATGTTTATGGTCAAACAGGACAAAAGCAGGCGTTGACTGCAGTCACGTATTGACCAGTTTTACAGTTGCAACTACAAATTAATACCAATAATAAGAAGCAACTGTAATTGCCAAAATGCAATTGTTCCCGAGTTAAAACTCTTTTGGACAAACATTTACAGGTCAAAATTGTTGCTTCAACTCTTCCACAATAAATATTTTCTAGATCATGAGCCTCAACCATCGGCAACAAAGAACATGGTCCATCTGGCTCAGAGATATACAAGATTGGAGTAATGCCAATTTCCCAAAAACAATATAGACTATTAGGGTTTACTCAATTAAACACTGTAAATTATGCTTTAATGAACTTACAACGTGATTAAAGAAAGTAAAAGAGAAAACATTGTTTGGATAAGGAGAAAGATGATGTTATTATCTTGATCATCAAATACAATCTGAGAATACAATAGCCAATGCATGGCATATTTAAAGTCAACTTTTAACAACCCTAATAACAAACCAACAGCTTTAACAAACTATGCCACCTGTCAAGCTGAAACTGCTCAGCTTTTCTTCAATATTCAACATTCACCCTACTTCTTCACTTCTCCTACTTCCTTAATTGCTACCACCTTCAACTTTTGTCGAAAAACTTCAAAGCTGTTGACGGCCAATGCTTTAGTGAGCACATCGGCCAACTGATCTTGAGCTGGAACGTAGTTAACCTGAACCTCTCCATCAGCAACTTTTTCTCGAACAAAAAGGAGATCAAGATCCACGTGTTTAGTTTTTGTGTGCAACACTGGATTGGCTGCCATGGCCACAGCACTGGTGTTATCACACCACACTTTGATTTCAGTCGAAACTGGATGACCCATTTCAGCAAAAACTGCTTTGACCCAGACAGCTTCTGATGTGGCATATGCAAGGCTTCTATATTCTGCTTCGGTTGTAGAGCGAGAGGCTGCACGCTGTTTCTTGGAGCTCCACGAAAGAAGATGTTCACCATAAAACACGTAATAACTAGACATTGATCTCCTATCATCCTGGTCACCACCCCAATCCACATCAGCAAAGACTGTTAGCGTTGAGACTGGCATCGTCTGAGCTATGAACCACAACTCATGACTCAACGTGCCATTCAAATACCGTAATATCCGTTTAACAGCAGTCCAATGCACATCAGTGGGTTCTTGCATGAACTGAGCAACCTCGGTAACGGCATACGAAATATCAGGCCTGGTATGACAAATGTATAGAAGTGCCCCTACCACACTCCTATAGTGTTGAGCATTACAAAGCTTGACACCATCAACTTTGCTGAGTTTCTGTGATGTTAGCATAGGCGTAGATGTGGGCTTTGAGCCTAGCATATCCGTTTTCTGAAGCAGTTCGGTGACAAACTTCTTTTGAGATAGGAGTAGCCCATGGGAGAACCGGTGAACCTCAATGCCTAAGAAAAACTCAAGCATTCCAAGATCCTTAACAGAAAATTTATCATGTAATGCAGCGATTACATGATTACAATGTTCCACACTGTTTCCTGTGACCAAGATGTCGTCAACATACACTACCAAGTATGTAGTGACAGTGTCATTGCAAAGCACAAACAAAGAGGAATCAGCTCTAGAAGACTTGAACCCTAAGGTAAGTAAAAATGACTTGAGCTTTATAAACCAGTTTCGTGGTGCTTGACGCAGACCATACAACGCTTTCCTTAGTCGACACACCATTAATTCCCCTTTAGCATTCTTCTATTCAAAACCAGGAGGTTGCCTCATGTACACCTCTTCTATATGGTCACCTTTAAGAAAGGCGTTATTAACATCAACCTGTCTAATTTGCCACCCATTCGTAACAGCCAATGACAAAAAAATGTTCACAGTGGAAAACCTTATTACAGGACTGAATGTTTCCATGAAATCACAACCAGGAACTTGTGAAAAACCCTTCGCCACCAGGCGTGCTTTGTATCGATTTATCGAACCATCTAAATTGTGTTTGATTCGAAAGAGCTATTTACACCCAATAGGCTTTCGATCAGATGGTAATTCAACAACTTCCCAAGTCCCATTGTCAACCAAAGCTTTATACTCAGCCATGACTGCCATATGCCATTTCGTATCACTCAACGCTTCTTGAACAGTTAGAGGAACTTGGTCACTATGCACCTGCTTTACTACGAGTCACCATCTGATGTGTATTGCCAATAACTAGAGTAGGAGGCATAGCTGTGTCAGCATTTTGAATATCTGGGGCAGGCACACCATCTGAGATAAAAGGATCTGCCTCAGCATCACTTCTTTGGAAAACACCAGTGGAACAACCTGATGCACCTTCTTGACCATTTTCAACCGAACCAGGAGTGGAAGTGGCAACAGGGACCATGACTTCAACCTGACCGCCTGCAGATGCATCCGATCTAGATTGAGCAACAGGTGTGAATGAAGTAGCAGCTCTCTCAACAGTGACAGGCAATGAAGAATCTTGTACAACATGAATTGGTGCAGACTGATAATTGTGAGAGGTGTCACAAAGTGGTACAGTTTTTAAAGCAAAAGGAAAAACTGATTCATTGAAGATAACATTTCGGGACACATAAATTCTCCCAGCATCAGCAAGGCATTGATAGCCATGATGGGAAGGTGAGTATCCTAGAAACACACATGACTTGGATCGAAACTCCATCTTGTGCCTGTTGTATGGTCTCAAATGTGGAAAACACTGACAGCCAAACACCTTGAGCATCTTGTAATCTGGTGCTTTCCCAAACAATCTTTGAAATGGAGAGATATTGCCCAAAACCTTTGTTGGCATCCTGTTGATAAAAAATACTGCACTAAGCATAGCATAAGCCCAATATTTCATTGGCAGTGTAGCTTGTGCAAGAAGTGTTAGAGCTGTTTCTACAATATGCCGATGTTTACGTTCTACCAAACCATTTTGCTGAGACGTATGGGGACAAGTAATCCTGTGTTGAACACCCAAACTGGCTAGAGTAGATGCAAGTGCCCTGAACTGACCACCACCATCAGTTTGTAAAGCAATAAGATTAGATCTAAACTGATTTTCACCAATGCATGAAATAACTCAAATGCTGCTGAAACTTCTGATTTATTATGTAAAAGATAAATCCAACAATGTCGAGTACATTTATCAACAAATGGCACATAAAATCTGTATCCAATGGACATTACTGGAGCTGGACCCCATACATCGACCTCTACTAATTCAAAAGGACTGCTATAAACTGTATTTGAAAGAGAAAAAGGTTGAACATGGCTTTTTCCCAATTGACACGCTGTACAAACCTTGAGTCATCAGGTGCCATGTGTTCATTTAAGGCAAAATTAATGACAGCAGCAGCAGGATGTCACATCCTTCGATGCCAAAGCCAGTAGTCTGAATCTGTAGTGGTGGTAGTAGCAAGCACAGTAGCAGAAGTTTCAGGTATATCAAAACTATACAAGCCTTCAGATTGTTTTCCAGACAGCAGCTCCGAGCCTGTAGCTTCATCCTTCACACAATAATCGTTTGCATGAAATTCAAAATATACTGAATTATCCCTTGTAAATTTGGACACAGGCATTAAATTCTTTTGTATCCGAGGTACATGCAATAACTGAGAAAGATTAAGTTCTTTAAACACTGTACTAAAGCAAGCATGACCAACATGTGCAATAGGTAAAGGAGATCCATCACCAATGTGAACCTTACCACTGCCGTTGTAAGCCTCCTTGAACTGAAGACTACCCAGCTTGTTGGTGACATGATGTGTGGCACCTGAGTCAGGGAACCACATCCCAGTAGATGTTACCAGAGTATTAGCTTGGACATCCTCACTGGCATGACACTCAGGTGAAGAGTCAGCACCTGCAGGACTAACAAATGGACTATACATGACATTATCATTATGAAAAGTACAACAGCATGTGTTAGCATGTGCATTAGATGCTGAAGAAGATTGTTGCGAAGCCACACTCTTGAAATTCTTGTTAAAACGATTCCAGCAACGATCAGCTAGGTGACCCAGCTTCCCACATAACTGACATTGATGTTTGGGCCTGCCCTTAGAACGACCACCAGTGTAGCTAGGGTTGCCATCACGACGATTGTACTGCTGAGGATTAGCATTAGGTCGTTCCTCACACTTAGGATCCTGAGCGTACCTCGTAACATTAATGCCAATTGGAAAGCGAGAAGGATCCAGTAACCTAGATTCAGCATCAGTAAGAATGGAAACTACACTCTCAAGAGAAAAGGCTCCTTGCTAGCAGCGATCACTGCCACTGAAGGCTCATACTCCATAGGCAAACTATTAATAATCGTGGCTATATGTTCTAATTCAGAAACAGGATTACCACAGGCAGCAAGAAGATCACATACCTCCTTCACTTGCATTGTATATTCATGCATCGACAACCCACCTTTCTTGAGAGACCGCAACTTGCAATGAAGATGCATGAGTTTCGTGGTGGAAAGCTTTGAGTAAGACTTAGAAATAGCACTCCAAATAGCTGAAGAGGTTTCTGCACCAACAAGCTGCGGCAGAACCGAAGCACTCACAGTGGAGAGAAGCCATGATGCAAGCGAACTGTCTTGTTTGAGATGACGCAGATAGGCAGGATTCGAAGTCCGATCTCCATTTGCACCAGTGATCATCTTCGCCGGAACAGGATGAGAGGAGTCAAGAAACTCCTCCAAGCCAAGACCACGAACCGTCAAGATAACCTGCTGTTTCCACATGAGGTAGTTGGAATTATCCAGTAACACATTGACTCTTCTGTTAGAGAACACCTGAGCCACAGTATCGGAGGAATCATCTTCAGACGGCATTTTGAGAGTCAAAACAACTCCAAGCGCAAGATCGAGACACGAGAGTAGCTGGAAATGGAAGCAAAAAATCAAGGAACGGCCAGAGGACCGCCGGTGACTTATACCATAATGAACTTACAACGTGATTAAAGAAAGTAAAAGAGAAAACATTGTTTGGATAAGGAGAAAGATGATGTTATTATCTTGATCATCAAATACAATCTGAGAATACAATGGCCAATGCATGGCATATTTAAAGTCAACTTTTAACAACCCTAATAACAAACCAACAGCTTTAACAAACTTTGCCACCTGTCAAGCTGAAACTGCTCAGCTTTTCTTCAATATTCAACATGCTTGGAGTGTTTTGAGACTGATTCTTTGTCCTCTGGTCTTGTCCAAGTTATAGTTACATTACATCATTGCTGTTTATGATTTTTAGAGATATACTCGAACCCCTGCAACATTTTCAACTCCTATTTGTTCTATTTTACAAACCATGTTTTCTTCTCGAATCATTTTACGACAAGCTTCCAAGCTACATCTTTCTCCCATCTTCTTCATCACCACGCCATTAATTCTTCTGCACTTATTTTCCCATCGCCGTCCAAATCATACACCCGATATGCACCTTGGATATCGCCGCAGTTGATCCCTTTCCCCATGTTATGCACCATCTCGGTGAATTCCTTGTAGTAGATGAAGCCGTCCCCATCGGTGTCGATGGCAGAAAATGCTTTCCCCATTCTCTTTCTGCAACTCCTTTTCCCATCACTTTCAAAGCTGATTTGTACTCTTTCTTGGAGATTTTGCCATCTCTCTTGGTGTCAAATTTGTCGAACACCCATTTCATTTCTTCCATGTTTGGCTGGTAAGTCCTCGATGACACGTTCGAGTTCCGTCTTTCCTTGTTGATGTTCAACTGAGTTGGTTTTCTTGACAACTTCCTCGAAAGTGAAACATTTTTTAACTCGACATTTCCTCGGATGTTTCTGTAAGGAATTGTGAGACTGTTTCTGATATGATCTTCTATGCCTGCTGCCTAATGCCTATCTTTATATATAATATTACTTGTCTAACAAGGAATCAAATTGGAAGATGAAGTAGAATATCACTTTTAATTGAATTTGTTGATCTAAACTGATAAAAGGGAGTGTCCCCATTTGGGTTTGATATTCCAAAACAATTCATTTCTCTTCGTACAACTTGATATTCCACGCGGGAGAATCATTGGTACCACCATACAACTTGATTTTGAAACTTTTCGTTTTGTCCACTCCAAACATTATGGTCCAAGACATTGGTCTCATGCTCCTGCTTCGCCTTTACGGTCTGTTACACCATCAAAAGGTAGAAGGTGTATAGCTTTCCCAGTCCACTCAAGGGCCTTCTATTGATCAGTCATTGAAAAGCAACAAGTTCTCCGAGACCCAAACATCAACACTCTTCTAGCACAGTTATAAAAAATGATTATTTAACTTTTCAAACAGTCATAGAATAGTCGGTAACCACTACGACATTAACTGCTACTAAATGATAATGTGACATAATACATCTCATTTGTCTCCTCTATTATAACTAAAATTTTATTTTTGACCTTAAAATTTTATTCAATCAATTTAGTCTCGTTAAAGAATCTTTCTTCACTTCTACGCCAATTTACTCTCGGTTAATTTGGTATCCAAGAAAATACAAAATCCCATTTACTGCATGACTCTTCTCTTCTAAACTTTCTTTTATTTTCCTTTTGTTTCCCGCACTTTTATTTCCGGTTAAAATAATTTAAGGATAAAATACACAGATAATCACTCAACTATCTTCTAACTCCTATTTTAGTCACTCAGTTTTCAGACTTTTCAATTTACTAATTGAACTTTCGAATTGCTCCTATTTGGTCACTCTCTATTATTTTATTATTATTTTCGAATTTTGTATTATTATTTAATATAAAATAATATAAAATATAAAATTAAATCAAAATGTTCGCTGGCCACCATTCGCTGTCGTTGGACGCCACCGTCGATGATCGTAGATGGTGGCCGTTCAATCCCAGATTTCATCGGTCGTTTTGTCTCGGCCCTCTGAGTCCGAATCTGACATCCATTTTGCCGGAAAGTTCTCTGAAGTCCACGAAAAAGAGATCAAAAGTTAGGAAACCAAAAGGTTTCAAACGAGATTTGCGGGTTTCGGACATTTTCCGGTAAGACAAACACCAGATTCGGACTCGGCGTGTTGAAACGACTCCCCCGATGCAATTTGGGATCAAACAGTTGTCGATTCTGAGACCAACGGTGGTAGTAATTTTTTTCTTCATATTTTTCAATTTAATAATAATAAAATATGATTTTATTATTTATTTTAAATTATTTTTATATTTAATAATATTAAAAATAAAAAATAATAATAAAATATTTCAGAGTGACTAAAATAGGAGCAATCCGAAAGTTCAATTAGTAAATTAAAACGTTTAGAAAGGTGAGTGACCAAAATAAGAGTAAAAAGATATTTGAGTGATGAATAGTGTATTTTACCCTACTTTAAACACCAACAGCATCAGCCAAGCACCGAAACGCCGACGTTTCATTCAACCTTTTGTCGATTCCTATATCACTGAGGCCTTCTCCCACGACAACCAACGTTGACTATAGCACTAAAAAGTCAATCACTTGGCCCACACATATGATAACCTTGTGCTGGCTTTTTTTTTTGGGCAATATTGTGCCGGCTGTTTTATATGTGTGTGCATGTGTGGTCTTTAATGATAGGTTCTTAATTTACGGTATTGACTATATGAATCAAGTATAAGGTCTTAAGGGAAAAGACTAGAAAACCCTTTTTACAAGGTATTAAGATACGAAAAGTCTTGATTAAGAATAAACTATAGACATAGAATAAAGCTATGAAATAACTTAATAAGTTGTGTGGGGAGTCTATATGTTGTATGATGACTTATTGAGGTGTTTTTAATGATATTATTATTATTATATTTGGCTCTGTATGACATTCGGGTAATTGATATGAGACACTTAAGTCATGATATTATATTATGCAATATGATTGATTGTGTGATGTGGGATCCAAATATCCAATGATCGTGTTATAACAATGAGATAGATAAGTTGCCGGATGTATGTTCTCAATGCTATGTGGTACAAGGCTTATCCATGCATGATTTTAGTCGGATGTACGTTCTTGACACTGTGACACCAGACCTCCTCCGAAGGCACTTAACGTTGTGTGATTCTGAGTACACTAATCTAATCGGGTGTACGTTATTGACGCTATGTAACACCATGCCTTATCTAAAGTTACTTGTGCATTTTTGTTTGTACCTGAATTACATGCTTATGTTGTACTTGCATATTATATTTATGAACTTCATAGAACATAGTAAAATAAATATGTACCACTAAATTTCGTAAGCTTAACATTCAGATTGTTTCAGTAAGGAAGTTACAACTTTCTTGGTTCGGCATGAGACATTAATATTGTCAGAGGAGGCTTAGTGGGTCCTTTCGTAATACAATAAATAATTATCTTAGGTGGGCTCGTATAGTATGAAACATGAATGTGTCAAGTTTGTTATTTATTCAAATATTATTTTAGTTATATATCCGATTTGAAAATAAAAGAGCTCTGAATTTTGTAATAAATTATTTTAAACCTGTAAATTTATGGTTTGTATCGTTTTAAAAATTCTGAGTCACTTAAGTGGGTGAATGTGGCACCGCAAACTCAAAAAATATTTAAAGTCGGATTTTGAGTGTTACATTTGATTTTAAAATAGTAATTAAATATTGGCTTAATTATAAAATAAATGTCTTAATTATATTTTTTTAAGATAGATGACTAAAGTAATTTTTTTTTAAATAAGTTATTTAACATTTCATTTTGTAACTTTTTAAGGTTGAACCATCTCTGTTAAAAATTCGTCATCCATTTATTACTTGACATACTATCTTATTTTAATTTCATTTATTCTTTAATAAAAAATTACATTTATTAAAATTAAAAAAGCTCCATTTTTCACAAATACCAAATCCCTAATTTTTCTAAAAAACCCCTAAAATCCAAGTCTTTAGGAGATTGCCGACCAATGCGACCGACGACAGAGGGTAAGGGGACGATCGACCAGTGAATTTCGATTTTCGGTGATGAAGGAGGCGGGGTGGCGGTGTGCGGTGGTAATGGATTTTGGGAAAATATTATTTAGGGATTTGGTGTTTGAGAATTATAATTTTTTTTAGAATTTAGGAGATTTAGGTTTAGGAGTTTAGAGCGACAACAAGGGGGCGACCAACCAATTGGGTCCGGTGATAAAGGGGTGGTCGACGGTGGCAATGTGCGGTGGAGACAATGGTGCATGAGATTAGGGACTTACAGATTTTAGTGTGTTTTGAAATTTAGGACTTTTGTACCTTTTAGAAAAGTAGGGATTTTAATTTTTTTAAAAAAGAATATTCATAAATGTAAAATTTTGTTATGTGTCATGTCTTTTATTGGATAATATAATTATTTTAACGCTCATTACAAAATTTTCTTTTAAAATGATTATGAAATAAACGCTAGACACCAACTTTTTCTAAAAAATGCTTTGAGCAATTATTATAAAATGATATAATTTGAACACTTATTTTATTATTAAACCTTAAAAAATTAATATTCATTGTTTTTTTTGAATTAAAGTTCTCTAGTTTTATTAAACGTGGATATATCCAAAATTAGAATGAAAGTTCACAACCTAGTAAATAAAAAACATATAATCCAGACATATTTCTAATAAACAAAACTAGCGTCTCGGGATCATGACAGAATCATATAAGAAAAAGGTAAAAACCTAATCCAAAGACTCAAAACAAAAGATGGATACAAAATCATCAAATATCGACGATGAAAGACAAAATCATCAACTAACAACATAAAAATGCATATTACAATGAGGCACGTTGACAACACATTCATTGTCATAACTCAATCACAAACAATAAATGGTAATTGTGACCACGTTTATAAGTCTAGTTCGAGGGTCAAAAACAAAAAGATCAACAAGTAACCAAAAGAGTGCCATATTAATCAGTCGTGGCCACGTTAGATTCAACCATAATAAAAAATCAAATGAAAGAAATGACCAAAGGACTGGTAAAAAAAGCGTGCTAAAAGGCAGAAAAACGTATTAAAAGGTAGAGTAAATCATGCTATAAGAATAAAATTATTTATTTAAAACTAAAAAAGAAAAATAAGACAAACGATGAGAAACATAAAAATAAAAAAAACGATGAATCTCTAACGATCAATAACCAATATTAAAATTGATGTTGTTGCTGACAAATAAAAAATACAATAAAAACAAAAGAAGAGAGAACCACTCATGTTAACCACGATGATAAAGCTATTTAGTTTGTTACCATTTATATTCATTATTTTAACTCAAGTCATTTTAAGTTTTTCCTCACTTGTACGATCACATGTTCAGAACAACGATGTTTAAGAATTTAAGAAGGTTAAAATACTTAAATCATCACTCAATTTTATTTTCTGGTTTATTTTGGTTATTGAACTTTTAAAACGCTTAATTTATTTATTAAATTTCATTTTTTAACCTATTTTGATCACTCTAAATTATTTTATTAATATTTTTATATAACGTGAAATATTTTATTATTATTAAATATAAAAAATAATTTAAAATAAAAAAAATTATTTTTATTAATATTTAATTATAAAAATATACTTTTTTCGCCAACCTTTCATCCCTGTTTATACCCCACTCTCGTTTCGCCGCCTCCCACCGTCATCACCTCCTCCTCATCGGCATTCCAGCACGTTAGTTTTCCCACCGTCAACAAAACCCCCACATAAGGCTAAATAATCTGCCACGGATTCCTCCACATAAAAGTCAAACTTTTTTCTGCACTTGAATAACAGGGCTACCGGCTGATCTCTCCATGACCACCCCTACTCCAGAAAATCCGGAACTGGAGTCTCCAGTTTCAGCCAAAGAGATGCCTTTGAAGAACATCTTCATTGAAAATTCATCAAGCTCTTTCTTTTGTTCTTCCTTTACCACCTCTTCAGTTTTCTTCCATACCTCTTCGTCTTCACAACAACTCTGAAAGTCATCATCATCTTCTTCTGCTCTAACTCCCCTAACTAAGGGTACAGATATATCATCAGGTAAAGCTTCTTGATCCTCCATTTTTCAAGACCCAACTCCTCTAAATAATCGAGACAATCTCTGCTGCTCTTTACACTTCAAGTAATTACCGATTATCCAAACCTAAGCCAAACCATTTAGGATTAAAAAAAATGAAACTCACTTTGCATGTCAGTGGGGGAGGCAAAAAGTATTCTTTTCTAGCTCATTTTTCTAGAACAGAATGCAAAGATACCATTAAGGAAATTGACTAAGAACGCAGACTATATCAGCAAAATACAGTCGAAATCACAAAAAGAGATAAAACAAATGATTTTCTAGTTCCTGATTTCAAATCATAATCTAGAAAATAATTATCAGCAGATCAATACAAAGTTCGAAGCTTTGACAAAAAAGAAAAACTTGACACTTTCAAAAGAACCAACTTCAATAATCTATTAACCCCAGAAATGAAAAAAAAGTTAAACCTGCTAAAAAATCAACCCTTTCCTTTATTTTCCGCAAAACTGCAGGGAGAATATATTATTGATTCCAAATTATAATCTAGAAAATAACCATCAACGGATCAATTCAAAGCTCCAAACTCTAACCCAAAAAGAACTTGCCACTTTCAAAGGAACCAAATTCAATAATCTATTAACCCGACGAGGAGGAGGTGATGACGGTGGGAAGCGACGGAAGAAGAGTGAGGTATAAGCAAGGATGAAATGTTGGCGGGAAAAGTATGTTTTTATAATTAAATATTAATAAAATAATTTATTTTTATATTAAATTATTTTTATATTTAATAATAATAAAATATATCACATCATATTAAAATATTAATAAAATAATTTAAAATAATTAAAAAATATTAAAAAATAAAATTTAATGAGTAAATTGAATATTTTAAAAAATTAATAATTAAAATAAATTAGAGACAAAATGGTGATGATTTAAATATTTTAACCATTTAACAAATATGACTAAAAACACCAATAAAAAATTGTAACGTGCAGATTCTTTTGAAAACCCTAGCCCCAACAACTCTCTCAACTTTTCCCTAACCCTTTCTTTTATCCGCTATGGCCAGCTGCATCTCCAAGGCGGCTGGCCTCCCCCTCTCTTCAACTCATTTATTTTTTCTTTTCTGCTTCGTCCTTCTTTTTTGTTTTTTCAGTTTTTTTCGCCGGCATTGTTTTCTCCGACTATTCTTAGTTATTTTGTTGCGGATCTGGCTCCCCTGGTGACCGGGGCTCTGTTCGGATTTCTGTCTGGTGAGATGAAGTTGGGATCTCTGAAGAGATGGGGGGTCGACGCCTTGCCCCTTGGTCTGCCGGGTTCTTTGAACGATAGCTCTTCGAGCTTCCTCTTTAGGGGGTTGCTTTGATTCTGCCTCTCGTTTTATCCGCCTCCAATCATCGGCGATTTCTATCCTGACGCGATGACTTCGGTGGTTTTCTTGTTGCATCAGCGTCACCGTTGCCTCCTCTTCCGTGTCCCCGGAAGCGACCATACAGATCACAAGAAAAGTAGCTAGCTTGGTGTCTCTCCCTGTATCCCTCGACGTCTGTAGCTTCTTCTTCCTCGACGTTGTCTCGATTTTTGCTGCGTTTTGCTTTTGGTTATGTTATGTGTTTTCCTTGTTGTGGTTATGTGTTCTTGCTTTTTTCTGTTTGTTTTGATATCTTATTTGTGTTGTTCTTCTTCTTTATCCCTTGTACTCTATTTTTTCTCTGTATGTATTTTCTTCGTTTTAAGAATGCCGGCCTGCTTTAGTTACAAAAAGAATTTAACAAATATGAAATGAATCATGATAGTACATTCTCATGGAGCAACCATGACGTAACATTAAGAAAAGTCAACCATGTTATGACCCAGAATTTGGCTAGTACTATTATAATAAACTCGTCGTACAACACGGCGAGTTTCAAAATAATAATAATATTTTTATTCAAATTTGCCGTAAAATTTTGGCTAGTTTTAATTTTTTATAAATATTTGGATTAAATCTTAATTAGTTAATTAGAATAATTTTAATCTGAACTCTGTAAAGGTACGCGAGTTTCAAACCCCATATTTAGAAAACTCGGCGGTGAGGGTTTCAGCAGTGGTATCCCAACTGAGACCGTGAACGAAGATCTTTCGTTGAGCCGGGTCCACATCTGCAAGCTTCCCCATATTTATAATAAACCCCATAGTTTTTGTTTACTTGAAAAATAGTTTTTGTTCCCAAGTTGGAATTCTTGGTCAATTTTTAAGTTCTGTGCTTAAGTTTTGTTCCCTATATCATTGCCTCTGTGAGGCAAGTGCTTACTTTTCCTTCCTTTGACCAGCATGGCAAAATCATATCGAGGGAGGAGCTTGAGAAAATTTTGGCAAAGGAGAAGACTGAAGAACTCGATGTAGTTAAAAAATGAGTATAAACATCATGCACTAACCTTTGAAACTCGTCGTAGATATCATGCACTAACCTTTGAAACTTGAAAAATTTAGAAATCGCATAGCTCTTACGGTTAGTTTGAATAAAAAATAACATTATTTTAGGACTCATCGTGTTTGTACAGCGAGTTCATTGTAATGGTGCTAGTCCGATAAATATAGAATTTTAGGTCCTAATTTAATAAATATAAGACCTAACTTTTGTCTTTAAGCCCTCAACTATCCATTATACTAACTCTCATCTTGTGTAGGTCACAATTCACAACTCAACAGTCAACTGTCGATAATAACTCTCTTCTTTTGAGCTTAAAGACAAAATTAGGACCATTAAGTCTTATTTTTTAAAATCAAATTAGACCAAAAATTCTATATTTTTCGGATTAGCATCATTACAGTAAACTCGCCATAGAGCCACGGCGAGTTCGAATAAAAATTTATTTTTTCAACATTTTTTTTAAACTCATCATAAAACCACGGTAAGTTTCAAAAATTTTAATTTTTCCCGTGTTTTAACTTAATTAATCGCATTAACGGATAATTAGAAAATCCTACTTGGAACTCGTCGTGTATGCAAGGCGAGTTTCAATTAAATTTTTTAAAATCAAACTTTTTTACTAAAGGACGAAAATGAAAAAAATTAAACTCGTCTAGCATGCACGACGAGTTCTAATTAGGATTTGTTAATCATCTGTTAATGCAGTTAATTAAGTTAAAACACGAAAAAATTAAATTTTTTTAGAATTTACCATGATTCTAAGGAAAGTTAAAAAAATAATATTTTATTCAAGCTCGTCGTAATTCTACGGTGAGGTCACTGTAATGATGCCAGTATGGGAAATATAAAATTTTGGATGTTAATTTGATAATTTTAGGATGTAATGGTGTTAATTTTGTCTTTACCCCATCTTTGGTAGGTCACAACTCAACCGTCGATAATAACCATTTTTGAAACAAACACAAAAACACATGAAATGAAAAGAAGTTATCCACCTGACACGTGCATCATCTTTTGAGAAATTTAGTAAACAAAACAGATTTATTCCATTATTTAGCTTCTCATTCTTCACCTTGTAGTAAACAAAACCCATTGACTTCCCGGCTTTAAGAATGGTGATGAACTATTCAATCCATCATCATCATCAGTTCCTTAAGCTCCTCCTCTGAGAATATTTCCAATGCTTCCTCTTCATTTCCTTTACTACTCTCCTTTTTCTCCATTCCTCTTCTCTTCCTGATTATGCTCCTCACTTTCTTTCTCATCATCTTCTTCTTCTTCTTGCACCATTGTGTAATCTGATAATGGGAAATTGATCTTTTCTTTATCTCCGTGGAATTCAATAGCCGCCCTGTCATAAGCCCTGGCAGCAGCTTCCGCCGTGTCGAACGTCCCAAGCCAAGCCCGAACCCCTAGTTTCGGGTTTCGAATCTCCGCCGCCCATTTCCCCCGTGGCCTCTGTTGGTGGCATGGGGACTCTTTGTTGGTGGGTTGGCACTTGGCAGGACATTACCGTCCTCATAACAAGTGTTAAAATTAGAAAGGCCATTGTTGGAATCAGATTCAAACACCGAGTGGCAGTGGCAGGTTCAGTACCGTTGATTACATGCAGGAGGGTGGAGACCGTGATCTCATGCTCCTTTTCACGACTCAAAGGCAAGCATCTGTTGTAATTTCCATGACTTAAAAGTAATAGTTTTGACTACTTTAGACTCGAGAAATCGCAAACACTTTAATTTGGTCTTTCTGTTATTGTGAAAAGAGCAAGAAGTGAATGGTATCGAGTATATTTATGTAGGAACTGACAGCTGAAATCTGACAGATGACAGCTGTCCTTGTTTTGAAGAAGCCCAATTGATGCCCACGCCATAAATAAACAAAACCGTTTACCTCTTGTATTCCGTCACCCCAAGACGCACCGTTTTGCAAACATGAATGTGTGGTGCCAGAATAACGCTGTCGGCGTCGATTCGCACTAAAAGACAAAGGACGGAAAGGTGTTCGCAAATAAAAATCTTCAAGCGTGACAAATTCACAGTTCGAAGTCTTTTAGACTTTCTATTCTGGGAAACAAGACGTGTAATGTATTAGACATGAGATTCAGGTGCTAAATTTACGGTTTCAATCTGGGTATCTATTATCTAAAGCAGACGTTCATAGTTCACATAAACAAATCAGACATCCACTTTCTCAGCCGACATTACCTGTGAAGCGTAATCTCTAGATATTTTGATTCATTCGTAGATTACATGAGTTGTATTTCCACCCTGCCAAATTCCAATCCAACTTAATCCTTTTTGCTACTTTTTGTTGTTATTATTCAACTACAAACCAGTATTAAGACAAAAAAGAAGGGACAACACTATAAACAAAATAATTCTACCTCAAGGATGTGAGATATAGAAAAAAATGTGGTGATGATAATTTCATTTTCATATTTACATTTAAGTTGAAATGTTAATTCACAATTTTACATATTTATAAAAACTTGTAAAGCTTCCAACAAAAAAAAGAAACATATTTAAAAGTGTAACGAAACAAAGGCCACAACTCTACTATCATACTGTTATCTCAGTCTGACTTACTGTCTCTGTAGTGCGTGTGTGTCGGTGTGTGTCTTTTTTTTTTGTATAATGGACATGTGGATTGGATTATTTATTATTGCATTGGTCGGCTTCATCCTTTTTAAGAAAAATTTACTAGATGAGTCTGATTCATCACGTCATCTATAGTCTCATTCAATAATAATTTTTTATCTCATTTTTTTCTAAAGTAAATCTTCATCTCTTTCCTATATGTCATTAAATAAATGAATCTCATTGGATTGGACCATAGATGACGTGATGAGCCAGGACCATGTAATAATTTCTCCTCTTTAAGTATCAATATACTCTTTCTCACAACCATTGATTCTCATAGGATGACAGATACCGTTAATTCTAATCCTAATTCTATCTAAAGGGAACGGAAATAAAAGACTTTAAGAGAAGGAAAAAAATGTTCCTGATGGGTTTAGAACTCATAACCTAAGAAAAATGAGAAAAATAAAGACGAGTAGCTTGGTCAACCGGTCAAATGAGCTTGTTCTAATCATTGTTTTCATCAATTCAATCTTTCTATTTTCGCTAGATTATCACATTAATTCATTAATTTATTTGTTAGAAAATAACATGGTCCAATGAGGCACAATAACAAACTCAATAAGTGATCCTAGTAGAAAAGAGAATGATATTCATCTTAAGAGATTGAAATTCGAGCAGCCTTATATGCGTCTTATCAAAGGGTTAAGACTATTATAATCAACACAAAATTCTTATTATAAAAAATATTAAATTATAATAAATATTATATTATAATCACCTTAAAACTATTAAAAATGAAACATAGCCATATGTAATAAATAACTAGTAATTTTTATTTTTTTACAAAAAACTACACAAAATTCTTTTATAAAAACTCAAATTGTAAGAATTGTTTTTTAAAGAATATATATATATATATTGATGATGTAATTATGCTCACTTTTTAAAAACAATAATAAAATTGAAAAAAAATCCTTCAAATATTTAAATATTAAGAAAATCTCTAAAACGAATATGACACTTTCTACAAAATTTTCCATTTTTTAAGAAAATTTAAGGAACTTTTCCATTTCTAATTATTTAACAATTTATTTTTAAAAAATAAAATATGATTTCTATTTTTTTAGTTTAAACATCGGTATCCAATCGATTGGCTGACTAATCCAAATTGAGTACGGAAAAGACTCATTATGAGGGTGACTCTCAACCCAGTTATCTTCATTAACAATGCTAGGACTCGAACTTTTGATTGTTGGTAAATATAATTATAATTTTAAACAATTATAACATACAAAAATATATTTTGATTTTTTTTATATATTTTCAAAACTTTTAAGTTTTTTTTCTTTCATTTTAATGATTTTTTGAATTTGTTTACTACTTCAAAAGGGTTTCTAATGTCTTTTTGTGGAAACTATTTTTTATCTTCGAAAATATTTTTCTTTAGAAAATCACGTTTTAAAATAATTGGAGTTCTTATCAATAATTTCGAGCTAGATATGACTCGACACTTATAAAATCGCCCTTTTATGAAAACTATTTTTGAAACCCCTTTTAAATTTTTTACAGTTTGTGTTGAAAACCATAGTTAAAAGTTAGATTCGAAAATCGGTTACATGTGAAGAATGTTAAAACAACCCACATCGCTCAAAATTAATACATTTATAAAAATCACATGTCGTCTCATTTTTATGAAAAGTTACAAATATAAATTTAAACTTAAAATATGAACCTTTGAATGAATGCAATTTGTAAATAGATGAAGTGGATTTTATTTTTTTAAAATGTTTTAAAATAAAAAAAGTAGTACGGTCTAGGGATGATCATGGTTCGAGTTGGGTCAGGTTTTTGTTCGACCCGCATCGACCCGACATTTTATGATGACCCATTCAACCCGAACCAGACCCAAATTTTAGAGTAAAAACCCAACCGACCGACAAATAAAAAATATTTTTTTATTATTTTTATTTGATAAAATAATGAGTTAATTTTTAAAAAATACAAATAGAGATGAGACATTATAATAGTTATTTCATTGTTATTATATAAAATAGGAAGATAATTGATAAAATATATAAAGAGAGGGTCATTATAGCAATTGTACCTAACTATTTAGAATAAAATTAGACTATTAATTCGGGTCGGGTATTTTTACTTTAAACCTGACCCGACCCGATCTCATCTTAAAAAAACCTGACCTGAACCCTTTAAAAAAACCTACTTTATAGGGTCGAGTCTGGGTCAAATGACTATCCCTAGTTCAGTCGATTCGAATAAAGATGTTCTTTTATTACGTATAAATATCAAGGTCGCACTATATGAATATTGGAGACTACCTCATTAATAACACAACGTTGCCTTAATTTTTTTAGAATGATATTCTTCCATTTCGAGTAATTAAAGAGATTTCGTTCAAGCTACTTTGGAGACTATCTCATTAATTATCTTAATAAAACATTACCTTATATTTTAAGAAAAAAGAAAATAAAAAAATTGATTAGGAAGTGTGGCTTTAAAACAAATGACGCAAGAATGTTAGTGATAGTTATAAATAATGGAAAATGCATTGATATACAAGCTACGTAAATTTTAATTTATACAAGCATTTTAATTTTAAGGTTTAGAGATTTAAGTTGTGGTTTAGGGTTTAGAAATTTAGGTCGTAAGATGTAAAACTTAAGGTTTATGGTTTGAGTTTAGAGTATAGGGTTTAGGGTGTTAGGGCTAGGGATCAGTGGCGGATTTAGACTTCGTATTAAGTGGGTTCAAAAAAGTCAAAGTTAAGCGAACTAAGCACACATGGATCCATAATCAAACTTTTTTATTTTTACAAGGATCCATGCTCAAACACCTGCTTCTAAAACTAATGTCACATAAGCACACATAAAACACAACAAAACAATTTATTAATGGTTATCAGCTATAGAATTTATTAATTTGTCTTCTTGTTAATAAAAACATTTTTTACCTGCATATATGAAATTTCTCTGAGTAGTAACGATATATAGATATAGTACCGATACGACTTTATGCTTCTGTCAAATTCAATTTAATCCGGTTCTGATACTACTTTTTTAATACCGATATTATATTTACACTATCGATATTATCGTATATTGAATCCGTACTACTTCCCTTTCCTCTAACCATACTCTAAACAACATTGGTACCCCATTAACAGTACCACTTCTACTTACCCAGAATCGTTTCTCAGCCTCCGCATCCGTATCAAATATCAACAAATCTAATCATAAAAATTAATGGAAATTGATTCGTTTCACTAATTACAAACCCATCAACCAAAATCCGTCAAACTCATTATTAAACCTAAACTTTTTCCAAAACCTAGAAAATTTTTATTTTTTTCATACACAATTTTTATTTCGATTCGAACTAAAACGGAAATTAAAAGCTTATTTCATGCAAAACACACTTTCTTATATGAAAATCTTTGCTTCCTTCGAACTAAACCTTACACGAATTCCAGCGTAAGATGAAAGAATTTTTTTAAAGATGCTTTGAAGCTTTTTTGAAAATACAAAGGTCAGTACTGATTCTAATTCAAAATTCGGGTTTTAAGACCTCGTTTTTACCGGTTTACCGATTGCTCCTTTACCCTTTTTCTTTTTCTAAAAAAATCAACAGCTCTAATTCATTTAACCTAAATCTAACGATAGCACCGATGCTGCTTAATTTTAGCTTTCTTTTAAGCTGGTTCGTTTTCGAAGACTATAACTTTGAAAAAAATTTACTGTATCGTTTCTCTCGAATTCCTAGACACGATTTCAGTCTTTGTTTCATTAGAAAATATCTTAGACTTTTAAATTTAGTCTACAATACATCGACTTATTTTTTCCGAATTTTTCAACTCTCGTCATATCAAACTAGATTTGAGACAAGTGATTTTTTTCCCGGCGGTCTAATAATCTAAAGAAAATGTAGATTAATAAAATAACTAAATAACCATAAATTAAAGAAATGACGTCAAATTCATTACTATAAAAAATGCTATAAAAATAGATGAAAAAAAGATATGCGAAACTAATCCTAGAAATGAAAAAAAGAGAGGAGCAGGTGGAGAAAATAATATGAAAATAAGTATCGACAACTAGGAGTGTTTATGGTTAAATGTTGGTTAACAATTAAGAAAGAGTCACTAATTTTCTATGTATTCTTAAGTACATTATCTATGCATTTCCCTTCTAATTATACTAAGAACATATAACTTTTACACTAAAACATAACTTATAAGTTAATCATTATAGTATTTTGATTAACTGTGAACACCCCTATCAACAACTAGTCTTAAGGTTAACTATGATGGCAGACAGCTAGGGGGCTCTAGGAGATCTAGAACCCATGACCTAAGAGAAATGATGAAACAAAAATGAACAGCTTGGTCAACTGGTCAAATGTGTAGTCGACTAGACTTGGTAATTTTGATCAATAAAAAGTTTTAAATAAAAGAAAATAAGAGAAGAAAATAAGGTTTGAGAATTAAATATATAATACTATAATGCAGTTATCATAAGTTTTTGTTAATAAATATTTTTAACCCTTCGATATTTCACACACACCTTACAAATAGAGTGATTGAATTCGGGTCTCCCAGAATGAACACCGTCTACTTTTTTCGTTGAGAACACTTGTTGGGTTCATTTGTATTAGTGATTTAAAAATATAATTAAGTATAAAAATTAGATAAAAATAGATTAATTTAAATTTTATATACATAAGAACTCAAACTATTACCATTTTTATGTAAATAACATAAAATCTTATCAGGCGAACTATTAGAAAAGCAACATCCAAGAGAAAGAGATCAACTCATTTTGGCCAAACCATCGTTCCCTTCTCTAAGCACATGCGTCACTTGCACATCCCAGTTTGACTGGATCATCTTACTTACATGCTGCAGAATAAACAATATCTCACTCCTATGAATTTCATCCCGTATAACCCTCACCGCTTCAAAAAAATTATTTCATGTGACTAATGACCTAAAAAAGAATAAATGAACAAAGCGTTCAACGAACTGTTTGTATAATTTTTTTATTAAGTTAAATAAATAAGTATGAACAAAATTTTTATGTTCATTTAATAAACGAACGAACACGAACATATGTGTGTTCGGTTCGTTTATGTTCACGAACAAGCTCCTTTATACAAGGGTGGAGCTACATGGGGTGGGGAGGGGTTTTTTTTTCACCTTTGTCCCCTATATAATTTTTCTTTTAAAATTGGTTTATTTTATGAATTTGCTCACTCTTTCAAACATTTATGTTTTGCCCCAACCCCAAATCATTGTTCTGTCCCTGCATTTGTAGGCTCGTTTATGGGATGAAAATGCTTGTAGGTATATCTAAATACTACTTTTTATTGTTGCTAAAGATGTTATATAAGTTCATGTTGAAATGTAAGTTTTATTTTGTTGTTTTTGTTTTATTTATATATTTATTGTTAATTTATTTAACATTTCTTAACATATAAACGAACATGTTCGCGAACGAATAAACGAACACGTTCGCGAAGACTTAAATGAACACTTTTGTGAACACTTAAACTAACACGTCCGCGAGCACTTAAATGAACACGTTTGCGAACACTTAAATGAGCGAACATGAACACAATATTAAAAATTTAAATAAACACGAACCAAATACGAACACAATATTAAAAATTTAAACAAACGAACACGAACACAATATTAAAAATTTAAACAAACACGAACCAAACATAAACACCTTTAAAAATAAACAAACGAATACGGACATAATTTTATTCGTTCAAGCTCAATTCATTTACACCCTAGATCTAAACAACCTATACGCCCACCCCAGGGACACTTTCAATTTGAACTAGAATTTCTTGCCGTTTAATGGTACCTTTTTTTTGTACAGAATAAGTGGTTTTTATGCCACCTATTATTCATTCGTAACTTACGAAGGTCCACAACAAGTGGTATGTACATGTGGTGATACCCTTCCTATGTCGCAGAGCATTGAGTTTGTAAAGACATCATTGGTTATCAGTGTATATCTTTATTAACTAGTCATGTTGTTGTCTTCATCATCCTCATGAACTCATTCATATTTACCTTACCATCTTCCGCATCCATTCAAAATTGTCAATGTATGAAGACATTGTATGAGTAAAATTTTGATACACAAACTTACATATTTAACGCTATAAAATCCAAATATCAAATTCCTAACTCTGAGCTCTAAATTCTATACTATAATTCTAAACACTAACCATAAATTCTAAACTCTAAACTAAACTCATAACCCCTAAAACATTGTTAGAAAAGGGGCGTTAATAATCCAAGGAAAATAATAATAATAATCAGTAAAAAAATAAATACGATAAAATTATTATTATATCGAACAGAACAAAAAAATTACAAAATATTTGAAATAAAAATAAAATATTAAAGTAGTAAATCAGAACCGTTTACTTGTATCTGTGCAGCAATTCAGATGAATAGATTTGTTGAGGCCCGTGTAACACACAGTTTCCTTAAGACAGATTCGTTCGCTCCTATGGTACTTGAGAAACGTTGGACGTCTATCTCCCAGGATACAACAACAGAATGATGATATTTTATAGAGAAAATGGGGAGAGTTGAGAGGAAATGATCTTCGCTTGAAATGTTCATTGCCAGTTGTAATTTCTCTATTTGCTGAAGCCTCATTTTATAGGTGAGCAAATATAGAGTTATAATCACAATTGAACACAAATTCAAAATTTCAAAAAAAATATTATCTGATAAAATCTATCTAAATATAGATTATTCAGATTCACAAAATCTATTTTGAATTTCAAATTATTTGACTGATTCTTGGATGAGGATTTCGAGTTTGGGCTAAAATTATGGCAGGTCCATGCTAGGCCCAACCGGTTCGGACATTTGCGTTCTCCCACGTCGTGCCTGCCCGCAAGGCACAATTTTTGGTAAGCTTATTCAACAACCCCTTGGCTTGTTTCATTATATATACACCTCCCACACTTGGTCTCTAACCAATGTAGGATTCAAGCTTACTATTTCATCATCAATCTTTGCAAGTTGCCTACTTTGAGCATCAATTTCTCATTCATCACTCAACCACTTTGAGAATATGAGATATCATTGTAAAGATTTCATGGAGTAGAATATGAAGACGTAAATTCATGATTCGATTCTCCATCTTTACCCATTGAATATATGCCTCAAAGTTTCCATATTATCAAAATTTTCCAACAAACCCCCAAATGAATGAAATTGATGTTTTAAAAATCATTTTGACTCGATGCGGTGATAGATTCTACGATAGATAGCTGCATAGGATAGGTAGGTGTCCACCCTTGAACCTTCCTTTGTGAATGTATATTTACTTTACTGGCTAACTAGTAGATGCGATGTCTTTAAATTGTTATGTCGTTTGTGTAAACAATGATACACTTCACACAACTATCTCACTAACAAGAATATTAGTTCTCATGGGTATGTCCATATATCCGTGAACATCGCCTAGTTCTACAAGAGTTTTGAGAGAACTATGGACCAATAGTCTCCTTAAAGAAGCCCCACTTTACTCTCACACATGTGACCTATGTTGTTCGGCTCACCGATACGTACAATGTTCATTAAAAGCTTTTCTTAGCCTATACCACTTTTGATCACTGTTTACATCATAGGAATGAACTTGGAAGAATAACCCCACAATGACCGCACAAGGTATATGCAATTAGGTTGTCCCTTTGAACCTAGATCTTGAGATCTCTAGTCAACTAGGCAGGATTTTCTTTCACATAACGCCTTAAATTTCCTTGGTTTTAGTCACATTTCTTTCGATGTTTTCTCAACCCAATCTCGATTTAAGCCTTTAGTTGGCAGATCCACAATGTTATCTTTTGATCTTATAAAATCAATAGAGATAACCCCATTTGAGATCAGTTGTCTAATGGTATTATGTTGGTGACACATATGTCCTGACTTACCGTTATACATAAAGCTTTGTGCTCTACCAATTTTTATTTGGTTTTCACAATATATGAATATTGTAGACACAAACTTTGGCCATTTAGGAATATCCTCCAGGAATTTTAAAGTCATTTGACTTCTTCTCCAGACTTATCTAGAACAACAAACTCATATTCCATTATGGATCTTGTTATAATCGTTTATCTTGAAGATTTCTATCCACTTTTTCCTTTGATATCTTAAATATTAGATATCCAACTAGCATCAGAGTAACCTTTTAAATAGTAGGATCTCTAGAATGATGCAATCCATAATATCGAGTATATCTAAGATATCCCAATACCCTCATAATCGCTTTCCAGTGGTTTTCACCTGAATTACTTGTGAATTTGCTTAAGCTGCTCACAATAAAAGCAATATCTGGTACATTAGACTACCTACGATCCTTGCATATTCCACTTGGTAAACACTTTAACCTTTATTCTTGGACAGATGTTGGCTTGTGTTTATTAGAGTTCTAACTATACCAGAATCATCATTGCCAAATTTATCAAGAATTTGTCCACATAGTGTGACTAAGTCAATATGAGATCTTCACGTGACCATTTGATTTGGATGCCCACAATCATGTCATATAGTCTCATATATTTCATGTCAAATCTTGAATTTAACATGCCATTGATACGTTTTACCATTTCATTGTTACTTATAACAATGAGTATGTCATCAACATAGGATCATATATTTTAATGTCGGTAGGATTGGCATACACACACTTGTCACACTTATTTATCATCATGACAATATTTTAGTTTCAACCTTTTGTTGAACATCTGGACTATCTTCATTGATAGTTTCTAAAGTTCGTTTCGTTGAACTTCAATCAACTCCCTAGCTTTCTAAGGGAATACATTTTTTCAAAGAAACATGCATTCTTTAATTCCATTATCACATTCTTGTAAATCTCAGGGTGCTTTGATTCACGCAAGAAATTGATATGTATTACTATGATCTACATAATCAATAAAATACGATTCATCATTTTGGGATATGTTTTCGTTTGCTTCGGTAATAGGGCTATTACCTTTGCAAGACACCCCACATTTTTAAGTACATGTAGGAAGATTTTATTCCCTTCCATAACTCATATGGTATCTTATCTTTTTAATTGTGGGAAACCTTATTTAAAAGGGTAATTAGCTTATAGAACAACTTCCTCCACATGTTAGACACATTTTTGAAGTTTTAGTCCTTTCAGAAGTCATCTTCAAAATTATAGTACCAACATTACTAATATAGAGTTTTCACCCATCTTAATATTTTTGTTAAATTTGGGTTTCAACATCATGCTTAAAGAGAATAATTTCTCTATAGCTTTATCTTTTCTTTTAAGCAAATACACATAGCAATATTTTTTGCTATCATCGATAAAGGTAATAAATGTATTCCTTCAAACAACAATTTACCATGTCAATTGTTACGCCAATAACATTGACCTTGTTTGGAAGTCTATAGTCCGAAGACTTGTTCTTCATCTTATGGCAATTGAAGCATTTCCCATAAAATTTTGCTTATTGAACACAACTTCTAGTCCGTGGTTTGTTTTCTTGAAGTCTTTTATGACTTCCACTACATTTGTCCTGGTAATATTTATCTTAACAATATTTACCTTAGCAACATTCGATGGTGGTAACAATATTTACCTTATTCTTTCTAACAATAGGAAGATCATCCTTCAGATATTTGACCAGGTTTATCATGGTCAAATATGCAACATCTTTTGTTTCCACGTTTTGAAATTCTTTCCAATGAGTTTTACTGGTTTTTTCATTGCATCACATAGATACAAACTAGAAATAGAAGATTATGAATCTGTTAAACATCAGGAATTTAGCCAAAGATTAAATCTAGACACATAATCATAATTTCCAACTTTTGTTAGACGATAGGAATTTAATAACTAAAAAACCTAAACAAAAGTTCAAACGGTTTAATAGAAAGAACAATAATGAACAGTGCACCAGGTAGGTAACTTATTAAAAGAGAGGTGGTGCACTAGGCACGCTTAAAAACCAAGTCTTTCAAAGAACCAGCCATAGACATGTACTTTCAAATAGTTTTTTTCAATTATCCGTTTAAGAGCGTTTCATTATTCTAACCAGAATTAACAATAATTCTATGATAACCAGAAAATTAATTCTCGGTTATTTCGATTTGTTATCCAACAGAATTAAAATTTTGAAAAAAATCTATAACCAATGTTACTTCCAATGACAAATTCTGTTAAAACATATTTGTCCACTGCAAAATTAAATAAACCAAATTTATTCAAATTGTCTCTTGTTTGAAAAAAGAAATCAAGTAAATTCGTTAAAACGGCAAAAATTAAACCCTGAAACAAATTATTTACGAGATTTCAGTTTTCAAAACTGATCAAACTTTCTCCTAGATATCTTGTTCGTCTCTATAAAATTTCTCAAAAGAAATTATTAGTAAAAGACACAAGATATTTTAGATTCATATCATGTTTAATATTAAAGACCCAAATTATTAAATAATAATAATGATTACCTTAACAATACATGATTTAAGGATTTACCTTGTACCAGAATTTCCATTCCACTAAGGCATATACCATGCACCATAATCTTAGAGTTGACAACTCAATATACGAGTATGGCCAAATTCCTTGTTCAACACAAGGTCACCTTGGCCCCACATGATTCTTTTGCTTGTGCACATAAAATCGGTGCTCGTTAACCGCCGTTAATGAACGCCTTTGATTTGCTTCCGCGAGATCGGTTAAGAAGATTTGGTAGGGACGTTAATAATCTAAGTAAAATAATAATAATAATAATAATAATAATCAGTAAAAATAAATACGATAAAATTATTATTATATCAAACAAAAAAAGCAATTACACAATATTTGAAATAAAAATCAAATATTAAAGCAGTAAATCAAAACTGTTTACTTGTATCAGGGCATCAATTCGGATAAATAAATTTATTGAGACATGTGTAACACACAGTTTTCTTAAGACAGATTTGTTCGCTCTTATGGTGCTTGAGAAACATTAGACGTCTATTTCTCAGGATATAAAAACAGAATGATCAACTGCATTAGTACATATGCATATATCACGAACTGAAAGCTTACCTTCTTCTATCACCATAGAAAAAAATAAAAACCAAATACAAGATGGTTTTTTAGAGAAAATGGGGAGAGTTGAGAGGAAATGTTCTTCGCTTGCAAATTGCAATGTTCATTGTCAGTTGTGATCTCTCTTTGCTGAAGCCTCCTTTTATAGGCGAGCAAAGATAGAGTTCTAATCACAATTGAACACAAATTCAAAATTCAAAAAAAGATATTATCTGATAAAATCTATCTAAATATAGATTATTCAGATTTAAAAAATCTATTTTGAATTTCAAATTTTTTGACGGATTCTTGGATGAAGATTTTGAATTTGGGCTAAAATTTCAATAAGACAATGCTAAGCCCAATTAGTCCAAACATTTGCATTAACCCATGTCATGCTTACATTGCAAGGCACAAACTTTGGTAAACTTATTTAACAACCCTTTGGTTGGTTCCATTATATATACACCTCTCAAAGTAGGTCTCTAACCAATGTATGATTCAAGCTTACTATTTCCTCACCAATCTTTGCAAGTTGCCTACTTTGAGCATCAATTTCTCATTCATCACTCAACCAATTTGAGAATATGAGATATAGTTGTAAAAATCTCATGGAATAGAATATGAAGACGTAAATTCATAATTCTATTCTCCATCTTTACCCATTGAATATATGCCTCAAAGTTTTCATATTATCACAATTTTCCAACAAACGTGTATAAAAGTTTTTTCCTTGTTTTATTAAGATTGAAAAAAGAAAAGTTCATTCTAGCTTTTGATGTATTGGGCAGATATCTATCCCTGAATTCATATCAAATAAAAAAAAGATGTTGTACGTTGTTACATTGATGAATGATGTGAAATGTTTTCATAAGCTCCTACCGTTCACAAATCTTGGCAGTCATCATATACACAAATTTATCCAAGTCAATGGCACCACTGTCATCTTTGTCCACATCTGCAACCATTTGATCTATTTAGTGGTATGTGTGTGTGTATGAAACAACAGGTTAAAAAAAAACAGTAAGGGTTCTGAAAAGAAAGAGAGCTCAGTATGCTATATATATTAGAATCAAGGATATTTGAGAAATTACCTCATTTGTCATCTCGAAACCTAGTGCTCTGTAATGCGAAAACTTGTTAGCTCCAGTTTTGTTAAGATGTCAACTAAAAAAAATTAACAATGTATGTGGCGGAACTTGGTGAAAGAGTTTGGAGATCAACTTAAATTTTAAAAAAATTGGAGGCTTAAACTAAAATTTTCAAAAATTTTGAGGTTCTAACTAAAATTTTCAATAATTTTGAGAGATTTAATGAGAACCTTTAAAATTTATAAGAGGGGATTTAATTAAAAATATTCAAAATTTCGAACTTTAATTTAAACTTTTAAAAATTTTGAGGGGCTAAATTAAACTTTTTAAAAACTTCAAGGGTCAAAATGTAACTTCCAAATTTTGGGGCGCCATGGCCCCCTAAGTCCCCACAAGCGTCCACCACTGTATGCATGTATGTATTCACCTCAGTAAACCACACCTATTACAACACGAAATACATATATTACGAGATCCATGTATTGAGCTATACCAATAAATGTTTCAATTTCCTGTGACATTACTGATTCTGTCACCTACGCTGCTATATATCCATTTTATTTTACTACAACCCCCAAAATGAAATCGAAACTAGCATAAGGTTTAGAAAGATTCAAAAAATATCATAAAACGCGCCATTATTAATTCAAAGGAGATTCAAACTGGTTTGGGAAAAGTAGTAAAAAATTGTAAGAAAAGGGATGAATTCAAGACTAGAGAAGGTAAAGCATTCACAAAACACATTACGTTTCTACTATATCGTACTTGGAAGGCTATGTTCAAACATTTGAAGATAAGAGACTTATGAATGGTATGATAAAACTTGCAATGGACAATCTCGATTGTCATTTTTTCATGGACCACCTAATAGTATCTTGATTATCTTATATGAGGATTGTAAAAGTTAAAGATATCTGGTATTGAATCTAAGATTTAGGGTAAACTACTTAAATGACCATCTAGCTATAGGGGTGGTTCCAGTTTGACCATCATACTTTCAATTGTGTCAATAAGACCACTTAATTATTTAAGTAGTATCAATCAAGCCACTTGTCATTAAAACCTAACGGAAAAAAGTGACGTGACAGTTAATTTTTTTTGGTATAATTTCACATTTGGTCCCTATTATTTATGTATCATATCAATTTAGTCATAATATTAATTAAATTTAATAAATTTACTCCTCCAATCAGATGATGACATGTGCCATGACACGTGTCACCATATGATAGGTTGATTTTAACGGTAAAATAAATTAATAAAAAATAATAGTAAAATCAACCTATCAGAAGGTGACACATGTCACATGTGACAAGTGTCATAACACGTGTCATCATCTGATTGAATGATTAAATTTAACTAATATTATGACTAAATTGATATAATATATAAATACCAGTGACCAAATGCATAATTATACAAAAAATAACTGCCACATCACCTTCTCGATTAAATTTTAACGGTAAGTAGCTTGATTGCTACCACTTAAATATTTTTTTAAATAAGATACCACTTAAATAATTAAACGGTCTTATTGACATAATTAAAAGTACGATGATCAAACTAAAATTACCTACTATATTTAAATAGTCATTTAAGTAGTTTACCCCAGCGTAAAACTTTTGAAAGAACACTATGAGAATCCGTGGGGACAGCCAACGGAGGGCCTTGCCCCGGTCACGGTGGATGTGCCGATGGTTTCTGTGGAGTCAGAGGTGCTTGACGACTCACAGAAGGTTGCTGCGTCGTTGGAACCAAGTAAGGGGTTTGATTTACGTAGCGAAGTTGACATGGTCGACATGGAGGCCGACGTCCCTGGGTAGGGCTTGCTGCGGTGGTTTCGAATGGGTTAGCTACTCCCTGTAATACAAGTAAGGCTGGAGGAGACGGTTGCGCGGCTGTTGGTGATTTCGGTAAAGGTAAGGCATCTTATGCAAGTGTGACGGCCAAGGCTGGTTCGAATGATGGTGGGTTGGAACCCTATTCAACAAGGATGAAGATGATGTTATAGTTATAGAATCCAATTATGTTATTAATCGATCCGGGCCATTTCACGTTCAAATTCTCAAATAAGGTTCATGAACAGATTGAGGATTAGGTGAAAAGAGTTGTTGTGGTTCGGCTGCTGGGTCAGACAATCGGCTATGGTGCCTTACGCACAAGAGTGTTGGCATTATGGAAACCAATAGGGGAAATACAATTGGTGGACCTTGAAAATCAGTACTTTCTGGTTAAGTTTGTGGAGGAGAGGGACTATGTGAAGGTACTAACCGAAGGTCATTGGATGATTTATGGTAGCTATCTTACAGTCTAACCATAGAGTAGAGTGTTCTCTACTTGAGAAAAACATCCTTCGTATGTGATTGTGTGGGTTCGGATGTCAGGACTTCCATATACTTATTATACGAAAGCTTTGTTCCGGGTGATTGAGTAGGTGGCTGGTAGGGTTATAAGGGTTGATTATAATACGACAGTTGGGGAGAGGGCTAAGTTTGCATGATTGGCTATTATGGTTGATCTGAATAAGCCCCTTACTTCATATATTGGAATTGATGGGTTTGTTCAAAAATTAAAGTATGAAGGACTCCATAGTATATGCTTTGCTTGCGGAGTGTATGGTCATTCTAAGGAGTCATGTGTTGTTAATCAGGTGCAAGTGTCTATTGCGGTGGATAAAGGGTCAGAGGATGGAGTTGCTACTCCAACGCGCATAGATGATGTTTCGGGGGAGGATTTGTAGGGTCCATGGCTAGTAACGGATACTAGGCGTCGACGACTGACTGGGACTAATCGAGTTATGAGGGATGTTGGAAAGGGTAAAGAGAATAGTGGAGGTTCTCGATTTGGTGCTTTGGAAAGAAATAATGGGGGAAGATAATTCGAGCAAAGAGCCAAGCTCAACTGGGGCTGAAAAGAGCACGTCAAGCTCGCCCAAGTCTAATGCCAAAGTGTCAATTTTGTCTCGGCAACAACCCAGTGTGCCGAGCCTAGGGTTACATCGGTAAACTGTAGCGACACCTAAAACGAATTCTGTTGAGGTTCAAACGCGCCGGGTTATTCGCAATGCTGCCTATATGGCTTCGAACCTGGATAAGAAGTCCTGTGCACCTAAGATTACTGCTACTAATATTGAGGCGGTTCCCGAGTTGAGGGACGTGAGGTTGAGGTTATTCCGCACTTGGTTAGTAAGTAACACAAAGGGGATCATGTCGCGGTTCTAATTCGAGAGGAAAGGGGGTGATGATTCATTATCGACGGGTAGTAAAACGAGTAAAGCTCGTACTACGTTTGGTAAACTCCAAAAGAATAATCGGCGGGGATTTGAGATAGGGAAACCGTATAAAATTTGATCGCCCGCACGGACAGCTTTAATGGAATGGGCACAGAAAATGTCAACTCCATTTTCCACTGGAGAATCGGGTGAGGGGCTGGTTGGTGATGCTAAGTAGACCCTAGATCCGTTGCTGGATGGTGAGGGTGGGGAGTGAGCTGCTGATCTGCCATATGAGTCGACCAAAGTGACTGCGACAGCCATGGAGGCCGATCAATAAAGTTCCATTTTCTTTTTATATATTTTATGACGATGACGAAATTTATTTTTTGGAATTGCCAGGGGGCCGCTAGTGATGATTTTTTTCGTATCTTTCGAGCTATGGTTCGAGAAAATCAACCCTCAATGGTAGCATTGTTCGAACCACATATTAGTGGTGTTATTACATATAGGATTATTAGGAGACTGGGTTTTCTGCCTCCCTATCGTATTGAAGCACATGGTTTTAGCGGTGGGATTTGTCTCTTGTGGGAAAAGGGGGGTGTCAGTAGAAATTCTTAAAATTTCGAATCAATTTATCCATGAAAGATTTCGAGAAGGAGATCTGAATCCTGGGTTTATTTCACTACGATCTATGCTAGTCCTCATGTGTCCAAGCGTAAATATCTTTGGAATTAGTTACAGGCTCTTGACCCGGGCGATTCTCCTTGGGTGCTTGGAGGTGATTTCAATGTTATTCCAGCTGCTGATGAGCGTATAGATGGGGTAGATTATTCGGGGAATTGCAGTAAGCAGTTTGCAGATTTTGTACATGAGCCGAACATTTTTGATTTGGTAATTTACATCAGCGACTAGATCGATATTTGGTTAATTTAGCTTGGATCTCTTATTTTGGGAGTTCGCATGTTGTGCATTTGGACATGGTTGGCTTGGATCACCGCCATTTACTTTTGAAGCTTGAAGAGCCGATTTGCCTTATTGATTAGAGGCCTTTTACGGTTTATTGCTGTCTAGCAAGATCATCCTCAATTTAGTGATTTTTTGAATTTGGTATGGAAAGGTGATTGATCTCTTTTGACCAATATTGCTGGGTTCCAAACGATAGTGGTTAATTAGAATTTTGAGGTTTTCGGGCATACTAGGAAACGCAAAAAGCGCCTCTTAGCGCGTATAAGGGGTTTTGATCGAGCTCTACTACATTATCATTCTGCTTCTCTGGTGTAACTTGGGCAAAAGTTACGAAATGAGTTAAAATCGATGTTAGAGCAAGAAGAAAGTCTTTGGCGTCAAAAAGCTTGCGCTCAATGGATTCTTAATGGGGATAGGAACACAAAATATTTTCACGCATATACGATTGCTAGGCGACGATGCAATAATGTGTTTGCACTTAAACTTGAGAATGATACATGGTGTATGGAGCAATCAGCATTGGCAAATCATGCCCCTGCGTTCTTTGCTAATCTTTTCATGAGTTCCAGGTGTGATGGTTCAGCCTATGGGGTTAGGGGAAAATTTCAAGCCGTGGAACCAAGGCTCCTAGCTAACTTGGAATGCCCCGTAAGTGATGATGAAATCAAGGGTTCGGAAATAGGATCGTTCAAGGCGCCAGGTATAGATGGTTTACATGCTTCTTTTTTCCAACGTAATTGGAATATTGTTGGTCCTTCTGTGTGTGATTTTATCCGAAGTACTTTTGCTTGTGGGGAATTCCCTCAAGATCTGAATCGTACACTGCTTGTGCTTATTCTGAAGGTTCCGACGCTGGAAAGAATTATCAGTTTTGGCCCATAAGTCTATGCAATGTAGTGTATAAAGAAATCGCAAAAATAATTGTTAATCGGTTGAAACCCCTTCCACCTAGTTGGGTTTCTAAAAATCAGACGAGCTTTGTACCAGGACGTTTGATCACTAATAACATTGTAATTACCCAGGATGTTATTCACTTGATGAGGAGAAAAGAAAAAAAGAAAGGGTGGATGACTATTAAGATTGATTTGGAGAAAGCTTATGATCGTATTGAGTGAAGTTTTTTAGCTGATACACTTGAGGATATTGGGATTCCAAAGTCGTTACGAAAGCTTTTTATGTTTTATGTTTCCACGGTGTCCACACAAGTTCTTTGGAATGGGTCTGTGACTGAATCGTTTCAACCTACTAGGGGAATTCGTCAAGGGGATCCATTATCTCCGTATTTATTCGTTTTGTGTATGGAAAGTCTTGCTCAGGCTATTCAGTTGGTGATATCGGTGGGTATTAGCCTTTTCGAACTTCTAAATTCGCTCCAGGTATTTCGTATCTCTTTTTTCCAGATAACATGATTATTTTCGCTGAGGCGTCTTTAGAGCAACTTGATGTTCTTCGCTCTGTCCTAGTATCGTTTTGTGAAGCTTCAAGTCATAAAGCTAGTATTGAGAAAACGATAATCTTCTTCTCCAAAAATGTTCCCGTGTATCTGCGCGACCTGATTAGTTCAGTATTCGGCTTTAAAGAAGTTAATGATCTTGGCTGATATCTGGGCGTGCCTTTGCTTCATAGTCGGGTTACTGTCGATTCTTATAATTACTTGATCACCATGGTTCAGAATAAATTAGCGGGATAAAAGGCAAAGACTCTTTCCTTGGCGGGTCGAATAACACTCGCAAAAACAGTATTATTAGTTATTCCTACATATACTATGCAAACAACAATTTTTCATAAGAAGATATATACGAGAATTGAGCGGTTAATTCGTCATTTTGTTTGGGACATCTCAGAGGAAAGGAAAAGTGTTCACCTTGATAGATGGGAGGATGTTTGTCGGCCTCTTGCTCATGGAGGGTTGGATTTTAGGAAACTTGATGGCATGAATGAAGCGTTTCTTATGAAATTAGCCTTTAATTTGTTTGCGAAATAGGATGCGCTTTGGTGAGATTTTTTCGTGCTAAATATAAATGTATAGAGTTGGATTCGAATAATCTACGTGATAAAAATTTCTCACGCCTATGGAAAGGACTTAGTGTACTATGGAGCGATGTTCGGGAGCGTATTGTTTGGAATGTTAGAGATGGCAAATCGACTATGTTTTGGCATGATGCTTGGCTCGGAGATGTTGGTCCTCTATGCAATTTTCGGTTAAGACAGCTTATGAAAGAATGAATGCGAATATTTTTTCGAATGCACATGAGGTTTGGAGACGGTTGCATAAATTTCCAGGATTGCAACGGGTGAAATTTTTTATGTGGTTGGCCTGCAGTGGTAAATTTTTTATGTGGTTGGCCTGTAGTGGTAAATTGATGACGAATGAGAAACGAGTGCGACGGCATTTTGCAACGGGTAGTAGTTGTCCGATATATCGTAATAAAGTGAAATCCGTTGACCATGTGTTAAGCCATTGTCCTACAGCCTCGATGATATGGATTGGTTTAATTAAATCCGATAAGCTTGATAAATATTTTACGGTAGATTTTTTGGATTGGATTAATTTGAATTTAACTTCACCTTCTCCGTATGCTAAGGTAGTTGGTGATTGGGATCTTCTTTTTAGTGCAATTTTATGGAACTTCTTGTTGCAATAGAATGTGGCCGTGTTTAATGCCCCTTTGAAAGACACGAGTTCCATTCTTGAGCGTAATCAAGCGTTTACAAAGGTTGTCTATGACTACGACAAGTTCGATTACAATTATGGTACAATCGAGGCAAATATGGGCTGGTCCGAATAGATGGTTGAAGCCTTCGCCAGGTTCGTTTAAATTAAATGTTGATGGTGCGTGTAAGGCGGCGGATGGTAAAGCCTCTTGTGATGGTCTTGTACGTAATAATCATGGTGTTTGGATTGTAGGGTTTTTGAAGTTTATCGATATATGCTCTATTCTTGAAGCTGAATTATGGGGCATATATGCGAGTCTGTCATGTGCTTGGGATGTTGGTATTCGTTCTCTTATCGTCGAGTCGGATTCTTTGAATGCGGTTCAAATTTTTACTCGTAAGAAGGGTGATCGCGGCGACTTGAATTTAGTGTTACATATTGATAAGCTGCTTCATTGGTTATGGATGTTCAATTTCAGCATGTTGGACGTGCGGGTAATAAAGTTGCGAACGCTATAGCCTCTCAGGTGACTGATATAGATTTTAAGACGCATGTGCTGGCCGCTCCACTGCCGGCTTTAATGACTCTACTGAAGGCTGACTGCTTGACGATAGATTCGGATGACAATGGCTGGTGCAATAGAGGTTAGAGGCGTGGTGCTCGCCAGATTTATATTCTATGTTTAGGCTCTAAATTCTTTGCTTGATTTGTAGTTGTGACTTTGTTTATTTTATTCTTACTGTAGGTACTATTTTCTTCCATTTAAATTTAATTTTTTTAAAAATCCTCATTTTATCAAAAAAAAAAAACATTCGTCAAAAGGTGCGACACTGTACATGGTCAATTGCAAGAAATTTCACCCCAATTACAAAAATAATAGTATAATGTTGAAAACTTGTAACATTAAAGCAAGTTCAAGGACACATTAGCCTCCCACAATTGCTGACTGTTTGACCCACCTAACCTTGGAAAAAAAACTACAAACATACAATTCCATGTATATGTTATTTATTTATAAAATTACTTACTACCATATCCTTCCTAAAATTATGAAATAAAACCTTATAATCTTGTTCCTAATTATGATTATCCGAAATCAATCCTGATTTGCCACCGATTTCCACCCATTGGCTCAGTTGCAAACCTTGCCGCTTTTCATCACCATAGCCACGTGGTTAAAATCGACGGTCTTCATCTCTTTTGCGTGTGGTCCACCGTACAGTATTTCCCCCTCGCGTGCCCTCTTCTTTCCCGCGCTTTTCAACCACACCCCAAACAGTTTCATACTTCCGTTTCCTTCTTCGGCTTCGCCGTTTTCGTCGTCGTCATTGTCTTCGTCACCGTGGATACAGCCACGAGCATCGCCACCATGGGTTGACCCACAGCTTCCTTGCCGCATGATGCGATCGATCTGATCAGGCCCTACCTTCACGCATTCAGTTAGAAACGCGACCAGCTCGTCGCACTGCTTCTTGGCTTGCGCCAGCTCCGAGCTCAGCATCTCGTTATCCTTCTTCAGTTTCTCATTCTCGTCTGATAAATCGGCGATTCCGTTCATGGCCGCCGGCTTTGTTTCCACTGATCCCGGATTCTTTGAGTCCGGTGATGTCGACGTGGAGGTGGACCCTAGATCCTCACCAGAGTTAGTCGGAGAGGAAGGTCTCGCATCAGTTGGTCTTCCATTCGCCGTAGTATTAGCAGGCGATGTTGTCACCGTCTTCCGACGACGGATTTCGGACAAGAGCTCTTTTTGCTCTCGCTTGAAGTTCTCATTGGCGAATTCCCATTTGTCCGGAACAACCTTTCGAAATCCCTGTAATATAACGGTAAATTCATTCATTTTCGCAGTCCATAGAATTACTGGAAACAGGAAAAAGACGATCGTAACCCCACACCTAACACTTGTAACAAATCGTAAAACCTTTATTTTCTTTTTGAAAAATGGCGTATAAAATCAGAGTGGTTGAATTAGTTCACCTACACCATCACAATCAAGCCTATTTAATTATTTTTAAGACAAACAAAAAATATTTACTTCATTTTTTTTAAAAATAGAAAAATCTAAAGAAATCACCCATCATTTTCCTCAAAGTTGGAAGGAAGCAGTTAGCATATACTCCGTATCTGATATAGATTTAGAATAATTAACTAATTAATTGACAAATTCATGTAATTATTCCGTATCTGATTTAGATTTAGAATATTTCAGGACATGAAATACTTACGTAAGTGTTGAGCTGACGGACGAAGCTGGAAAAGTTGTTGTGCTTGAAATAATTGGGAAGCAAATCCTTTGCAAAATCAGCAGTATTCCAAACGACAAAGGACGTGCCGTTTTCATTCCACGAAACCACAGCGTCGGTGATCGGATCATCCACCAACTGGTACGTTTTGATCAAGAATGGCGCCGGAACAGACCTTTGCGCCATGTGTTCCGACTTTCCGATTGACCAAACCCCTCCCAAGTCCCGAAGTATAACGTAAAACCCAAAAAGAAAAGGATTCTAACAAACGATTATATGATTACAAGAAAAAAAATTACAGAGAAATAGAAGAATGAAAAGAAAAAAAAACAGGGGTGATTTAGGCAGAACAACTAAAGAGAAGAAGAGCGGTCAAGAATTCCCAACCCCAGCAATAGAACCCAGAGAGAAAGAATCGAGAGTGAACGAGGCTGTCGCAGCGTTTGATGGTGTCAGTTTCCATTAGTTAACAACACTAAACAAGATCATAACTTTGATGGTGAAAAATCAGAAGAAAAAAGAGAGACTTGGATTAGCTATCTCTTTTTGCAGATTGTTGTGGGTGGGTTGTTTATAAAGGAAAACGATACATGGTTCTAGAAAATTGGGGCAGCCAGACGCCTTTTAAAATGAAAAAAGAAAAGGGGAAGCCTTCAATAAACAGCCGCTTGGTATTCCACTAGAGCGAGATGGTAATTGTTTCAAAGATTAAGAAGATAAGAACATGCGAAAAATGTAGACTTTTCTACTGGGGAAAAGTGTGTGGGTTTTGTTTCTCTTGAAGGAAGCTTCCAATACATTTTCTAAAGACTTGATTTGATTTAGGGGAGGGGGAAGAAGAGTTGGGGGAACTTTCACATGGAACGCGAACGTTACAACTTACACGTGCCTCTCACCATTTTTGTTCAAGAAGCTCCCCCTCACCTAACTCTCTGCAAATATATATAAATAATATATTTCTGATTGCTTCCATTCATGCTATTATCGTTACCATCACTCGTAAGATTTTAAAACTCAACTAGGAAATTTGCTTTTTTAATTAGGGATAAAGTATCTTTATTTTGAATAAAAATTTTATGTTCTTTCTCAGTAATTTTTTATGTCTTACATTAAAAAATTATGATTAAAATTTAAAGTTAAAATTAAAGGTTTAAGATTAGTGTTTTAAGAATTAGAGGGTGAGTATATTTTTTAAGGTTTATAGTCTAAAATTTAAAATATAAAATTAAAATTTAAAATTTAAGTTTATAGTGTTGAAGAATAAAAAAGTGTACCGAAAAGGAGCTGAATATTTTTGTCCCTTTATTTTGCATAGTCTCTGCATAATTTTTTATAGTATTAAATTTGAAATTTAACAGTTTTTAAAATTTTACACTTAAAATTATATCATGTCATTACTTAAATATATATATATATATATATTAAAATTTTCACATGACATCATGATCAATTTTAAAATGTCTCGTCATAAAAAAGTTCAAAAAATAAAGATCAAATTGAAAAAAATTGATAAAATTTGAATTCAAGTGGATTAAAAACATTAAGGGGTCAAGTTAAAAAGCTACTTAATTTAAGGACCAAATGTTTAATTATCCTTTTAAATCATTCAAAACTATTTTTTATGAAAACATGGTAAAAAGAATTGATAAAAATTAATCTAGGCCATGCTATTAATTTGAAGCGGTAAAAGTCTAAAAGAAGGGCAATTTTATTTGATGAAGTTAATTACATTTTCCTATCAAAGAATAGAAGGGGAAAAAAGAATAGAAGGAAAAGAAAAAAAAAAGGTGTTTTGCTTTAAAAGATTGGAAACTTCCTATTTTCTTTTCCTTTGAAATATTATGACATATCATTCCAAATTGACTCTTAAAATCATTCATTTTGTGTCTTTAGTGACTAGAAACAATAACTTATTTCCCTTTTAACATATGACAAAATGAGGGATTATTTTTTGAATAAATTAATTGATCTCTTATTTTCTCTCATCTTTTTTTTAATTTGTTTGCTTTTATTTTTACTTGTATTTTTTCCCTCAATTTTCTTTACTACCAAACATACTTTGACATTTATTTTCTTTTCACTTTTTATTTTTTTCCTTCCATCCTTCTATTTTCCATCCAATCAAACAAAATTTAAAGATCTACCCGGAAGATTTTAAAGTATTGTCCACAAAGAGAAAATCTTCATGAAAGTATATTTCAACAAAAATTATTAATTACTCTATTAATTTAATAAAAATCATCACAGATCATAAAATAAAAAAATTTATATCCTTAAAAACTAAAAAACTCAACAACAATATTATACAATTTATCCATATTTGTTTTTTTCGTGATTCTTACCCATATTAGCATATGTAATTGTTACAACTTGTAACATGTAGTGTCGGATAGCGTAAAGATGATGATAAAGTTTTGTCTGGAAATAACGTGATGGCACAGATGTTGGAATTTAATCACATATCATCTTGACTTTCTTCTCCACTAACTTTTTTTTTTCTATGTCAAACTTCTACTGCTATGATGAAAATATTTTAAATATTAGGTGAAAGATATTTGAGTTCGATGGAGTAAAATATAATTTGGTTTAAAAAATTATTTTTTAAATTTTAAAGTATCAAGTTATTCAAAATAATTTAATAATTTTTACTGTTCAAGTTAAGTTGAATTTTATAATTTCAATACTTACAATTACATATGTATAGATAGTATTTGGTTCTCTAATAATTTCGAAAAAAAAAAACAAATTGGTTCTCCTCAACAAAAAATAAAAAATTCAAAAAATAAAAACTTTCAGATATTTTATAAGTTGAAAATTAAAAAATATATATTCTCAATCATTCTTTAAAAATATAAAATATATATCACCTGTAAAAAATTTAAATTATAGTAAAATTGCAAAATGTTCTAAAATGATAAATTCGAAAACTTAACAAATAAAATTATTAAATCTAAAGTATCTTATTTTTCTCTTAATTTATTTTAAAATTTTCAAATATATACTCTTAAATTTATGTGCTTTAACTTGGAATTTATTCATATTATTTACAAGATTTTAATTTAATTTGATTTGTTTTTTTTTTCAATTTAACTTGAACAAATTTATTCAACTCAAATTTTAGTTTACTTGAACCGATTTGATAAATTTTCAAATATAGCTAGGGTGATAAAATATGACTTGTCAATTCAACTAACTCAAACTTTTCATGTAATCGACTCAATCTGATTGAATACTCATCCCTAATTTGAGTAGGTGTTTTATAATTTATCAAGGTTAATTGTATAACACATCCTTAAAATATATTCTAGATTTTGAATTGAACAAACTTTAAAACATTCTAATTGTTATTAAAAAAACTGTAACACCCCCTTACCAGTCTGGTAGAGAACCGGGTCAGAAATAGCCGTTACAAAGTAGGGTGTACCGGTACTCGAAGTCGAGTATCGGTACAAAAAAAGGGTATCGGTACGCCAAATCCGTATCGATACGTGAATTGCTCACTGGAAAATCTTGAGGCCATTCGGTATTGGTATGCGTATATCTATACCGGTACACATTTGAAAAAAATTAGTTTTTGCCTCAAAGAGTATCGGTACGGGTATGTCGTACCGATACTCATTTTGTATTTGATGTATGAATAAAATTGTAACGTATCGGTACGCACTGTAGCGTATCAGTACACTTTTGACATTCAACCTTTTGAAATCAAATACAAGTATCGGTACGCCTGTTGCCGTACCGGTACTAGTTTTACATTCGATGTTTGAAATCAAGTACGCGTATCGGTACACCTATTGCCGTCCCAGTACTGGTTTTACATTCGATGTGATTTAGAATCAAAGAGCGTACCGGTACTCATAGTACCGTATCGGTATGCATAGACTTTTAAGGTCATTTTAACTTGGAAAAATTCATTGAATGTATTTTTAAAGTTCATCAAATGTTTGGTTAAGTTTAAGACAATAATTTTGTTCGAATGCATAGTGAGTAATTCATATGGGTTGTTTAAAATTTATTTTAAAAGAATTTAATAGTTAGAACCATTTGTTATATCAATATGAGTTAAAACCATTTATTATATCAAAATCAATATGAGTTCTACACAGACCCACATTTAATTTAGGTGATTAAGGGCAATTCAAAAAGAATTGTCATGAAACATATTTAAAACGTGATATTCAAATTGTGAACATATGTGAGCAAGTACATTTGGCCGGTTGGCCAAGCTGCTCATCTTTGTTCCCTTAGGTCATGAGTTCTAGACCCACCAAGAGCACCCATTCCTTCGTCTAGAGTCTCTTCTTTTTAAAATCTTTGATGAGTGAATTCTTTTTTTCGAATTGATAAAGTAAATTTAAAGATAAGAAGACAACTTAATTACATAAACAATGACCCTTTTTGGTACGTGAGTTCTTAGTGTGTATATATATATATATATATATATATTAATGTTTGATGGTGAAAATAAATAACAATTTTCCAAAAATAGAGTACAATGTTCCACAATTTCCCCCCAAACATCATTCATAGAATTCTAGTTTTATAACCTTGATTTTTTTAATTTAATGAATTATATAATATTCAGAGACGAATCTGTGTATGTATATTGGGGGGGCTCCTTGCCCATCAATTTTTTTTTTTTATCTTTGATTCATATATATATATATATATGAAAAATGTATTAATTATAAATTTATTCCATCACTTTTCAATATTTATATTCCGTCTTTCAACTCTTAACTATGACTTCGTCCCTAATAGTACTAAAATTTAATATTTATTTGTATATGTACACCTTGATGGCATGAGTTAATTAAATTGGTTTTACTATTTAAATTTATTTTATACTAACTCTTGAAAACAACTTTGTAATTTAAAAAGAGTGGTCAAAATAAGGGGTTGGCATGTGCCTTGACCCCTCTTAAATGGTAAATTTTCACTTCTAGCTAAGGCCATGCTAACTTGTTTTTGATCACCAAAAATGATAGATTTCAGTTTAACCCTATTAAAAATTATATATATATATATATTTATCAGAACTTGTACAATTTTATTGATGAAAATCATACAATGAAAATATTTACAAGGGCATCATTAAAAACCTCACTAGTCCTAAATGGAGGAAAAGAGTACCCATGGAAATATTAGAGCAATGCAACATAGTAACGATATCAAAACATAATCAACACACTCGAACAAAAGCCTAAAACCGAATCCACCAAACCAACCTCCCCCAAGCATTGTCTCAACCATCCCCAACTGATTAGTGCTTAAATTATGCATTATTCTATCTCTAATTACTCATTGATTGATTGTTTTAAGTTGCTAATGTGGGCATTTTTGTTCATTTTCCATGCAGGACAGTAGATTCCAGGAATGTTGCTTAAACTGCTGAAATTGTGCAATATTTGATTTTCTGTATTCATGGCTGGATTAGTGGGCATGAAAGTCTGACTGGGCGCCACTCCAGCAGCTTCTAGAAGACGTCACGTCAGCAGCAATGATAGCTTATCAGCTGCATATTGTAGCGATGTCTTTTTTTTCGCTAAAAACGTGGATTTCCGGGGTGTTGAGAGGTGTTCTTGAAAGGTGTTTGTGATTTTTTTTGGATATTAAAATATTTATTCCGTGGGTTTTTTTTATAAAAAAAACCGCATCTAAAAAAATGGAGTTGCCACCGGCCACTTAGGTAGGCCGGAAACCATAAAACCAGAGATTCAAAGATATTGGATTCGGGAGTCAGTTACGGATGGGGAAGGATTAGCACCCCCACACCGCCCAAAATTGGTACTTTAATAATTACCACTTTATTAATATTGGATTTTCCGGATTAAAGTGACGATTATTTTAAAATTCAGTCATAATTGCGAATAAATTTTAAGGGCCCCGTTATCCGAGAGTAAACGCCCAACCACTATCACTACGCCTGATACTGGCCCCGTTTACGCTCGGATAAAAGGGCACCGCATTAACAATTTATATATCCCATTATGCAAACTTAGTGAGCAAAATATAAAACATGGCAAATAATTTAAATACAATGCAAATAAATATTAACATAATAAAATACTAATCTAATAAAATAAAATACTAAACTAAAACATACATATATTCATATTAATCTAACTCATAAATAAAAACATATCTAGCATAAACAAAATACTAATATTCATAAATATTAATCTAACATAAAAACAAATTCAACATAAATAAAATACTATTCTAAAACATACATAAATAAATATTAATCTAACTCATAAAAACATATTTAACATAAATAAAATATTAATATAAAACACAAATTTGAAACATATTAAATATTAACCTAAAACATAAACATACAAAATAAAAAATAAGACTACAATTTTAAGATAACTAATACTTCATTAAATTATAAAAATTACAACACTAATAAAAAAAGGGAAGAAAATATACCTAATTAGGAGCGAGAAGCGAACCCCCCGAAATCTACCGCGACCCCTCCAAAAATTAACTAGATCGGACCTAAAATAGGACCCCGATCGAATGTTGATCGAACCAATCGGGGTCGAGGGCATCGCCCCAACCCCGCCAGCCTTGCGGCCGCCGCCATGCCCCTACGATTTGGGGTGCCAATTTCTTGCCAATTTATTTGGCAATTTGGCCTCCATTTCCTTGCAATTGGGCGCCCTATTTATAGGCCAAAAAGAGGGTGACGTGGAGCACCTGCTCCCACGCAATTTTCTTCCCTTTTTTTTTTTTAATTTTATTATTATAATAACACTAATAACACTAAAACCCGGTCAAAAATGAGTGATTACTGATTTGCCCCTCTTTGCTTGTTCTTGTGAAACGAGGACAAAGCAAAGATCAAAAGCACTCATTTTTTACCTACTTTCTTGTCTTTGGCTTCAAATCACGTGTTCTTCGGAATTATCCGCTCTTCCTTAGCTGAATCTTGGGCTCGTAAGTTCTTCCTATATAGAGCTTCGTCACCTTCCGATCTTGGAGTTATAGGCTCTTTCGACATAGAACCCTTCACTCAAGCCTCGAGTTATGAGTCCCTCCTATATAGAACCTTTCATTACGAGGCAGTGCAGCTCGAGTCCTTCCTATATAGAACTCTTCGCCTTCAACGCTGGTTTCTCCTATATAAAACCTTCAATCACATCGATGGATTCTTCCGATTTGGAGTTCCTCCTATATAGAACTGCTAGTCTTCAAACCCGGAGTTGTCGGTCATTCCTATATAGAACTTTTCATTTTGAGAGTGCAACTTGGAGTCCTTCCTATATAGAACTCTTCGCCTTCAACGCTGGTTTCTCCTATATAAAACCTTCTGCGTCATCGATGGATTCTTCCGATCGGGAGTTCCTTCTATATAGAATGTTAGTAGTCTTCAAACCACGGAGTTGTCGGTCCTTCCTATATAGAACTTTTCATTTTGAGGCAGTGCAGCTTGGAGTTCTTCCTATATAGAACTCTTCGCCTTCAACGCTGGTTTCTCCTATATAAAACCTTCTGCGTCAGCGATGGATTCTTCCACCGGGAGTTCCTCCTATATAGAACTTCTAGTCTTCAAACCCCGGAGCCGCTTGAGTCCTTCCTATATAGAACTTTTGGCGTCTGAAATCTCGAGCTCTGAGGTTCTTCCTATATAGAACCTTTCACCCTAAGACATTGAAGCTCGGAGCCCTTCCTATATAGAACTCTCTTCGCTTTCGACACAACATGATTTCCTATATAATCTTGTGTGTCATGGGTGAATTCTTCGATTGAGTCCTTCCTATATAGAACTGCTAGTCTTCACCCGAGCTGTCGGTCCTTCCTATATAGAACTTTCAGCTTGAGGCGGTGCAGCTTGGAGTCCTTCCTATATAGAACTCTTCGCCTTCAACGCTGGTTTCTCCTATATAAAACCTTCTCGTCGCTGATGGATTCTTCCATTCGGGAGTTCCTCCTATATAGAATCTGCTAGTCTTCAAACCCTGAGCCGCATGGTCCTTCCTATATATAACTTTTGGCGTCTGAAATCTCAGAGCTACAGGTTCTTCCTATATAGAACCTTTCACCCTAAGACATTGAAGCTCGGAGCCCTTCCTATATAGAACTCTTTGCTTTCGACACAACAGGATTTCCTATATAATCTTGTGTGTCATGGGTGAATTCCTTCGACTGGGAGTCCTTCCTATATAGAACTCTTCGCCTTCGCCCTGGAGCTGTCAGTCCTTCCTATATAGAACTTTCAGCTTCTGAAGCCTCGGAGCGGAGGATTCTTCCTATATAGAACCTCTCTCTGGAGCTTGGAAACATATGCCTTTTGTATATGAAAACACTGTCTTCTCATTTGGGATTCACACCACGATGGCCATCGATGTCTCTTCAGATTCGGGGATTCACACCGAAAATGGCTACCAATCTTCAAATTTTAGGGACTCACGCCGAAGGTGGCTGCCGAAACCTCTTCAAATTTAGGGACTCACGCCGAAAATGGCCGCCAAAACTTCTTCAAATTTAGGGACTTACGCTGAAAATGGCCGCCAAAACTTCTTCAAATTTAGGGACTTACGCTGAAAATGGCCGCCGATCTTTCTTCAAATTTTAGGGACTCACGACGAAAATGGCCGCCAAAACTTTTTCAGATTTAGGGACTCACGCTGAAAATGGCCGCCGATCTTTCTTCAAATTTTAGGGACTAATGCCGAAAATGGCCGCCGGAACTTTCTTCAATCTTTAGGGACTCACGCCGAAAATGGCTGCCAAAACTTCTTCAAATTTAGGGACTCACGCCGAAAATAGCCGCCAAAACTTCTTCAAATTTAGGGACTCACGCCGAAAATGGCCGCCGAAACTTCTTCAGATTTTAGGGACCCACGCCGAAGGTGGCTGCCAAACTTTTCAATGAAATCCGCTTCTTAATGTTCTTTGATAATTCTTGGTGTTTTGTCCAAAATAAGCAAAAATTGACATGCCCCTATCTATGTGATACATGCAATGTAATGGTTTCTTTCTTTCCTTTTCTCTCTCTCTTTTTTTTTAGTCTTACACCCTGAAAGGTCGCTCCTCAGATTTCTTCATCTCTCTACTGTATCATCATTTGAACATGCTTTTATACCTTTTGTGCGAAAGGCTTTCTTGTCTTTAGAGTTATCACCCGCCTTCATAAATGATCTTCTGGTTCTTATATTATTCTTATAAGAACCCTTGCCATCTTCTTGGCTTGGCGTTGCCCCATTCAACCATGGGCTCCACTGCTTTGAATTTTCTGGCCTATCATATAGAGCCTTGATCTATTTCTAGTCACCAGGGTGAGCCAAAATGCTTCAATCCCTTGAGCTCTTCCTTGATCTTCTCGCAGCATTTCGACGGGAACTAACTCTCGGTCCCTATGCTTTAAGTCTCATCATCATTCATTTTTAACATAAAGTAAAAGGCAATTTACTTGTGTATATTTCAAAAAATAATGATTGTTTGAAAAGATAATAGTCATTTTGAAAATCACAACTTGGAGGGGATACCAAACATTTTGAAGACATTGTTTGGAACAAATGGTAAACATCTTTTTCTTTTCTTCTTCTTTTTCTAAGGACCAAACATGCTTGGAGAATGGTAAACAAAATTCGAAGTGTATTGCCAAACATTTTTAAAAACTAATGTTTGGGGGAAATGGTAAACATCAAAACTTTGGGAGAAAATGTCAAACCTTTTAAAACATGTTTGCCCCGAAATATCAAACACCATAGCGCATCTGTTTCAAGTTGCCAGAGATCAACTCTAATGAAGCGCATATTTAGAAGATCTTGACCATTGTGGAGATATATGCCAATGTATAGTTTCTTCTGGTCTAATAGGCTTTTGAGAGGAACAACCCTACCTAGTTTCTACCCCGTTTAAGGTGGCTCTCTTAATCTCACTATCTCACCATGCCTCATCCTTCCCTCATTTGGGTGTCGATCAAGCACTTCGAAGTTTGACGTTCCTTGAAGAAAAGTTAACCCTTATAGGTGGAATGAAATCTGAAGACATTCTCATTCAACTTGGATATTTATGGATGACCAGAATGGTCTTTGGGGCTTGTAATGTAGGCCTTTGGTTTATGGTTAAGTGAAACAGTATTTCTGTACTTGTGTAACTTGGATATGCCCATTATTCCTTCTCTTTTTGGATCACTCTAGATGCCCGTTTTGGGTTTTCACCCTAGAGTTCATTTCCTTTCTTTTACTGTAGGTTGCCTTGTATTACGGCTATATATCGATGTTCGTTTTTTTTATTCAATAATGTTTGATCCTCCAAAACTCCTCTAAACCGAGATTTCTTGAATGAAGGACTATGAATACATTTATGGGAATTCTTGTGATTGGCCCGCCCAGATGAAATATTATTCTTTCTTTTTTCTTTTCTCTTTTTTCTTTTCTTCTTTTTCACTTTTTCTCTTGGATCGCTCTAGACCGCCCATTTTTGGGTTTTCACCCTAGAGGTCACTTCCTTCTTTTGTACCTTCGGATCAATGTATTTTGGCTGGATATTGATGCCAGCATGCTCAAGCAGACTACTCTTTTTCTTCATTTTCAGGATCACTCTAGACTGCCCATTTTTGGGTTTTCACCCTAGAGGTCATTTCTTTTTTCAAAATTGGCAATCTTCGGGCCGACTTGTCTTGACTTGGCTTCAATTCGAGCTTCTATACTAATTTTCAAAACTGATATTTACTTGAAATGTGGATTCCTTGTATCTCTTGCACATAGTTGAAGTCTTGTTCTTGTATTGTTTGATCTGTGTGTGAAGCATAGACAATATTCTTCTTTTTTTTCTTATTCGAGTCTATGAATGTATCCTTGAATCAACACGGATCTATACTGGTATTGATGCGATCTTCCGCTCGGAGTTAATTGCCTTTCTGCAGCTCTTCTGATATTTACTCGATCTGGATTGCTTGACCTTACGATTACCATTTATCTTCTTTTTGGCTTTTCGTTTGGACATATCCATGTTTTCAACCACTTTCTTACGATGATTTTTGATCTTCGTACCCAATCTGTATGGTCTCATCTGTGTCTTACGGTAAAGTAAAAGAACACCATTCGTTGACATATTCACAAATGTCACGAGAATGCCTTGGGGGTAGAGGTTTAGGGTCAACTTTCATTTCAAGGATCTTAAGCGACAAGTGCACGAGAAGATAAATTCTTAAAATAGGGCCCCTTGTCTAAACACTCATTTTGTTCCCCTGTTGGCCTAAGTAAACTAGCAGATACTCACATTTACAGTATCACCACAACATTCAATCTCTTCTAAATATATGCAACTTAGAGTTGATCTTTGGGTTTGAAGCAAATATCTTTGTTGCATTCAAAATTCGAGGAGGACTGGTATAGAAATGATATATACATACGTCCATTAAAAAATGCATGTATATGCATATGGGAAAACTACCCCATAAAAATAAAATGTTTAAAGAACCAAGAATGTAAAAATGCTTTTCTAAAGGGAAATGTGATTTTTTAATTCTAATAAACAATGATTTTTTTGTTGAGAATTTCTTTGTGAAATGATGAGAAAACCGTAGGGACCTTTGGATTATCTCCAGGGTACTAACTCATTATGCCCCTTCCAAGGTAGTGCAGGCTTGCCTCTTCTCTTGTTTTTCCAACGCTGGATCAATTCTCTCGTCATGACTCCCCCATCGACCAGCTTCTTGATTTTTTTTAACGACCCCAAATTTCTTAGTGTCATGCCCCATTGCCTCAATGTTTTGAAAGTGGTACCCATTTATCTCTTTGTTTCCTTCTGCTCTTAGGCAGGTATGGTCTTTAAACTTAGGTCCCGGAGTGTATGTTCGATTCTCTATCTAGCTGTCATAAAGTCCCCAAAGCTGGTATTCATTTTCCCGAGCACCTTATCAAAGAAGAAATAAGAAAGATGGCATGGAATTCACTTTTCTCTTCATCTACGGGAGGCTACACTTGGGTCACTAAACACATACACCTCAAAGCACATTCTTTGAAGCTTTCATCAGGTTTCATCTTCGTACCCTGGAGATACCGACGACTTAGTGCTAGGTCCAAAGCACATCATATCACGGTAAGTCCTGCTAGACTGTCAGGGAAGTAGTGGATCGGTAATTTTTCAATGTAGCCCTCCATTTTTTTTTGCAGAATATGGTCACACGAATCTTGGGGCATCTTGTTCCGTTATTATGTAGAAATCTTTGGAATCCGGAGGAACGACCAAATCGGGGCTCAAACAGAGTTTTCTTGTATTAAAGGCATCAAACTACTTTTTTTCTCTTTTTCTCTCGAGTCCATCTTTTAACTGCTCGAATCTTGATTTTTGAGTGTGTTCAATTCTTTTATTCACGATAAAACTCTAATTGTTCTTTGGGTTACCCCTCAAAAATTTTATGCAAGGTGTAAAATATGTCATGATTGTACAATGTAATGCAATGCAATGTAATGTAATGCAATGCAATGCATGAATGCAAATGCGGTGTTGATTCTCGAACAGTCCTTAAAAGACTTTCAATCAGTAGAAAAATGTCTGGTTGCAAGAAACTAATAATGAATTACAGGTGACAGCTAGTTTCCTTCTGGAGATCTTAACTTCGGGAAGCAAAACCTGTGCTCCACGTCTCGACGTCATCTTCAGGATGATGGATGACTTCGTCTTCTCTTCTTATTCTATGAACTCGTGACGTCATGATCTTTATTTTTTTGGCTTCTAAAAATGACATCAACAAGTGCAGGCATAATGCAGATAAGATCTTTTCTGGGTGCAAACGAATAATACGTCTAAACAGGGATGAATTCTATCGGTCCTAAGGGAGTACTTTAAAAAAATTTAGGGTTTAAATTAAAATTCTCAAAGATCATTTGGCTTAAAAATTTCCCCATTTTTATTATCAAAAATTTTAACTTACTTAAAAATGAAACTTTTGGGTTTCTTTTTGTTATTATTATTATTCTGAAAGTTTTATGAGAGAAGAAATTTCAAAGCAAAATAATAATATTTTCAAATTTTTAATGAGTTAAAATCTGAGAATTTTAAAAATGGTCAAACGTGAAGACTTAAAATTGGGGTTCTGCGGCCCTGACTGAATCTTCTGCGTCGCACGTGCCTTATTGTCGTACCGTCTTCTTTCGCGATTGGTCTTTGCTCGGCCTAACTTGATCTTTGTAATATTATCGTTCTCGGCAAAACAAACTTTTTCTATTTTGAAAGCCTTTTAATGAACTGTTCTTAAATCAACACCATGTCATGATATGCAACATGAATGCAAATAAAGGCGTTGATTCATTTGGTAATCACCATTTGAACGACTTTCATGGGAATTAAAGGGTCCAGATTACAAAAGATCCATATTACAAAAGGAGTCCCTATTACAAAAAGAGTCTATTACAAAGTCTTAATTACAAAATAAAGTTCTACACATAATCCCTAGCTCTACCTCCTAGCTCCTCGATGACTCACGAGCAACTTGATAAACCTTGGTGCTTCTTCCATGTCCGGGTTTCGAAAGGTCGGAGAGTCGTGGCTTCGGTAGCTAAGTCATTCACACACCTTGTAGCTCGTTGTATGTCCACCATTAGGGTCTCGTGTGTATACTTTGGCACTACACGCTTGTTCGGCAAATTGTTACGTCGGATCTGTTGAGTAATCTCTGACCAATGTCACGCGACTGGATCGATGCTGTCCTTCCTAAGACACCTTTTTTCCATGATGAAAGATTTTCTAATCGGGCAAACCACTTGAATCAACGCCTCTATGTAATGTGGATGCAATGATAATGCAACAAAAATATGTGTAAAAATAAAAATAAAACAAAAAGAAATGAGTTAGTACCGGATAAAAATAATAAATACATAAATAAAAGGACAAATTAAATAAGGTAAATAAACAAAACGACCCTATTTATCTAGTCCAAAACACCTAAGGTTATCCGCATGGCTCTAACAGGGTGGGTTTCTATGTTCTCTACATGCAGTGTTGGTGCTAGGAGGTACCCGAATTGTCCTTGCTGTCCCCTACTAAGGGTAGCAAGGCCCCCGATCATCACCCATTATAGGCTCCTTTCAACCGGGTTCAATTCAGGGGGACCCATTCGCTTATTCCCGTACGAAGAAACGATATCCTTACGAAAGCGTAAGGTACTCGAGCCCCGAAGGTACTTGCTAGGCCCATACGGGAGAATGATATCTCCACGAAAGCATTAGCGTTTTCCCCCCACTTAAAAGACGGGTTTATATGCCATATTTTAAATGCGTTAAAATAAACGCGCAATTATGACTGAATGTTAATTTAATAGTCACTTTAATCCGGAACTTCCAATATTAGTAAAGCGGTAATTATTTTAAAAGCTTGACTCTCATTTGTTTTTTTTTAAAAAAACAAAAATTGTCCCCAGCGGAGTCGCCATCTGTAGCGATGTCTTTTTTTTCGCTAAAAACGTGGATTTTCGGGGTGTTGAGAGGTGTTTTTGAAAGGTGTTTGTGATTTTTTTTGGATATTAAAATATTTATTCCGTGGGTTTTTTTTTTTAAAAAAAAAACCGCATCTAAAAAAAATGGAGTCGCCACCGGCCACTTAGGTAGGCCGGACACCATAAAACCAGAGATTCAAAGATATTGGATTCGGGAGTCGGTTACGGATGGGGAAGGATTAGCACCCCCACACCGCCCAAAATTGGTACTTTAATAATTACCGCTTTATTAATATTGGATTTTCCGGATTAAAGTGACAATTATTTTAAAATTCAGTCATAATTGCGAATAAATTTTAAGGGCCCCGTTATCCGAGAGTAAACGCCCAACCACTATCACTACGCCTGATACTGGCCCCGTTTACGCTCGGATAAAAGGGCACCGCATTAACAATTTATATATCCCATTATGCAAACTTAGTGAGCAAAATATAAAACATGGCAAATAATTTAAATACAATGCAAATAAATATTAACATAATAAAATACTAATCTAATAAAATAGAATAAAATACTAAACTAAAACATACATATATACATATTAATCTAACTCATAAATAAAAACATATCTAGCATAAACAAAATACTAATATTCATAAATATTAATCTAACATAAAAACAAATTCAACATAAATAAAATACTATTCTAAAACATACATAAATAAATATTAATCTAACTCATAAAAACATATTTAACATAAATAAAATATTAATATAAAACACAAATTTGAAACATATTAAATATTAACCTAAAACATAAACATACAAAATAAAAAATAAGACTACAATTTTAAGATAACTAATACTTCATTAAATTATAAAAATTACAACACTAATAAAAAAGGGAAGAAAATATACCTAATTAGGAGCTCGAACGACGAACCCCGCCGAAATCTACCGCGACCCCTCCAAAAATTAACTAGATCGAACCTAAAATAGGACCCCGATCGAATGTTGGATCGAACCAACTGGGGTCGAGGGCACTGCCCCCAACCCCGGCCAGCCTTGCGGCCGGCCATGCCCCACGATTTGGGGTGCCAATTTCCTGCCAATTTATTTGGCAATTTGGCCTCCATTTCCTTGCAATTGGGCGTCCTATTTATAAGCCAAAGAGGGTGACGTGGAGCACCCTGCTCCACGCAATTTTCTTCCCTTTTTTTAATTTTATTATTATAATAACACTAATAACACTAAAACTCGGTCAAAAATGAGTGATTACACATATCAGATAACTTATCAGTCAGATTTTAAATTCAAACTTTGGAATTATCTTTTGTAATTAATTTAAGTAATTTAGGATTTATCTCTTATCTCTTTAGGGTTTTAGGCTGCTACAAATATCCCATTTGGGCAAACTCAAAGATCATATCTCATATTCTCATTCTTAGCTTTGTTTTTACTTTTAAGGTTTTATAAAATTCTTTCTTTTCTTTAGTTCTTGCTTTAAGTTTTTTATTTATTTTTCTTTTATAATGCTAAGTATGATTTTTACCATAATCATACTTAGCTAAATTCTCCATATCCAAGGGTTAAAGCAATGGCTCAATTCCAACGTGAGGATTGAAAAGCACTTAAACAATTTCGGGTATCTCTCTTAGTTTTCTAAACTTAATTTCAAAATCAAAATGATTTCAAAACCAAAGATTGATGTTGGTCAGGATGTTGTTTTGGTTAAATGTGTGGGAGGAAGGATCAGCTATTGAAGCACATTCGACTTCCTGGGAACACACTTAGCAAAATTGTTTGCTAAGAGGAAACTGAGATCAGAATCAATTATTATTGAAACAACGTAGTCCGAGTCAGCTTACTTATACATTTTTTATCTACAACATTGTTGTTGATTAGATCAACTTCCAAAATCGATATCAAAGATGGCACTTGGGTATTCGGTATACAAGGCACAGTCACAAGGATTGATCCGTGAAGACGAGTAACCGACGTGAACCCCAAAGTGAAAATTCCTTTTTCCAATGATCCGAGGAAACTGAGTCAAAGCAAAAGCTTGAGTCTAATCTTTACCATATTTAATCCACTTCCTAACTTTTGTCTACAATCTTTTTATTATTTTTACTTAATTCACAAATCCCCATCATACTTAAATATTATTCAACTCTCTTCTTGGCTCACCGATTGAACAAACATAAATCAGAAAGTTCTCTTAGTCCATGTGGGATCGACCCTTACTTCTCTTTTACTATATTTGAATTCCTTTATTTATTATTTGAGAAGAATGAATTATTTTGATGCGAAAACGACGTGTGTCAAATTGGCGCCGTTGTCGGGGACTACGGCGAAGTTACTGATTATTTTTGTTTGATTTATGACAAGGAAGAATCCGGGAGAAAAAACAGAATATAACCCAGAGATCAAAGCATACGCCCGAAGATTACACGCCCAAACACTTCGGGAAAATAAGCAAAGACAGCGACAATAACAACTGGAACATGATTTAGAAATAGCATCTAAAGCAGAATCACATTTCGACCACACAACCAAAGAACCAGTTTCGATGGGAGACAACGACCAAACTATTCGAAAACTGACTGCGGCCTCTAATGATAAACGGCCGATGTGCATAACATTCCCGAATGGCGAGATACCATTCGCTCTCAATACAGGCTTAATACACCTTTTACCAACCTATTACGGTTTGCCAAGTGAAAATCCACATAAATATCTAAAGGAATTTCACATGGTCTGTTTAAGCATAAAACCACAGGGAGTCTCTGAAGATCAAATAAAACTCCGCACCTTTCTCTTTTCTCTAGCTGATATTGCTAAGGATTGGCTATTTGATTTACCCTCCAACTCAGTTTCAACTTGGACTGACATGGCTCACCTTTTTCTTGACAGGTTTTTCCCAGCAGCTAAGGTAAGCGAGCTAAGGTGAAGCATCCTGAGTATCCGAAAAAAGGGTATTGAATCTTTATATGACTACTGGGAGCGTTTCAAAAAGCTATGCGCAAAATGTCCGCAACATGGATTGTATGAACAAACACTTCTCCAGTATTTTTATGAAGGATTAACACCCATGGACATGAAAGTGGTAGACGCAGCAAGTTGATGAGCTCTTGTTAACATGACTCTAACAGCGGTAAGAACGTTAATATCTACTATGGCCGCCAACTAGCAATGATTTCACCCTTCAAGTGAACCATCTCGACGAATTCACGAGGTAAGTACAGTTTCGCTGAAAAACAAAATTGATAAATTAGCTGATATTGTTCAATCTCTTGTTACAGATAAAAGAATTGCAGCCAGGCTTTGCGGGATATGTACGAGTCCAGAGCATCTGACGGATTGCTGTTCAATTATACAAGAAGATGACACTGCGCAAGTGAATGCCATAAGAAATTTTCTAGGACCTCCACAAAGACAATACAACCCCAACTCGTATAATCCAAGTTGGAAAAATCATCCGAACTTCAGTTATGTTCAAAATCAAAGGCAAAGTCAACCATATCAGCAGAGACAACCCACTCAACAATAATATCAACAACCGAAGTCATCATTGGAATCCATCGTTGAACAGTTGGCAATATCCCAAGAGAAGTTTCAAACCCGCACTGAGGCCCACCTACAAGATTTGGACAAACAAATGACCCAGTTGGCTCAAACCGTGGGGAGACTAGAGTCGTAGGGAAGATTTTCTTCTCAAACAGAGTCAAATCCAAGAGAGAATGTTAGTGCTATCACCCTCTGAACTGGAACCGTTGTCACACCTGAAATCCAGAAGAGAATGTCGCACGGTCCAAGAAGGAGAAAGAAACGCCACCTTCCAACTTCCAAGGTACGTCTTCATCGCCGCCACCACCTCTTCCTCCTTTTCATAAAATTGCACCACCTTCCCATCAAGATTGATGAGGCGTGACAAGAGAGCCGAAGAAAAGGAAATCTTAGCAGTGTTCCAAAAAGTACAAGCCAACATACATCTTCTAGAAGTAATCCGACAAGTGCCAAGGTATGCCCAATTTCTAAATGAGCTTTACACCACAAAGAGGAAGCTGACTGACCACGAGAAGGTAAATCTGGGAGAACATGTCTCAGCAGTATTTCAGCGAAAGCTTCCACCAAAGATGAAAGGCCAAGGTATGTTCGCTATACCTTGCAAAATAGGAAATGTTTTAATTAAACGTGCAATGTGCGACTTAGGAGCTTCAATTAACGTTATGCCACTTTCTGTTTATAAAATAATTACTAACGAACCTTTGAAGGATACGAAAGTGACAATCTAGCTAGCAGACCGGTCCGTGATATACCCAGAATGACTCCTTGAAAACGTTTTGGTGAAGGTAAACGAACTTATCTTTCCGGGAGATTTTTATGTCATTAACATGGAAAATGACCGATTAAACACCTCTTTCGAAGTCCTTCTTGGTCATCCCTTCAATAGTACGACAAATACAAAAATAGATGTAAGAAGAGAAATTCTTACAATGGAGTTTGACGGTGAGGTCATTAAATTTGACGTATACAAACCAATGCGACATCCAGATAATGTTGCTAGTATTAATTTTATCGATGTCATTGAACTTGTCGTTGAAGAGTTTATAGAAACTAACTTATCTGCTAATTTGTGCAGGGAATTGGAAGGCTACGACAAAGAAATTAGGGAGATGGAAAATATTTTTTCTGTTCATTCTGATTTGCGCCTAACTCCTTCGAAAGCTAAAATGTTTCCTTCTGTTTTGCAGGCACCAAATTTGGAATTAAAATTACCGTCGGATAAATTGAAGAGTAAAGGAGATATCTTTCAGAAAAATGAAGGAACGCCACGGTCGTAAAATTTCTCATAGGAAAATTCTTAGTTGGATTAAGTGCGTGATTTGGAAGAAGTTTTTGTCGCAGTACCTGTAGTCTGAATCAGGTCGTCGAGCTAACAACGTTAAATAAAGCGCTAAATGAGAGGCAATCCATTTTATTTTATTTAATTTTATTTTTATTTTCTATTTATTTTCAATTTTGTTTTATTTATTTTCGTCTGACATTTATTTCATTTGAATTTTTAGGTACCCAAGTAAATTAAATCGAATATGGAGAACATTCGGTCCTTTAGAGCAGTGTGATCACCCGAACAAGTAGCTGAGCAATCGACCATAATCCTTTGCCCATTATTTGCTACACGGCGCATGATAGCCAAACCCATGACATTAGCCAATTCCCCCTATCAGACTCTGTATGTGCTTCTCACCCATTTCTTTTTCAAATTGTGCGCCCCCCACACCTATCCTTTGACCAACATTTAAAAGCAATGACCCTTATCATTATTCTTTATCTTTTCCCTACTTTAAACCCCCATCCACGGACCCCACACTTTGATAATAAACCAAATACCTTTTTTATTTTAATTTCCCCACGTGATTTATTAAAACAAATAACCTAAAACTTTTATTCACTTAGCCGCATACCCCTCCCCGATCCCCATCTTCATCAATCTTTCACCATAGTCACCATGGTGCGAACCGAGATCACTACTTCGCTGCTCTTCCACCGGTTGCCGAGATCCCGAGTAGCTCAAACTCGCTGCTACAACCCGTCTCCGTGCCTCAAACAGCCGCGCGCTCGCTCGCCACCCCCGAGCCGACACCAACGCCGTTCGACTTTATGATACCAGAACCAAGCCCCGCGACCGACATTAACCGGGGAGTATTTTCACCCTCTCTCTCTTGCACTTTATTTTTCCATAATGGGACATTATGATTAAGTGAGGGGGTGGAATTAGAAATCAAATTGACTCTCACTTATGCTTTGCAATTGAAATTGAGTTGCTTCTTGATTAGAATTGTTGAAGGCTTTGGTTGCTAGTCTCTTGTTTGATTTAATTTCTTTGATTTCTTAGTGAATCCAATCTTGTTCTTGTTGAATTTAGGATGCATGATAGCATGACATGATTAATTTATGCAAATTTTTCTTGGTTGTTTCATGAATTTGCTTATTGAATTGGATGCATGACTTAGTTCAATAGACCTTTCGTGTGAGTTTTAAGCCTAATGAGCATATATTTTTATTCTTGCTCTTTGTTTCAATTGAGTGTGCCAAACTAATGATTGCGTTCTAGAACTTGTAACTCGATGCTTGTTGAGACTACACATTTTGGTTATGATGCTCTAATATGATAGAGGCATTAAGATTAAACCAACTTCTCTTACCAAACAAAATAGCCTACCCTTTTATTTATTTTCCACTTAGTGAACCATTTTGAGCCTTTAATCATTTTCTTTGTTTACCGTATCATTAAGCCAAGCCTATTTTATTTTTTCCTTTCAATTATTTTTGTCACCCCTTTTCATGACAAGTTGAGGTTATTCGAAAGCGAAAAAAGAGAAAAAAAAACCAGATTCGAAAAAAAAACATTGTGCAGAAAAATAAACAGTGCAGTGCAGAAAAAAACACTGTGCAGAAAAAAAATCAGTGCAGTTTAGTTCAAACAGTGCAGGAAAATACTGCGCAGAAAAATTCCCGAACCGTGCAGTGCAATTCGAATATACAGTGCTGTTCGAACAATGAAAAAAACAGAAAAAAAAAACAGAAAAGGGGGGACAGTTCGAATGAAAAAAATGATTGATTTCTTCTCCTCTCTTCGAATAAATTCTTTGGAATAATTTTACTTTTCTTGACTTTTTAAACCTCATTTTCGGCCTTTTATCCTACCCGAACCTTAAACCCGTTACAACCCATTTTAATTCCTATAGATTTTTGCATCATTTTTATATTAAGTAGTGGAGATTAGATCTAGTTACAAGCCTATGGTAATGAGTTGATTAGTTTAGGCTTGAGTGATTCTCTTACCCGAAACATTTGAGAGAAATGAGTGAACCAATGTGAGGAGCTAAGTCTTGTATTCTTTGAAATTGATAGACGATTAAAATGCATTGGTCGATTGACACTTAATTGATTTTATGCCATGATTGATTGATCTTGAATTTCAACATTTACTTGATTTAGTTTACTTTAGAAATCTTGGAAATTCTTTGAAATTGGAGTTGGCAACTTAAGGTTTTTAGCATGATAATTGAGAAATGCTTGAGGGCAAGCATTGAATAAGTGAGGGGGAATTTGATTAGTGCTTAAATTATGCATTATTCTATCTCTAATTACTCATTGATTGATTGTTTTAAGTTGCTAATGTGGGCATTTTTGTTCATTTTCCATGCAGGACAGTAGATTCCAGGAATATTACTTAAACTGCTAAAATTGTGCAATATTCGATTTTCTGGATTCATGGCTGGATTAGTGGGCATGAATCTGGGCATGAAAGTCTGACTAGGCGCCACGTCAGCAGTTTCTAAAAGACGCCACGTCAGCAGCAATGATAACTTATCAGCCGCATATCAGATAACTTATCAGCCGAATTTTAAATTCAAGCTTTAGAATTATCTTTTGTAATTAATTTAAATAATTTAGGATTTATCTCTTATCTCTTTAGGGTTATTTTTAGGGTTTTAGGCTGCTATAAATACCCTATTTGGGCAAACTCAAAGTTCATATCTCATATTCTCATTCTTAGCTTTGTTTTTACTTTTAAGGTTTTATAAAATTCTTTCTTTTCTTTAGTTCTTGCTTTAAGTTTTTTATTTATTTTTCTTTTATAATGATAAGTATGATTTTTACCATAGTCATACTTAGCTAAATTCTCCATATCTAAGGGCTAAAGCAATGGCTCAATTCCAACGTGAGGATTGAAAAGCACTTAAACAATTTCAGGTATCCCTCTTAGTTTTCTAAACTTAATTTCAAAATCAAAATGATTTCAAAACCAAAGATTGACGTTGGTCAGGATGTTGTTTTGGTTAAATGTGTGGGAGGAAGGATCGGCTATTGAAGCACATTCGACTTTCTGGGAACACACTTAGCAAATTTGTTTGCTAAGAGGAAACTGAGATCAGAATCAGTTATTGTTGAAACAACGTAGTCCGAGTTGGCTTACTTATACATTTTTTATCTACAACATTGTTGTTGATTAGATCAACTTCCAAAATCGATATCAAAGATGGCACTTGGGTATTCGATATACAAGGCTCAGTCACAAGGATTGATCCTTAAAGATGAGTAACCGACGTGAACCCCGAAGTGAAAAATCCTTTTTCCAATGATCCAAGGAAATAGAGTCAAAGCAAAAGCCTGAGACTAATCTTTACCATATTTAATCCACTTCCTAACTTTTTTCTACAATATCTTATTATTTTTACTTAATTCACAAATCTCCACCATACTTAAATATTATTAAACTCTCTTATTGGCTCACCGATTGAACAAAAATAAATCAGGATGTTCTCTTAGTCCCTATGAGATCGACCCTTACTTCTTTTTTACTACGTTTGAATTCTTTATTTATTATTTGAGAAGAAGGAATTATTTTGACGCGAAAACGACGCGTGTCACCAACCGAGCAGACAACAGCTAACTGACTCCCATCATACACACACACACACACTGTAACCCCATTGACCCGGCCTAGACGCCCAACCGAACTAAGAAGGCTACATTAGGTTTGCCGTACCAAACCGAAAAGATACAACCAAACCCGGTCTTTTTTTTCTTTTTTTCTTTTCTAGATGCCAATTATTAACCGTACATGTTCATACATACATTAGGTGCAATCCCAACTCAATCGGGCATCAATTTGACATCCAATTGATCACATATGCAAATTAGGGAGCAAAATGCAGATACATAAAATTTCAGGATTAAAACTCATTTTTAGGTTATCAATCTTTAATTAGTCAGATTCCAAACCTTCATCTCAAATTTCAGCTTAAAACGATCATTCTACCATATATAATTACATCGGCAAGACTCAGAGACTAAATTGCAAAGAAGGCAAAACTGCCCAAAATGACATTAACAGGAAAATGGTCATCCGTACCGATACGGGGAAAATGGTCATCCGTACCGATACGGGTGAGCCCGTATCGATACGGTTGAAAATACCCCATTTCGATACACTACCAAGTTTTCCAATATGTCCAACCAACTTACCAAACTTTTGAATCTTTGACAACCGTACCGATATTGCCTCTTATGCGTTTCGGTACGCAGGCTCGTGTTGAAAAAGTGGAATCCAATGACTAAAAAGCGTACCGAAACACCCCTTGCTGTACCGATACACTAAGGCCAAAATAGCCTTGGCGTATCGAAACACCCTTGAACTGTACCGATCCCTCAAGCCAAAAAACGCCTAGCCGTACCGATACAGTCCCCCGCGTATCGGTACGCCTGGGCCTGCAATGTCACATTTGGCTGATTTTTTTATCCCGAAAGCATACTCAAACCACTTTAACATGCTTTAAACACAATACTAACATGTCAAACATATCTCAATCCAACTAGGATCGCAATCCTAACAACACAACAAGGACTTATGCATCAAAGAAGAAACCTATAGGCATGCTTCATAATATGCATCCAACCAACATATCAAAAGGTAAACCAGCATAAAAAACAATCCTTAAAGGCCATTTACAACCTAAGAGCAACTAAAGAAACATGCTCAAACAGGGAGTTCCACAAAACACCTCCCAAAACACAACAAGTACCTTATTGCCCTTATTCATTATAGTCTAGTCTCTAACATACTTTGGAACCAAGTCTTGCCAAGATTCCCTTGCTTCTTGCTGCCTTCCAAGACCTCAATTATCTGCACCGATGGACAACAAAAACGTAAGCACACAAGGCTTAGTGAGGAGTGCTAAAAAACAAACACCATCAATGCATTTAAAACCATTTTCATAACATCATCCCCGTAAAACATCATCATACCTCTTTTAAAACATGCATTTCATATCATTTAAAACCAGCATATTAAACTATATGCTACATGTATCATTAAGCAACAGCAAATCGCATTGTTAACCCTCCACTTAAGCCTTCCTAAGCATTACTACCAAATGCAAAGCTTATGGAGAAACGTGTATAAATCACATTATACAATAAAAACATTTTAATGATACAATAACAATTATATTGGCTTTCAAGTGATCATTACAAGTTCAATAACAAAAGAGTTCATCGGATACACGGATTCAACAAGTGTTAACCCAACACTTCAAGCCATCTCAACCGGAATAGCAATACAATTACAATAGCGGTACATTAACAACCGGGTACCATAATAACCCACGGGGACATCTACCCCACTCATCGGTTAGACGCTTAATCCACTAACGAGAGTATTCGGTACTGTTTAACCCATCTACCTTTAGGGTACTTGGATGGAGTATTCGGTACACTGTATAAATCCCTCGACATCGTAGGCGAATTATTTACAGTGCACCTAATCCTATGGCCGACCAACTATATCCGATAACAATTTTAAAACCACTTCACTTGCCAATATAATTAACCATTTAGCATTTTCCTCATTGTTTTAACAAGCATTAGACCAAACTATTTTCCAAAGCAACAACCATGCTTTAAACCACAAGTATAAACCATATACTTACAAGGATCACTTACAATGTGCATCCTTCAACATTTTATGCTCAAAACAGTATATCAAATACTTTAAAACATGCTTAAACAGTAGGTAACATGTAAATTAAAACAAGTGCATAAAACCATTTCAAACAAGCACGACCGAGAGTGTAGAACCACTTTATACTTACTTTCGAGTCTAGGTAAGATTTTCAAGCTCTACCTTAACTCCCAAAATTCTATTCCCATAACATCAAAACGCTTTAAACCACGTTTTCACTCACCGATACGCGAAACCTCGATTCGCCGACACGAAATCAAGTATCCAAAGCCTCTAACGCTTCTCCAATCACTTCCGGATCAACCTCCCCTGTTTTCACCACAAAACAACCGAGGATTAATGCATTCTAAACATAGCAACTACAATCATTCTCGGATTTCCACAACACCTTCACAATTAACCCTCCACAACAACCGAAAACATAATCAAAACACTTTGATTCACAATCCAACCAACCTTTATCAACCTAACATCACTTCCATCATCAAAACACATCTAAAAATAGATCCAAAACAAGCTACTACCTCCAGCAACCTTACAACCACAAAACACCACAAAACCTCAAAACTAACAACCTAAACAAATAGAGATTCTTAAGTTTCGGGATTCCATTGATAAAAATCACTTATCAAAATTATTAAACATCCAAAATATGAATCAAAGCAACCTTACTTACAGGAAAACAGATCTAATTCGTGAATCAACTCATTTTCCTTAAATAACTCAATTAAATATTGAAAAATCATCAAAATCATATTAGAAACACAAAAACAAGGATCAAATGCTTGAAAATTTCAATAAAGAACCATACAATAGAGGAGATCTCGGACCTTACCCCTATTGTGAAGTTTCTCCCTCAATTGATTTTTGAAAAGCTAAGAAAACACAAGATTATTGTGAGATTTTGTATAAACAATCTTTATAAAACAATTTGAAACAATAAAATCAAGTTAGAATCTACCTCACCCCTGGAAATTTGATGAAAAACTAAGTGTTTGGCTGAAGAGAGAATAGAGAGAAAAAGTTGAGAGAAAATGACGTGATTTTGTTTTGGAAAAGATAACTAACTTTTTAGCAAAATCCTCTTTAATTATTAATTAAACCACATGTTAAAATAAGTCAAATCAAGGGAGAAATCATCAGAAACCAATTGGTAAAATAGCTCATTAAAGATTCTAAGTATTTGACCCTTTTCATTTTAGTCACTAGAAAATCCAGTTTTCAGAACTTTTATTTTGGTCACTAACCAATATGTCCATCTTCCAAAATCCATTTTTCAAAATTGATTCCACCATTATTAAATATATAATTAATAATTATTTTTAAGCATTTTTCCATAATTTTTCCAACACAAAAAATATATGATCCCGAAATCTACTCGAATCTCTACTCCTCTCCACCGGACCGTCTAATAAACCACAAAACCGCTAAGCCCTAAAATCGGGGCGTTACAACTCTCCCTAACTTAAGAAATTCCATCTTCTAAATTTGCCTGGAGGAAACAAGTCGCGAAACCGCTTCACCATATCCGATTTGCGTTCTCACATGGCTTCCTTAACCCCGCGGTGCTTCTACAACACCTTAACCAACTCGACTGTTTTGCCACGAAGCACCTTACTACTAGTATCAATAATCTCTACTGGTTCTTCATCATAAGATAGGTCTGGTCTCAACTCGATCTCTTCCACCGGCATGACATGCGATGGATCCGACCTATACCTCCGCAACACCGAAACGTGGAATACATCATGAATCTTTCTCAACTCCGGAGGTAACCTCAAACGGTACGCAACAGGACCCACATGTTCAACAACTTCCTATGGTCCAATGAACCTCAGGCTAAGCTTCCATTTCCGCCCAAAATGCAACACCTTTTTCCAGGGCGACACTTTCAAAAACACTTTATCACCCACAACATACTCTATATCCCTACGCTTCAGATCTGCATAGGATTTATGGCGATCTGCTGCTGCTTTTAAGCGCTAACATATCAACTTTACCTTTTCGGTCGTGCCTTTCAAGACATTGGGCATATACACAAACTTTTCCCCTGCTTCTGCCCAACACACGGGCGTATGACACTTTCTGTCGTACAATGCCTCATAAGGTGCCATCTGTATGCTAGCATGATAACTGTTATTGTAAGCAAACTCCACCAACGGCAACTATTTCTCCCACGTTCCCTGATACTCAATAACACAATACCTTAGCATATCCTCGAGAACCTGAATCGCGCGCTCCGACTGGTCATCCGACTAAGGATGGTAAGAGGTACTGAAACTCAATCGGGTTCCCAAAGCACGATGTAAACTCACCCAAAACCTTGCGGTGAACCTCAGATCCCTATCCGAGAGTATAGATTTGGCACTCCGTGCAAACGCACTATTTCAGAGATGTACAACTTAGCCAACCTATCCAAGGTATACGTAGCATGCACAGGCACAAAATGCGCACACTTCGTAAATCGATCCACAATCACCCAAATGGAATCCTTTTTGGTCGGTGTCAAAGGCAGCCCAGACACAAAATCCATGGTGATTCTTTCCCACTTCCATTCCGGTATCCGCAACGGTTGCAACAACCCGGAAGGAAACTGGTGCTCAGCCTTTACCCGCTGACAAACCATACACCGTGCAACGAAATTAGCCACATCCCTCTTCAGTCCAACCTAATAGTACTCCTCTTTCAGCCCTTGATACATCTTAGTACTACCAGGATGCATAGCAAAAGGACTAGTATGTGCCTCAGTCAAAATAGTACGCCTCAACTCTTCATCCTCATGCACCACTATTCGACCTTTGAAACACAACACCCCATCATTGTTGAAATGAAAATCTGTAGGATTTCCATCCCTGATATCTTCTACATGAAATACCAAACTCCCATCATACGATTGATTCTCCTTAATCATCTGCGATAAGGACGGCTTCACTTGTAACTCGGCTAACAAATCTCCGTCATACGTCACAGTCAACCGAGCAAACATGGCTCTCAACTCTACAGCCGCTTTCCTACTCAAAGCATCCGCTACAACATTGGCTTTCCCCAAATGATACTCAATGGTCAGATCATAATCCTTAAGCAACTCCAACCATCTACGTTGTCTAAGATTCAGCTCCTTCTGCGACATCAGATATTTCAAACTCTTATGATCCGTATAAACCACACATCTCTCACCATAAAGATAATGCCTCCAGATCTTCAAGGCAAACACAACCGCGGCTAACTCAAGATCGTGAGTAGGGTAGTTACGTTCATGCACCTTCAATTGCCGAGATGCATACGCCACTACCTTACCCTCCTGCATCAACATGCAACCAAGCCCAACATATGACACATCACTATAAACAACAAACTCCTTCCCTGATTCTGGTTGGACCAAAATCAGAGCTCACATCAAAGCTTCATTCAACCTATCAAAAGCTCGTTGTCTATCATTCGTCCACTCAAACCGAACATTCTTCTGCAACAACTTTGTTAACGGAGCTACCAAACTAGAGAACCCTTCCAAAAACCTCCGGTAGTAACCCGCCAAACCAAGAAAACTCATAAACTCCGTCACAGACTTAGGCTCCTTCCAACTAATAACAGCCTTAAACTTGTGCGGATTGACACAGATTCCTTCGACTGACACCACATGTCCGAGAAACATAACCTCCTTAAGCCAGAACTCGCATGCATAAAGCTGATTAACTAACAACGTCTGAAGCACAATTCCCAAATGTCTATCATGATCCTCATCAGTACAAGAGTACACAAGGATATCATCGATGAACACAACCATAAACTGATCCAAAAACTCATGAAACACACGGTTCATTATGTCCATAAAAGCAGTTGGGGCATTGGTCAAACCAAACGGCATCACAAGGAACTCATAAAGCCCGTACCTCGTACGAAAGTTTGTTTTGGGCACATCCACCTCTTTCACATTTAACTTATAGTACTCTGACCTCAAATTTATCTTGGAAAACATCGAAGCTCCCATGAACTAATCAAACAGGCCATCTATCAGCGATAAGGGATACTTGTTCTTCATTGTCAACTTATTTAGCTACCGGTAATCTATACATATCCGCAACGTACCATCTTTCTTCTTAACAAACAACACCGACACCCCTACGGTGAAATACTAGGTCTAATGAACCCACGATCAAGCAACTCTTGCAACTACGTTTTCAGCTCCTTCAATTCCTTCGGAGCCATGCGATACGGAGCAATGGATATTGGTACCGTACTCGCAAAGACCTTGATGCCAAACTCTACCTCGCGGTCAGGTGGTAATCTTGGTAATTCCTTTGTAAAAATACCCGGGAACTCACATACGGTGCGAACATTCTGCACCCTCAACTCCTTTGATCCAGGATTCATAACATAGGCCAAATAAGCCTGAAATCCCGAATCTAACATTCGTCTTACTTCCAAAGCTGAAACAATGCTAGACAAAAACTTGGCATTCTCGCCAACAACCACCACCTCATAATCATCTGACAACCTCAAAGATATCTGTTTGGTCTCAAAATCCACTACAGCCTGATGTTCGGTCAACCAATCCATACCCAAAATCACATTAAAACCATAGAATGGTAACTCCATCAAGTCTACGGTAAACACATATCCTTGAACCATCAACGGACACCTACGATACAACATCTTAACCATGACTGTCTCCCCAAGAGAATTAGTCACTCTAACATCCACATTAAGAATTTTAACAGATATATCAAGCAACTCAGCATGCTCACTCAAAATGTATGAATGAGTAGAACTAGAAGCAACCAATGAATACAACGACAAATATTGTAGGGTAAAAGTACATACAATCACATCATTGTTATTGCAACCCTCACGGTGCGCATACACCCTAGTCGGTCTACCTCCCTTAGGCTGGATAGCAACAATATGAGCTACAGTCCTCTGTCCACCATCTCGACGCTGAAACAGTCTGCGGCCACGACAACACTGCGAAGCAATAATAGGTGCAGTACCCTGCCTACCTCGAGCCAACAACGAACAATCACGCCTCTGATGGTCGCCTGACCCACAACTCCAACAAGCATTAGCCACCACAGGCACATGTGTCTGACCCTCCCTGGCAAAATGCAGACAATCTCGCCTCAAATGATCTCGGGATCCACAAACCCAACAACTGCACCTTATACTCGGTAATAGACATAATGCCCTGCACTAAAGCCATAAACTTACGCTTCTTCTCATCCTGATATCGGACTCTCAAAAACTTCTTCCAGAAAACTTCATAGAAGAACTTCCAGGTCACATCATCTGTCGCCATACCGGATATCGTGGTTGTCCACCATGTATAAGCATCACCTACAAAGCCAGGAAATAGCATGCAGCCAGGTTACGAGCATTGGTGTACCCCATCGAGCCAAGTATCCTCTCGAAGATGGCCAACCTGCTTAGAAGCCTCGGCGACAACCCTCGTAACTCAACTCGCCCAAACTACGAAGACACTTTGCGAAAAACCTTGCCCTCAACTAGTGGTGCGCACACGGACACCCGAATCGCTCAAACAAACGTGGTGGTCATGGCTCAGTATCAACGGTACCATATCACCCATTCCCTAGCACGGTCGGCGAAGGTGGTACTTGCTATACTCCCTCGGGTGGATTAGGTGGGGCGGTGGCACCCTCCAGAGGTACAACTTCTCCTTCATCATCCTCGCCCCAATGGGCAAAGACAATCGCACTACATCGCAACTCTTTCTTCAGTCCTATCGTGCTAAAATATATCTAAGACATGATAATCATTTCAAAACAAAAACAGTCAGGCCAGCCTCAAGAAAGGATCCAAGACTTTCATTTCAAAAATCAAAACTTTCCAGACTATAATAATAAGGTAATGGGTACCCCAAAACATCCCCAACGTAGCATACGACCACCAACATTCATATATCAATCACCGTGCATAAAAGTCAACGTACATATAACAATCACCGTGCAAATCAAACATGGCAACAACACAACCTCCCAAACGAATCAAACCTGGCTCTAATACCACCAAATATAACCCCCTTGACCTGGCCTAGACGCTCAACCGAACCAAGAAGGCTACAGTAGGTTTGCCGTAGCAAACTAAAAAGATACAACCAAACTCGATCCTTTTTTTCTTTTTATCTTTTCTAGATGCCAATTATTAACCCTACATGTTCATACAGACATTAGGTGCAATCCCAACTCAATCGGGCATCAATTTGACATTCAATTGATCACATTTGCAAATTAGGGACCAAAATGCAGATACAGAAAATTTCAGGATTAAAACTCATTTTTAGGTTACCAATCTTTAATTAGTCAGATTCCAAACCTTCATCTTAAATTTTAGCTTAAACCAATCATTCTACCATATATAATTACATCGGCAAGACTCGAGGACTAAATTGCAAAGAAGGCAAAACTGCCCAAAATGACATTAACAGGAAAGCGGTCATCCCGACCCGATCACGGGTGAGCCCGTATCGATACGGATGAAAATACCCGTTTTGATACACTACCAAGTCCTTTTGATACGTCCAACCAACTTACCGAAATTTTGAATCTTTGACAACCGTACTGATACTGCCTCTTATGCGTTTTGGTATGCAGGCTCGTGTTGAAAATGTGGAATCCAGTGACTAAAAAGCGTACCGAAACACCCCTTGCAATACCGATAAACTAAGGCCAAAATAGCCTTGGCATATCGAAACACCCTTGAACTGTACCGATCCTCAAGCGTAAAACGCCTGGCAGTACCCGATCACGGTCCCAGCGATCGGTGCGCTTTTGGAACTGTAATATCACATTTGGCTGATTTTTTTATCCCGAAAGCATACTCAAACCACTCCAACATGCTTTAAACACAATACTAACATGTCAAACATATCTCAAGCCAACTAGGATCGCAATCCTAGCAACACAACAAGGACTTATGCATCAAAGAAGAAACCTATAGGCATGCTTCATAATATGCATCCAACCAACATATCAAAAGATAAACCAGCATAAAAAACAATCCTTAAAGGCCATTTACAACCCAAGAGCAACTAAAGAAACATGCTCAAACAGGGAGTTCCACAAAACACCTCCCAAAACACAACAAGTACCCTATTGCCCTTATTCATTATAGTCTAGTCTCTAACATACTTTGGAACCAAGTCTTGCCAAGATTCCCTTGCTTCTTTGCTACCTTCCAAGACCTCAATTATCTGTGACCGATGGACAACAAAAGCGTAAGCACACAAGGCTTAGTGAGGAGTGCTAAAAAACAAACACCATCAATGCATTTAAAACCATTTTCATAACATCATCCTGTAAAACATCATCATGCCTCTTTTAAAACATGCACTTCATATCATTTAAAACCAGTATATTAAACTATATGCTACATGTATCATTAAACAACAGCAAATCGCATTGTTAACCCTCCACTTAAGCCTTCACATGCATTACTACCAAATGCAAAGCTTATGGAGAAACGTGTATAAATCACATTATACAATAAAAACATTTTAATGATACATAACAATTATATTGGCTTTCAAGTGATCATTACAAGTTCAATAACAAAAGAGTTCATCAGATACACGGATTCAACAAGTGTTAACCCAACACTTCAAGCCATCTCAACAGGAATAGCGATACAATTACAATCACTGTACATTAACAACCGGTACAATAACAACGGGTACCATAACAACCGGGGACATCCACCCCAATCATCGATTAGACACTTAATCCACTAACAGGAGTATTCGGTACTGTTTAACCCCTCCACCGTTAGGGTACTTGGATGGAGTATTCGGTACACCGTATAAACCCCTCGACATCCCAGGCGACTTATTTACATTGCACTCAATCTTATGGTCGGCCAACTATATCCGATAACAATTTTAAAACCACTTCACTTGCCAATATAATTAACCATTTACCTCACTGTTTTAACAAGCATTAGACCAAACCATTTTCCAAAGCAACAACCATGCTTTAAACCACAAGTATAAACCATATACTTACAAGGATCACTTACCAATGTGCATCCTTCAACATTTTATGCTCAAAACAGTATATCAAATACTTTAAAACATGCTTAAACAGTAGGTAACATGTAAATTAAAACAAGTGCATAAAACCATTTCAAACAAGCACGACCGAGAGTGTAGAACCACTTTATACTTACTTTCGAGTCTAGGTAAGATTTTCAAGCTCTACCTTAACTCCCAAAATTCTATTCCCATAACATCAAAACGCTTTAAACCCGTTTTTTCACTCACCGATCACGCGAAACCTCGATTCGCCCGACACAAAATCAAGTATCCAAAGCCTCCAACGCTTCTCCAATCACTTTCGGATCAACCTCCCTGTTTTTACCACAAAACAACAGAGGATTAATGCATCATAATGCATTCTAAACACATCAACTACAATCATTCTCGGATTTCCACAACACCTTCACAATTAACCCTCCACAACAACCAAAACATAATCAAAACACTTTGATTCACAATCCAACCAACCTTTATCAACCTAACATCACTTCCATCATCAAAACACATCTAAAAATAGATCCAAAACAAGCTACTACCTCCAACAACCTTACAACCACAAAACACCACAAAACCTCAAAACTAACAACCTAAACAAATAGAGATTCTTAAGTTTCAGAATTCCATTGATAAAAATCACTTATCAACATTATTAAACATCCAAAATATGAATCAAAGCAAACTTACTTACAGGGAAATTAGATCCAATTCGTGAATCAACTCATTTTCCTTAAATAACTTAATTAAATATTGAAAAATCATCAAAATCATATTAGAAACACAAAAACAAGGATCAAATGCTTGAAAATTTCAATAAAGAACCATACAATAGAGGAGATCTCGGACCTTACCCCTATTTTGAAGTTTCTCCCTCAATTGATTTTTGAAAAGCTAAGAAAACACAAGATTATTGTGAGATTTTGTATAAACAATCTTTATAAAACAATTTGAAACAATAAAATCAAGTTAGAATCTACCTCACCCCTGGAAATTTGATGAAAAACTAAGTGTTTGGCTGAAGAGAGAATAGAGAGAAAAAGTTGAGAGAAAATGCGTGATTTTTGTTTTGGAAAAGATAACTAACTTTTTAGCAAAATCCTCTTTAATTATTAATTAAACCACATGTTAAAATAAGTCAAATCAAGGGAGAAATCATCAGAAACCAATTGGTAAAATAGCTCATTAAAGATTCTAAGTATTTGACCCTTTTCATTTTAGTCACTAGAAAATCCAGTTTTCAGAACTTTTATTTTGGTCACTAACCAATATGTCCATCTTCCAAAATCCATTTTTCAAAATTGATTCCACCATTATTAAATATATAATTAATAATTATTTTTAAGCATTTTTCCATAATTTTTCCAACACAAAAAATATATGATCCCGAAATCTACTCGAATCTCTACTCCTCTCCACCGGACCGTCTAATAAACCACAAAACCGCTAAGCCCTAAAATCGGGGCGTTACAACTCTCCCTAACTTAAGAAATTCCATCTTCTAAATTTGCCTGGAGGAAACAAGTGCGGAAACTGCTTCACCATATCCGATTTGCGTTCTCACATGGCTTCCTTAACCCCGCGGTGCTTCTACAACACCTTAACCAACTCGACTGTTTTGCCACGAAGCACCTTACTACTAGTATCAATAATCTCTACTGGTTCTTCATCATAAGATAGGTCTGGTCTCAACTCGATCTCTTCCACCGGCATGACATGCGATGGATCCGACCTATACCTCCGCAACACCGAAACGTGGAATACATCATGAATCTTTCTCAACTCCGGAGGTAACCTCAAACGGTACGCAACAGGACCCACATGTTCAACAACTTCCTATGGTCCAATGAACCTCAGGCTAAGCTTCCATTTCCGCCCAAAATGCAACACCTTTTTCCAGGGCGACACTTTCAAAAACACTTTATCACCCACAACATACTCTATATCCCTACGCTTCAGATCTGCATAGGATTTATGGCGATCTGCTGCTGCTTTTAAGCGCTAACATATCAACTTTACCTTTTCGGTCGTGCCTTTCAAGACATTGGGCATATACACAAACTTTTCCCCTGCTTCTGCCCAACACACGGGCGTATGACACTTTCTGTCGTACAATGCCTCATAAGGTGCCATCGTATGCTAGCATGATAAGCATATTGTAAGCAAACTCCACCAACGGCAACTATTTCTCCACGTTCCCCGATACTCAATAACACAATACCTTAGCATATCCTCGAGAACCTGAATCGCGCGCTCCGACTGGTCATCCGACTAAGGATGGTAAGAGGTACTGAAACTCAATCGGGTTCCCAAAGCACGATGTAAACTCACCCAAAACCTTGCGGTGAACCTCAGATCCCTATCCGAGAGTATAGATTTGGCACTCCGTGCAAACGCACTATTTCTGAGATGTACAACTTAGCCAACCTATCCAAGGTATACGTAGCATGCACAGGCACAAAATGCGCACACTTCGTAAATCGATCCACAATCACCCAAATGGAATCCTTTTTGGTCGGTGTCAAAGGCAGCCCAGACACAAAATCCATGGTGATTCTTTCCCACTTCCATTCCGGTATCCGCAACGGTTGCAACAACCCGGAAGGAAACTGGTGCTCAGCCTTTACCCGCTGACAAACCATACACCGTGCAACGAAATTAGCCACATCCCTCTTCAGTCCAACCTAATAGTACTCCTCTTTCAGCCCTTGATACATCTTAGTACTACCAGGATGCATAGCAAAAGGACTAGTATGTGCCTCAGTCAAAATAGTACGCCTCAACTCTTCATCCTCATGCACCACTATTCGACCTTTGAAACACAACACCCCATCATTGTTGAAATGAAAATCTGTAGGATTTCCATCCCTGATATCTTCTACATGAAATACCAAACTCCCATCATACGATTGATTCTCCTTAATCATCTGCGATAAGGACGGCTTCACTTGTAACTCGGCTAACAAATCTCCGTCATACGTCACAGTCAACCGAGCAAACATGGCTCTCAACTCTACAGCCGCTTTCCTACTCAAAGCATCCGCTACAACATTGGCTTTCCCCAAATGATACTCAATGGTCAGATCATAATCCTTAAGCAACTCCAACCATCTACGTTGTCTAAGATTCAGCTCCTTCTGCGACATCAGATATTTCAAACTCTTATGATCCGTATAAACCACACATCTCTCACCATAAAGATAATGCCTCCAGATCTTCAAGGCAAACACAACCGCGGCTAACTCAAGATCGTGAGTAGGGTAGTTACGTTCATGCACCTTCAATTGCCGAGATGCATACGCCACTACCTTACCCTCCTGCATCAACATGCAACCAAGCCCAACATATGACACATCACTATAAACAACAAACTCCTTCCCTGATTCTGGTTGGACCAAAATCAGAGCTCACATCAAAGCTTCATTCAACCTATCAAAAGCTCGTTGTCTATCATTCGTCCACTCAAACCGAACATTCTTCGCAACAACTTTGTTAACGAGACTACCAAACTAGAGAACCCTTCCAAAAACCTCCGGTAGTAACCCGCCAAACCAAGAAAACTCATAAACTCCGTCACAGACTTAGGCTCCTTCCAACTAATAACAGCCTTAAACTTGTGCGGATTGACACAGATTCCTTCGACTGACACCACATGTCCGAGAAACATAACCTCCTTAAGCCAGAACTCGCATGCATAAAGCTGATTAACTAACAACGTCTGAAGCACAATTCCCAAATGTCTATCATGATCCTCATCAGTACAAGAGAGTACAAGGATATCATCGATGAACACAACCATAAACTGATCCAAAAACTCATGAAACACACGGTTCATTATGTCCATAAAAGCAGTTGGGGCATTGGTCAAACCAAACGGCATCACAAGGAACTCATAAAGCCCGTACCTCGTACGAAAGTTTGTTTTGGGCACATCCACCTCTTTCACATTTAACTTATAGTACTCTGACCTCAAATTTATCTTGGAAAACATCGAAGCTCCCATGAACTAATCAAACAGGCCATCTATCAGCGATAAGGGATACTTGTTCTTCATTGTCAACTTATTTAGCTACCGGTAATCTATACATATCCGCAACGTACCATCTTTCTTCTTAACAAACAACACCGACACCCCTACGGTGAAATACTAGGTCTAATGAACCCACGATCAAGCAACTCTTGCAACTACGTTTTCAGCTCCTTCAATTCCTTCGGAGCCATGCGATACGGAGCAATGGATATTGGTACCGTACTCGCAAAGACCTTGATGCCAAACTCTACCTCGCGGTCAGGTGGTAATCTTGGTAATTCCTTTGTAAAAATACCCGGGAACTCACATACGGTGCGAACATTCTGCACCCTCAACTCCTTTGATCCAGGATTCATAACATAGGCCAAATAAGCCTGAAATCCCGAATCTAACATTCGTCTTACTTCCAAAGCTGAAACAATGCTAGACAAAAACTTGGCATTCTCGCCAACAACCACCACCTCATAATCATCTGACAACCTCAAAGATATCTGTTTGGTCTCAAAATCCACTACAGCCTGATGTTCGGTCAACCAATCCATACCCAAAATCACATTAAAACCATAGAATGGTAACTCCATCAAGTCTACGGTAAACACATATCCTTGAACCATCAACGGACACCTACGATACAACATCTTAACCATGACTGTCTCCCCAAGAGAATTAGTCACTCTAACATCCACATTAAGAATTTTAACAGATATATCAAGCAACTCAGCATGCTCACTCAAAATGTATGAATGAGTAGAACTAGAAGCAACCAATGAATACAACGACAAATATTGTAGGGTAAAAGTACATACAATCACATCATTGTTATTGCAACCCTCACGGTGCGCATACACCCTAGTCGGTCTACCTCCCTTAGGCTGGATAGCAACAATATGAGCTACGATCCTCGTCCACCATCTCGACTGAAAACGATCTGCGGCCACGACAACACTGCGAAGCAATAATAGGTGCAGTACCCTGCCTACCTCGAGCCAACAACGAACAATCACGCCTCTGATGGTCGCCTGACCCACAACTCCAACAAGCATTAGCCACCACAGGCACATGTGTCTGACCCTCCCTGGCAAAATGCAGACAATCTCGCCTCAAATGATCTCGGGATCCACAAACCCAACAACTGCACCTTATACTCGGTAATAGACATAATGCCCTGCACTAAAGCCATAAACTTACGCTTCTTCTCATCCTGATATCGGACTCTCAAAAACTTCTTCCAGAAAACTTCATAGAAGAACTTCCAGGTCACATCATCTGTCGCCATACCGGATATCGTGGTTGTCCACCATGTATAAGCATCACCCTACAGCAGGGAAATAGCACAGCCCAGTTTACGAGCATTGGTGTACCCCATCGAGCACAGTATCCTCTCAGTACTGGCCAACCTGCCCTTAGAAGCCTCAGGCGACAACCCTCAGAACTCAACTCTGCCCAAACTACGAAGACACTTAAGCGAAAAACCTTGCCCCTCAACTAGTGGTGCTGGCACACGGACACCCGCAACTGCTGCCTGAAACGCACTGGTCATGGCCTGTATCAACGGTACCATATCACCCATTCCCTAGCACAGTCGGCGAAGGTGGTACTTGCTATACTCCCTCAGGTGGATTAGGTGGGGGCAGTGGCAACCCTCCAGGAGGTACAACTTCTCCTTCATCATCCTGCCCAGCGGCAGCAGCAATCGCACTACATCGCAACTCTTTCTTCAGTCCTATCGTGCTAAAATATATCTAAGACATGATAATCATTTCAAAACAAAAACAGTCAGGCCAGCCTCAAGAAAGGATCCAAGACTTTCATTTCAAAAATCAAAACTTTCCAGACTATAATAATAAGGTAATGGGTACCCCAAAACATCCCCAACGTAGCATACGACCACCAACATTCATATATCAATCACCGTGCATAAAAGTCAACGTACATATAACAATCACCGTGCAAATCAAACATGGCAACAACACAACCTCCCAAACGAATCAAACCTGGCTCTAATACCACCAAATATAACCCCCTTGACCTGGCCTAGACGCTCAACCGAACCAAGAAGGCTCTGATGAGGTTTGCGTAGCAAACTAAAAAGATACAACCAAACTCGATCCTTTTTTTCTTTTTATCTTTTCTAGATGCCAATTATTAACCCTACATGTTCATACAGACATTAGGTGCAATCCCAACTCAATCGGGCATCAATTTGACATTCAATTGATCACATTTGCAAATTAGGGACCAAAATGCAGATACAGAAAATTTCAGGATTAAAACTCATTTTTAGGTTACCAATCTTTAATTAGTCAGATTCCAAACCTTCATCTTAAATTTTAGCTTAAACCAATCATTCTACCATATATAATTACATCGGCAAGACTCGAGGACTAAATTGCAAAGAAGGCAAAACTGCCCAAAATGACATTAACAGGAAAACGGTCATCCGTACCGATACGGGTGAGCCCGTATCGATACGGATGAAAATACCCCGTTTTGATACACTACCAAGTCCTTTTGATACGTCCAACCAACTTACCGAAATTTTGAATCTTTGACAACCGTACTGATACTGCCTCTTATGCGTTTTGGTATGCAGGCTCGTGTTGAAAATGTGGAATCCAGTGACTAAAAAGCGTACCGAAACACCCCTTGCAATACCGATAAACTAAGGCCAAAATAGCCTTGGCATATCGAAACACCCTTGAACTGTACCGATCCCTCAAGCCAGAAAACGCCTAGCCGTACCGATACGGTCCCCCGCGTATCGGTACGCTTGGGCCTGTAATATCACATTTGGCTGATTTTTTTATCCCGAAAGCATACTCAAACCACTCCAACATGCTTTAAACACAATACTAACATGTCAAACATATCTCAAGCCAACTAGGATCGCAATCCTAGCAACACAACAAGGACTTATGCATCAAAGAAGAAACCTATAGGCATGCTTCATAATATGCATCCAACCAACATATCAAAAGATAAACCAGCATAAAAAACAATCCTTAAAGGCCATTTACAACCCAAGAGCAACTAAAGAAACATGCTCAAACAGGGAGTTCCACAAAACACCTCCCAAAACACAACAAGTACCCTATTGCCCTTATTCATTATAGTCTAGTCTCTAACATACTTTGGAACCAAGTCTTGCCAAGATTCCCTTGCTTCTTGCTACCTTCCAAGACCTCAATTATCTGCACTGATGGACAACGAAAGCGTAAGCACACAAGGCTTAGTGAGGAGTGCTAAAAAACAAACACCATCAATGCATTTAAAACCATTTTCATAACATCATCCTGTAAAACATCATCATGCCTCTTTTAAAACATGCACTTCATATCATTTAAAACCAGTATATTAAACTATATGCTACATGTATCATTAAACAACAGCAAATCGCATTGCTAACCCTCCACTTAAGCCTTCACATGCATTACTACCAAATGCAAAGCTTAAGGAGAAACGTGTATAAATCACATTATACAATAAAAACATTTTAATGATACATAACAATTATATTGGCTTTCAAGTGATCATTACAAGTTCAATAACAAAAGAGTTCATCAGATACACGGATTCAACAAGTGTTAACCCAACACTTCAAGCCATCTCAACAGGAATAGCGATACAATTACAATCACTGTACATTAACAACCGAGTACAATAACAACCGGGTACCATAACAACCCACGGGGACATCCACCCCAATCATCGATTAGACACTTAATCCACTAACAGGAGTATTCGGTACTGTTTAACCCCTCCACCGTTAGGGTACTTGGATGGAGTATTCGGTACACCGTATAAACCCCTCGACATCCCAGGCGACTTATTTACATTGCACTCAATCTTATGGTCGGCCAACTATATCCGATAACAATTTTAAAACCACTTCACTTGCCAATATAATTAACCATTTACCTCACTGTTTTAACAAGCATTAGACCAAACCATTTTCCAAAGCAACAACCATGCTTTAAACCATAAGTATAAACCATATACTTACAAGGATCACTTACCATGTGCATCATTCAGCATTTCATGCTCAAAACAGTATATCAAATACTTTAAAACATGCTTAAACAGTAGGTAACATGTAAATTAAAACAAGTGCATAAAACTATTTCAAACTAGCACGACCGAGAGAGTAGAACCACTTTATGCTTACTTTCGAGTCTAGGTAAGCTTTTCAAGCTCTACCTTAACTCCCAAAACTCTGTTCCCATAACATCAAAACGCTTTCAACCATTTTCACTCACCGATACGCGAAACCTCGATTCGCCTACGCAAAATGAAGTATCTGAAGCCTCCAACGCTTCTCCAATCACTTTCATATCAACCTCCCCTGTTTTTACCACAAAACAACAGAGGATTAATGCATCATAATGCATTCTAAACACATCAACTACAATCCTTCTCGGATTTCCACAACACCTTCACAATTAACCCTCCATAACAACCAAAAACATAACCAAAACACTTCGATTCACAACCCAACCAACTTCTATCAACCTAGCATCACTTCCATCATCAAAACACATCTAAAAACAGATTCAAAACAAGCTACTACCTCCAACAACCTTACAACCACAAAACACCACAAAACATCAAAACTAACAACCTAAACATATAGAGATTCTTAAGTTTCAGAATTCCATTGATAAAAATCACTTATCAACATTATTAAACATCCAAAATATGAATCAAAGCAAACTTACGTACTGGAAATTAGATCCAATTCGCGAATCAAGTCATTTTCCCTAAATAACTTAATTAAACATTGGAAAATCATCAAAATCAGATTAGAAACACAAAAACAAGGATCAAATGCCTGGGAATTTCAATAAAGAACTATACAATAGAGGAGATCTCAGACCTTACCCCTATTTTGAAGTTTCTCCCTCAATTGATTTGTGAAAAGCTAAGAAAACACAAGATTATTGTGAGATTTTGTATAAACAATCTTTATAAAACAATTTGAAACAATAAAATCAAGTTAGAATCTACCTCACCCCTAGAAATTTGATGAAAAACTGGGTCTTTGGCTGAGGAGAGAATGGAGAGAAAAAGTTGAGAGAAAATGACGTGATTTTTGTTTTGGAAAAGATAACTAACTTTTTAACAAAATCCCCTTTAATTATTAATTAAACCACATGTTAAAATAAGTCAAATCAAGGGAGAAATCATCATAAACCAATTGGTAAAATAACTCCTTAAATATTCTAAGTATTTGACCCTTTTCATTTTAGTCACTAGAAAATCCCAATTTTCAAAACATTCATTTTGGTCACTAACAATATGTCCATCTTCCAAAACCCGTTTTTCAAAATTGATTCCACCATTATTAAATATATAATTAATAATGATTTTAAGCATTTTTCACCGACTCAAATCTCTACTACGGTCCATCGGACCGTCTAATAAACCATCAAACTGCTAAGCCCTAAAACTGGGTGTTACACGCCCCACCATCATTCCACCAACACATCGAGCCAACATCAAACATTTATCCCCACAGCCAAGTGTCATAAACACGCATGAAATAACACTGCCCTATCAACTCCCTCTTTCGCCAATGTCCGCAAGAGCATTGGCCTCACGATACACATGATTAAAACAAATATTCAACATATTAGAGCTTAAGGAATCAATAGAAACAAAAATATCCCAAAGACACCAAGGTCGACGCCTAGAATGTAATACTCATCCAATCGTATCACTCGAATCTGATTCAATCGTCACACAACGATATGCCAAAATTGAATTGGACACCATCGATAAAGCGAACTCAATCGTACGTAATTCAGCCACGTTAGAATCCAACATGCCCAACGGACCTAAAAACAATGCAAGAATTTTTCCTGAATTATCCCGAATAACACCACCAAACCCCGCAGGGCTTGGCTTCCCTCTAGCCAATTCATCAGTTTTGAACTTAAACGTGCCACAAGACGGCACTTCCCAACAAATACCAAGCTGTGAGTTCCAAGTAAGAATCGAACCAATACAATCACTCGGGCAAAACCACCACACAGCCTCACACACATTGATATACACATTGGAAGTCTTAACCCAAAAGAACGAGCAAAGCTTGATTAAAAAACAAATCTCCTCAACCGACAAAAATTTCTTATTAAAAACCAAATCGTTGCTCGCCAACCATAGGGATCATAACAATGCAGCAACACAAGAAGTCCACCACTTTTGTTGCACCCTCGAGAATGAACACAAGCAATCATACATTAAGAAGTCTGACAAAACTCTTAGCAAAGCCACCTGAACACCCCATCAACGGAAAAACCACTCACAAACCAAAAACACCACATCGCAGAAGTAAAGAATATGATCGACATCCTTATCATGCAATCCTCACCATACACACAACCCTTGATCCATAGGTAAAGGATGTAATGCCCCGATTTTGGGCCTAGATGTTAATTAGGTCAGATAGATGGTTTAGGGGACCAGATTGGCGGGTTCGAGCCAGTTTCATGATTAATTTATAACAAATATTTTAAAATGAGTTAAAAATATAGAAAATGTTTTAAAATCTTTATATAATATATAAAGATATATGGTGAAATCAATTTTGGAAAATGAGGTTTGGAAGTAAGACATTTTGTGGTAGTGATCAAAATGTAAAGTTTGTTTTTCTAGTGACTAAAATGCAAAGGGCCAAAACTTTGAATCTTTAAGGAGCTATTTACCCAAAGTCTAATATCAGACTTTTTCCCTTAAATTGACTATTTTAAATGATTTTAAAATGCAAAAAATAGGCTTGGAGAATTAGCTGGATAATTAAAGTTTAAAACAAATTTGACGTAACTAACTTTTCTCCAAAAGATTTTCTCTCCAGCCAAACACTTTTTCATTCTTCAAAATCTTCAGGTAATATCTTATTTTAATTTTTGATGCCAAGTGGTTTTATAATAATTTTCCTATCAAATCTTATTGTTTTCTCATTGTTTTCTTGTACAAATCCATCTAATTAAGGGGAAAGTCATCACTTAGAGGTGAGGTTCATCCTTATCCTCTAATACAAGGTTCTTTACTAAAATTTCCAAGTTATTGGTCCTTTACATGTGTCTTCTAATGAGTTTCTATAGTTACAATAGAATTAATTGGTTTAATTGAGGTTTAATTGTGGAAATTGATGAGATTTCGAATTGGATTTAATTTGTTATGTTATTGATTATATTGGAATGTGATTTTGATGTTTTATAATATTAATAAGTGGGTTTTAACATTGGAATCCTGAAACTATATGAATCTTTAATTTTCTAGGATGTTAGTTATAAGTTTTGAGAAGTTGTGGGTGTTGAATGAATGCTTGAGGTATAATGATGATGTTAATGTGTTTTTTGATGTTAATTGATGGATGAAGTCTATAGGTTTTGGCTGGGTAAAGTTTGTAAGTTGTTTAGTGATGATTTTGGATAGTGGGGAGGGTAATTATTTGAGAAATTGACGAGGATTGTTGCAATTTGATGTTGTTGGGCTGTTGAATACATTTTGGTGCATTGAAACCTCTGTTTTGTGATGGTTAAAATAGGGGAGGTTGGTCCTCAAGCTTGAACGGACGTTTCAGAAGCTTTGGAGGCGTGTTTATTGTATCGACAAGTGAGGCTTTACGTGTCGGTGAGTGAAAACGTGTTTTGCAGCTTTTAAAAGGTTTGGAAATTGTATTTGGGGGTTTAGATCAAGCTTGAAATGCTGGTCTAAGCTCGAAAGTAAGTAAATGATGTTTCTCTCTCGATTTTAGTTTGGCAAATTGGTTTTATGCACTTGTTTTGATAACATGATTACTCATTGTATATGCATGTTTTGAGCATGGTTTAATGCTGGAAATTGATTACATAATGATGTTGATGCATTTGGAAGTAATGCACGTTTTGTTAATGTTATGAACATTGGTTAACGCAAGGTTTATTGCATTGTTTAAATGATTTTGATGATGCATATGAAAACAGTGAGTTGTTGATGATAAAATAAATTATATTGGCAAGTGATGGTATGAAAAGGTTTTGGAAATGTATCAGATATAGTTGGCCGGCCATAGGATTGATAGTGCACTGTAAAAGTCGCCTTGAATGTTGAGGGGTTTAGATCCGGAGTACCGAAAACTCCATCCAAGTACCCTAACAATTGAGGGGTTTTAATCTTTGTACCGAAGACTCCCGTTAGTGGGCTATACATCTAGCTGATAAGTGGTGTTGAGGGATTTATGTGTATCGAATACTCCACCACGGGTGTCACAATGGTAGAGGGGTTTATGAGTACCAAAAACTTCTGTGTAAACCTTGAGATGCCAGTAGATTGTATTTTAAGTGTTGGGTGAACACTTGTTGAATCCGTGTATCCGATGTTATGTCTTGTAGAGAGAAATTTGAATAATGATCACTTGTAAGTCAATATAATTGATGATGTATCATGGTATGGACTATGATGCCTAGTGTTGGTTTAATCACGTTTTACTCTTTAAGCCTTGCATTGGTAATATGCATGGGAAAACTTAAATTGAGGGCAGCAAACATGACTTTGCTGTAGAATCCATGATACATGTTGCATATGATTTAATATGTTGTTTTGGAAATGTTACGCGCATGGTTTTGATAAGGCATGATGTTAAAATGATGTTTGTAAAATGGTTTTCAAAGTGGTTTTCAAAAAGATTATTAAATGGTTTTATATGCATTGAATGTGTTTTGTCTTCGAGCATTCCTCACTAAGCGTAGTGTGCTTAAGCTCTCTTTTATCATCAATGCAGAGAATTAAAGATTAGAGGCAGCGAGCAAGCGAAGGGAAATCCAAGGACTTGTGTTTATGAAAGTATGACTTCGATAAAGACTTGCAGTAATAAAGGTAATATGGTCATTTTGTGTTTTAGGGAGGGTTGTTTGCTAAACTCCCTGCTTGTACAAGTTTTATATGTTGGTTTGGATTTGTAAGAGGTTTAACATGCTTGAGATGTGATTGGATTTATGTTTTGGATGTTGACTAGGGAGCATGCCTATAGAATTTGTGGATGATTGGGTTATATTTGTTAGGAATGCTTAGAATGCTGGTATATTGTTGTCTAGCATGCTTTTGATGTTATATGATGTTTAAGAGATGTTTAAAGTTGACTAGAGTGAGCCAAAGAGTCATATGCTAGACCTAGAGGTCATTACAGACCTCTGCGTACCAGTACAAGTACCCAAGTATCGATACGCGGGGTCTGGAAAGGCTCAATCCTTCGAAAATTACGCCTAGCCACCGTATCGGTATACCTTGAGGAAAATTTGTACTGGTTTCGATACACGAGTTTGAGTACCGGTATGATCCCTTCAATTTTAAAGAACCGTATCGATACGTAGGGTACCATATTGGTACGCGTTTTGGTCACTAGAATTCCTAGTTTTTGAGAAATCACAAGGGGGATCGATACAGAGTCAAGGCCGTATCGGTACTTGTTTGTCAACACACCATACTGATACAGATGAACGTGTATCGGTACGAGCAGTCGTTATGGACATTAGGCCGTATCGGTATGGACTTTCCCGTATCAGTACACCATGTTGATTTTATGTATATCAGATTGCTGAAGTTTGGAAATCTTTCAGAATAGTCCCTGAATGATATGTATGCATTGTTTTGAGCTGAAAATAATCATGTGGGCATGAAATTGGACTAATGAAGGTTTGGTAAACTTGATTTCAAATTAAGTCCCTATAATTTGTAAAAATTACATTTTGGTCCCCAATATACATCTTTGAGTAATTGAACCATGTTTTAAAATCAGATTTCAATGAGACATTTTCGCTGAAGCATGTTCATGATAGGGAAATTAATCGATGCATTTAGACAAGATAAAAATGGACTGATTTTGGTTATTAGTTTGGGTTTGCTTCGGCAAACCTAATGTGATCTTTTTAGTTTAATTGCAGCTAGGCCGGGCTAAAGAGGTTACAAAGGAATCCCACGATGCCTTAAAAACTAAAAAGTAGGTAGTTGCTCCAACCAAACGAACCACAAAAAAAGTTTGTATCTTCAGCGGAACTAGAACTTTCCAAGCAAAGCATTCTCTCTATACATTACATCGCCTGCTTTATCAAGCATCAACAAACTAGTCAATGAACAAACGAAAAATGACTCATGAGGATCAGTCTTCCACACAAGGTATCGCATACACCAGATCGCAGCTTAACCGCACTCACCAAAATGCACAACTCATCAAGTTGTCTACACTCAAAAACTCGTGACTCACTACGGAAGAAACCACGCCATAGCTCATGAGAAAACAACCCATCTACTGCATATTCAGCAACCATAGCCAACTTATTAAAAGTAAAGGAATATAACCGCATTAAGATATCCTTCAGAGGTTGCTCACCACACCATGAATCCAACCAAAATAAAATTGTCTCCCCACATCCCACCATCCAAGAGAAAGTTTACATACCCATAAACTTGATCACACTCCCGCTCGTAGTCGTATTAACTATTTGCTTCCAAACCACATACATTGAATATCTACGAGTCGTATTAAATTGCCACCAACATTATCACTACACTTAGAAACAATTAAAGAGTGCCATAATGAAATAGGATCCTAAGCATAACGTCATGCCCACCTCGAAAGCAATGATAAATTCTGAGCTTGCAAATCAGCCACCCCCAATCCCCCAAGGTGTCGATGCCTGCAAACAACCTCCCAACTAACCGACTCATCTTACGATGTAGATTCAAGCCACCCTACAAAAAAGCTCATCGAATCCTATCGATAGCGGCAATCACCCCCTTCGGAGCCAAGAAGATACCCATATAATAAATAGGCAATGATGAAAGAACCGAATTAACCAAATTAACTCTCGCAGCAAACGAAAGTGACACCCTCTTCCAACCAGCCAACTTCAAACGAAAGCGCGAAATCACTGAATCCCACAACGCTTTATAATTTTAAACTATAATAATAAAAAGAATGCCTATAATTTTTATAATTTTAAACTTTTTTAGAAAAAAAATCTACCTTTACTCCAATTTAGAACTTGATGAAACCTTAACTCAAATGGTAAGAATGAAGTGATAGATATTTGAGGATTCAAACTTTTTTTTAAAAGGCTTTGTCTAACCTATACATGTATACATATGTTAAGGGTCATTTAATAGCTTACATTAAATACAATATTCTATTTGAAAAAAAACTCAATCATTTAACGTATTACAAACCCTAAAAGATTATATTTGAAAAAAACTCAATCATTCAATGTATTACTAAACCCTAAAAGCATAAACCTTAACCCTAAATATTAAACACTAAACCCTAATCCTAAAACCCTAAAATTCTAAACCTTAAACAGTAACCCTACATAAACCCTAAACTATAAAATCCTAAATCTTAAACCCTAATACATTAAATGAGATTTTTTTTCAATAAAATCTTTTAAGGTTTTATAATACATTGAATGATTGAGTTTTTTTAAAATAGAATCTTTTTAGGGTTTTGTAATATGTTGAATGATTAAGTTTTATTCAAATAGAATCTTGTATTTAATGCAAGCTCTTAAATGACCCTTAACCTATGCATACATGCATAGGCAAGATAAATCCTTTTTAAAATAACCTTTAAGGGATTATAAGGTAGCTTTTATTCAAAAATATTTAACCCTTTAATAATGCATACACATCTTACAGATAAAACTATTCGAATTCAAATCTCATAAGATAAACATTATATTCTCTTTTATTAGGATCATTCGTTGGGTTCTTTAAGAACCAAAGTTTAATTCGGAAATATCATTTGTTTCCAAAGTGTAATATTAATATAATTTTTTCGTTCACTTTTATCGAGTGCCATTGTTTTAATATTATAAAATATATATTTGGTTAACAAGGATAAAGTATGGAGCTACATGTAATAATCAACAGTAGAGTATTTCCAAGAGTCGGCATTAACAACCCCCAACAGAAGCAAACATCAGCATGAGATAAAACAAACATCATTTTCTGTCTGTAAAATCACTCACTTTATTTTATTTTCTTCTATTGTTTCTTTCTTTTGTTTTCCACGAATTTGACAATTTGTCAAAGACGTAACGTAATCAACTGTGCTGAATAAAGGAACAACACATTCACACTGGCGATTGGTTAGGTATTAATCACTCACTCTAATAAATATATACATATACTCAAATATTTTCAGGGTCGAAATTTATTTATAAAGTATACTTTTTTTAATATTATATTAATTAGGGATTAGTAGATCAAGTGAATTTAAGGATTGAAATTAAAATTTAAAAAAATTATTGTGTTAATGAAGTTTACTTTATTTTTAATATATTTTTTAATGTATTATATTTACATTAAATTAAAATTTATGTATAATTTATTTATTTCAAAAGAAAAAATTGTTTGAAAACCAAGGGCTTAACTTAATTATTCTTATTTTTTTAAAAAGGGCGTTTTCCGCACTCCACACTGAAAAAAAAAAAAAAACAAAGGTGTTGTTCCATATAGTCATTGAGGACCAACATACGAGTGCGAAATATAGAAAATCTGCTTTGCTTTTGCTTTTGCTTTTGCTTTTGTTTTTGTTTTCTCACTCGCTCGCATATTCCTTCGTCTTCATCCACCTACCTAAAGTTCTTTATTTATTTAATTTATAGTAATCATATTGAAACTCGACTAAACTCAAACTTTGAGTTGTATAAAATTGAAAAAGTCTTTCAATACACTATTCTCAAATAGTAAAAAAATCCAAACCCCTTTTACTTTATCAAATGAACCATCTTCTTAGAAACTTAAAGGTATACTTAGCCATACACACGTTTTTGAACCGTATATAAAATATTACAACACCGTTTTAGGCGGCAGCTGTGTTGGGTTTTTTTATAATCATAATTATCTAATTTATGGGTGCTAAAAATATAGTGTTAATGTGCTATATATGGAATAGACAGAGATTTGTAGTCAAAATTTTCCAACATCCAGCGTGAAAAAAAAAAGAGAGGACGGATCGGCCCACGTGCATGGCGGAATCCGTCCATGGGCCTTTAACACTTTCCATTGAAACTAGTATTCCACTTACGTCGTTTACTTGCTAATGCTATTCAGTAATAATATATACTCCATATTTGTTGGTATTTGAATGAACACCATTTCAATGCCGACTCTATCTTCGCAAATTGAATTCAACCGGTTCATTTCATATACCAATCGTGTCCGATTGTTAAGTGTTAGAAGTAATAAGACGAGTTGGGACTCGACCACTTCATTTCATATATCAAACGGCAATGGTATTGTACATCCCTCGGAGGGGAACATGCTTACTGATGGAGTGATGGTTTATCGAAGATGACGTGGCAGCAACCATTAAAATTTCGAGAATTTTATAACCTCCGAATATGGCCCTAAATATATTACTATAAGAATTGTATTGTTTAAAGTAGTTCGATTATCTTCACCGTTAAGATTTTTTTTTTATCTTTTCATAAAAACAGTAAGACAAGTAGTCACAATTCGGATGTATCCAACATTTATTCAATTAATGTATGAACTTGGATAATTTGGGGGGTCGGACTTCAAATTGATTATCCAAAACATAAGTTATTTGATATCCATTATTCGAATTTGTTTTGATTTTGATAAAAATAAAAGGGTAAACTAAATTGATAGTCATCAAACTTTCAGAGTGTTTTTACTTTGATTATCAAACTTTTAAAACATGCATTACAGTTAGTGAACTTTAAATTTGCTTTCATGACGGCCACTGTTATAATTAGAGGTGGCAAACGGGCCATTCGTTTCGATTTCGGTTCGGATCATTTCAGGTCTGACTATATTTGATTTAAGTTCAGTTCGGGTCTAGTTCGTTTTAGTTCGGGTCTATAGTGATTTTGGTTCCGGTATCGGGTCAGGACATCGGTTCGGTTGACTTTTTGGTGAGTTCTGCGACAGTTCACATCTCATCTTTATTTATTTATTTTAATAAATTTTCTTTATTTCGGGTGAAATCGGTTCGGTTGAAAATTGGTTCTGATCCATTCGGTTCGGTTGAAAATCGCTTCGGGTCCATTTTTGGTTCAACTGAAATTCGATTTGATTTTGGTTCAGTTCGGTTTATTTCGGGTTTCGGATCAAATTTGGATCATCATGTTCGGGTCGACTTCAGGTCTCGATTCGGGTCTCGGATCAAGTTTGCTAGGTCTAGTTACAGTTGTTTGTTTAAGAAATGTCAACTCAACCAAAAAAATAACATAGTTTGGTTTCAAGTTGATCCAACGTTTAATAGTGACAAATATAAAAGTTTTAGCTTTAAATTTCTATTGGATCTCCAGCCTATTTTCGTCCTTGGTTCTTTTGTCATTCGATGGTTTCTCTAGTCTAAAAGATCATCAACTTACTCATTTTCTTCTGTTCAAACTCGTCGAAAAACTTTTTAATCTCTTCACATCTCAATCATATTCTAATCAAAATTAAAAACTAAAGCTTTAAAGTATTTCATTGTTAACCTTTAGATCGACTTGAAATCAAACTATATTAATCTTCTGGGCAAATTTATCCTTCCCACCATTGGGATTGATCAACTACCATTTCATTCATCATAAATTTGGCTTTGATAGCGGTTGCAAATGTGGAACTTGAGTTTTTTTTTAAGAAGACTTTAATATGTCACATAAATAGATTTTAATGGATGCTAATGGCAGTAACCGTAATGAAAGCAAATTAAAAGTTTAGTGATTGTAATGTAAGTTTAAAAGTTCAATGACTGAAATGAAAACGTTCTAAAAATTCAAAGACTACCAATATAAGTTGCCTTAAACAAAATTTAATATTAATTTTCTATATAAATAAAATATAAAACATTAATTTATTTTTAATAAATCAAAGATTCGAATCCGAACTAGGCTAAAAATTTAAACACTCAACAAAATTGGAGTTCCTTTAATATTATCACGTCCATAAGAGAACCCCAAAAGAAAGTGGACGTGCGACATCAGTTAATGGGGCTAACTATCTAATTTTTTTCAAATCACAAGTCCCAAAGTGGGCTTTCTCAACCGGGCCTGTTAGTGGAGTAAGGAGAGGAACAGATCCCCTCGGACTTTTCTCAAACTTTGCTCTTTGAATTATTTTGATCACTCGACTTTTAAAATGATCTATTTTAACATTAAATTTTAAACATTGATCTATTTTGGTCACTCCACAATTAAACCTCTTACACTGTTATGACGTGAAAATAAAAAATGATAAAAATATATTTTTTAATACACATCATTAAATAAAATAAAAATATTTAAATTTTAAAAAATCAAAATTTAACTCTCATCCTTACCTCACCCGCCATCCTTGTCGCCGCCGCTCACTCCGACGAACCGAGGCTACCACATTGCTCCTCATGTCCTCTTCCTCTCCCTCAAACTGATTTTCTCCTCAAACTACTCGAAACCCACGAAAACAACCCAAACGTTTGAAACTTGTCAGTGTTGGATCTACACTGTCCACCGTTGGATGGCTTTGGTTTTGAGATAATGTCAGTCTTTATTGTACGAACTGTACTTTGATAGTTTAGATTTCTGATATGATGCCCCGGTTGCCGGCGGCAAACCATGGCCGAGAGATATAGTACCTCTCTTCACTTTCTCTTCTCTTTTTTTTGTATTTTATGGATTTTTCTTTGTTATTCTGTCACTGTCGTTGCTGCTAATTATTGGGGTACGAGGCTCGATTGAGTCTTGGGTGAGGGTAATGAAAGCTTGGGTGGTAGTTGAGGGGTGCCGATGGTAATGGAGTTTTCAATTTTGAGATTGGTTTGCTCTCGTTTTTGGTGAGAATTGATATGGGTGATAGTGCCGGTGAAGGGTCTAGTGGTGATTGCTTGAATGGGGCACGATTGAAGGCTCAATGGTGAAGGATGCTCGGTGGCTACATAGGTAGGTTTAGGTCATCATTTAGGGGCAAATGGGTGTGTGAGAGGTTGTTTTTGGTGAAGGTTTAAGATGGGGTCTCTCGATTTTGTGTCAAGAGGTGGAGGTTGGTGAATGATCGATAGTTTAGGGAGCAATGGATGGACTAGTTAATGGAAGTGATGGTAAGTTATGGTTGGATTCTGTTTGGTGGAGGTTGAGGGTGACGGTGATGGAGTGATAGAGAATGGTTTCGGTGATGATGCTCCTGTGTATGGCAGTGGGTGTTTAGGGAATGAGTGGGGTGAGGGTGAAGGAGGGTGAGGTGAGGATTTTGATTTTTTTTTAATTTAAATATTTTTATTTTATTTAATGATGTGTATTAAATATACATTTTTATTTCCACGTCGTAACAATGTTAGAGATTTAATGATGGAGTGACCAAAATAGGTCAATGTTTAAAGTTTAGTGCTAAAATTGATCATTTTAAAAGTTGAGTGACCAAAATAGGTTAAAGAGCAAAGTTTAGTGATGATTTTTGTAATTTACCCTATTAGTAATTTAGAAATTACAAACACAACATTGTTCGATTACTCGTTCGATATTTGAAAAGAATTAAATAGAATTATTAGACCAAAAAATAATATTGGTTAGTATCCACTTACACTATGTACATCTCAATTACTTTTACATTCTTTTTCAACCATTGAATGAAGGTAAATAAATGATTAAAATTATTTTCTTATCTTTTTTTCTTGTGATAATCTTCTAATTTTCTATTGTTAATCTCATCCATCTACTCACCTTCATCCAAAGTTTAAAAAAAAAACGTAAAACTTTCGAGTTTTACATGGTGTAAGATGATCTTATCTCAAATAACATACTAAAAATTTAGACCCATTTAAATATGGATCGAGTTTAGACTCTAACTTTAGGACCCCAAACATTGACCCGTCTTATTTTAATTTTATAATTTATTATTTCATTTCATTTTTATTTTTATGTAATATATAATTTTGTAATATAAACATTACAAAATAGATATAAAGATATATTTAGGTTTCAACGTTTACACTTATTTATTAAATTGGACCTTTTTAAATTTATCTAATACGACAATCAACAGATAATTTAGAATTAAATATATTAAAAAAATAAAAAAGGTATTATAGAAAAATAATATATATATTGTAAAAAAATGCATGAAGTATAAATGGACTGCTAAACTGGATGCTGACGAACAAATGACATTAAAAATCTAGCATTTTAGTCATTCTTTATTTTAAAAACAACTATTCGACATTTTTTTGAAAGGTTAAAGGTTAAAATTGATTTCTTTGAAAAATTGAGGACTAAAATAATAAAAATTATAAACATTAAAGGATAAAATTATCTTATATATCAAAATATTTTAATTTATCCGTGTTTAAATTTTTAATAAAGGAAAAAACATATAAATTATTAAAAAATAAAAAATATAGATAGGCCAAAAGTAAGTTTCTCTCAATCTTTTATCATTATGGAGTATGAATTAATCTAGACAAAATTTGATGCTTATATATCAAGTTATCCCAAGCTTATAAACTTGAAACTGTAGTAGTATTGTACATAGGTAGGAAGAAATTATGCCCGATTTAGCCGCAAAACTTTGCTTTTTCTTTTGTTTTGGCCGTCAGCGGAGGCGCCAACTTTGAAGTTAGTTGTCGATCGCTAGTATTTTTTATTTTTATGTTATTATATATTTTTTTTAATTTTTAATAAAAATAACTCTGCTTTTGTAGTACGTATTTCTTCTGCCTTGTGGTACGTATTTCTTTGTCTTTTGGCACGTTTTTTGTCTTTTTTTCCTTTTTTATTATTCTCAGGGTTAGATTCGACATCACATGAACTGATCAAGATGACACTTATTTGGTTATCCTGCTGACCTTCCCTGTTTGGGCCCTCGAATTGAATTTGGATACATGATTTGCGTTTGTGGATGGTTTTATCACGATGCTCGGCTCTAATTTACGGTTGTCGGTGGTCTTTCAATAATTTAATCACTTTTTTGGTTCGTTTACCGATGCAGCCAGATCTATTTGTATTTATCTTTTGTTCGAGTATTTTGATTAGATTTTTAACATTTTTTTATATGGTCATGTATGATCTCAAGTGGCTAGTTGTCAAAGGTTCCAGGAAAATAACCAAATTATGTGTTTAGTTTGCGTTACTAGTTGTAATTTCTCATTGTAATTTGGATATTTTTGTTTTTCAATAAAACTAGCAACTTTTATAAAACAAACCGTAAAAAAATAATCCATCAAATTAGTAGACACTCGAAACATTATCTACTGGCTTGTGTAAAGAGAGAACCAATTTGACATTTTCAGTAGGAGAAAATAAATAAAGTAGGAGACGAGAGGCTAGTATAACGCTTCACGCCCAGAGGAAGATGCTTTCATTTAGCCTATGCCTGCGTCTTTTTCCTTTTCATAATAATAAGGTAAGCATCTAACTCTCGATCCAGAGCTAGTGCTTCAACAATCAACTGAGTTCAGAAAGTTAGGTTAAGACGTCGACTTATACATGATCACTAAATTATTATTGTACCAAAAAATTTAGGGGCACAACCCTCTCATTGTGTGAATGGCCCCGTCTCTCGTCTATACACAACCTAAACTGCATTTTGTGTTGGTTACCGATTATTGCTGATTTTTTTTAAAAAAATTATTTATTTTTGTTCTCAATAGGAATTTCTTTATTTTAGATGTCTCCTTTTTCATATGTCTTGATGTGTTTTGTTTCATCTGTCTTTGTGATATAATTTTTTGCTATCTTATGGTACGATTCTCGTCTATTTTTGTGGTAGTTTGATGTTTGTGTAGCGATCATCACAATGCAAGTCCCTGATCAAGGAATGTCGACGGTCTTGTATGGTAAGATTTCCTTTTGTGACAATTTGTCAATATTTTTATAACTCTTAGCGAAGTAGTCTACAATATTAACTTTGTTGATCACTTCTCCTACATCCCTACTTAAGCGTTTAATTAGATAAAAATTAGGAGATTTGTTTACTGAATTTTTATAAAGGTTGAATGATACAGTAAAGGGAATGTTTTGACCTTTTATTTTCAGACTTTTTAGGTTTGTATGTTTTATTTTTCATTTTATATAAAATTTCTTTATAAAAATAGTCGGTAAATTGTGTGTTTCGTTATAAGTTTCTCTGTTTTAACAAAGTTTATTTTTTTGTTAAAAAATATAAACTTAAATAAAATATATTATTAAAAGAGGTAAACATAAATTTAGGGTAAACTACACAAAATGCCACTAAAACTTTAATTTTTGTATAGAAAATACCATTGAACTATAAAGTGATACTATTATACTACTAAACTTTGTTTTTAGCTACTATTACACCACTAAACTTTGTTTTTGATACTATTATTCCACTTGACTGTTAAACTGTAACGGACCGTTAAATGTAAAACGGCGTCATTTTGTTAGAAAAAAATTAAGAAAATACTACATTTAAGGAGGCTTGAACCAAGAACCTTTAGGATAAAAGGTTTACACCAAACCACCAAGGCAACTTAAAGACTTGATGTAATCCTAACCAAAATAGTATATAAATAATATTGCAGTTGAACTTAATTTCATTTATCTCATGATATAATTTTATAATATTATAATATAACTTTATAAAAATATTAACTTTATAAATAAATATTACTTATAATTTATATTACAAAACTAAAATATTTTTTATAATACATACAACTGAACCCTAAACCACAAACCATACATGTAACTAACTAAACTACAAACCCTAAACCCTAAATATATACTTAAATATGAAATCTCAAACCTCAAACCCTAAATATATATAACTAAATCCCAAACCCAAAACCCTAAAATTAAAATATTATTTATAATATATATTATGATTTGTAATATAAATTATAAATAATATTTTAGTTTTAAGGGTTGAGCTTTAGGGTTTATGATTTAGGATTTAGTTATATATATAGGGTTTAGGGTTTGAGTTTGGGGTTTATTTATATATATTATTTAGGGTTTGTGATTTAGGATTTAGTTATATATATGGTTTAGGGTTTGCGGTTTAGTTACATATATGGATAAGGTTTGAGGTTTAGTTATATATATTATAAATAATATTTTAGTTTTATAATATAAATTATAAATAATATTTATTTATAAAGTTAATATATTTATAAAATCATATTATAAATAGTATAAAATTATATCATGAGATAAATGAAATTAAGTTCAACTGCAGTATTATTTATATATTATTTGTTTTAAGATTATATCAAGTTTTTAAGTTGGCTTGGTGGTTTGGTGTAAACCTTTCATCCTAAAGGTTTTTGGTTCGAGCCTCCCCAAATGCAGCGTTTTCTTAATTTTTCTCTACCAAAACGACGTCGTTTTGCATTTAACTGTACGTTACAGTTTAAAGGTCGAATGCTTGAATTGAAGCCAAAAATAAAATTTATTAGTATAATAATAGCAAAAAATAAAATTCAGTGATATAATAATATTATTTTATAGTTTAGTAATATTTTCGGCTTTTTTGGGGAATAATCTATCCCTAAATATAATTTGGGGATGTAGGGGACGCTGGGCTATATTTGGGGAACTACGACAATAAATACAGTGTTTGGGCAAGACGCCACCTTTTAATTGTGTATTATTAAAAATTTAAACTGTCATAAAAATGCCACATGCAGGTGACGTCTTAAGTTAAATTTCAATGTTTGAGCAGCGAATCCAGCGAGCTCAGCCAGCTGCAGTCAACATGTCAGCCTTTTGGAGCCGAATAAAGCTGGCTCGACAAGACGCCATGCGCATATAACGTTCAGGTCTGCAGGATTCCCTCAAGGACGCCATCTGAAGGTGGCGATACAAATCTTGGACGCCGTATGCAGATGGCGTCTTGCCCTGGATATATATACAAACTGTCGGACGGGGCAGTTATATTCTGTTTTCTTTCTTTCTGTTTTAAAATTTAAGGTTTGAGAGAGTTTCGGGGAGGCTTTTGGAGAAATTAAGAGACTCGTTCGATGTAATCGAATATTTTGAAATCGGGTAAGTGAATTTAAGTTAACTTTTGCAGTATGATACAATGTATTTTTAAAAATGTATTTCTAATATGTTGGCATTTCAAGTGGAGTTGATATTACGATTGATTGTGGCACCGAAAATATTTTTGGTCGTTGAGGCGAAACAGATGATGATTTCAGCGAGGACGGCGGAAATGTTATATCAATGGCAGAAGATGATGATGTCGAGTTGCTTGATACTGATGATGTTGATGTTCTTAGGACCGCTGCTGCTCAGGGACATGATCTTGACGTTGAGGAAGTTGTTTGGGCAGCAGCGTCTGCTAGATATAGATTGGCCGACGATACGCTGATTTGGGGTTACGTTCAACCGGAGCCCTAGCAATTGAAACCCAATCTTTCAGCTTACGTGCCTCCAGTCCACATGTATGAGGTAGTCTATGCTGCAATACGGGATCCAGAATATGAGGCACGTGTATTTTATCATTCTTCAGCTTCAACCGATGGAAAGTTAGAACTCGGAGCTTAATTCGATACAAAGAAAGATGCTCAGCTAGCAATTAAAGAGTATTGTGTCAGACGCCATATGCAATCTTGTGTTGCTGAATCTGATAGCTTAACATATTGCGTAAGGTGCTTGAATTATAAGAGCAAATGTAACTGGAGGATAAAAGTTTCATATATGAAACAAAAGAAGATGTGGGAGGTGAGAAGGTTTAATGATCAACACTTTTGTACCATGACTTTAATCTCACATGATCATATAAATCTTGACTCCAATTTGATATGCGCTTACACAAAGTTGTTGGTTGAGAAGAATCTGAAGATTGCCATTGCAGTGTTAGTAGCATCGATCCTTGCACAGCTTGGATATATCCCATCTTACTATAAGGCGTGGATGGCAAAACAAAAGACGATAGCTCTTATTTACGGCGATTGGGATAAATCATATAATGAGCTACCGGCTTTATTACAAGCAATGCAAATATTTATCCCATGAACTACTGTGGAGTACGAAACGTTGCCGGTGGTAACACTACAAGGTGAAGTAATTCTCGAAAAAATATTCAGTAAGTTATTCTGGGCATTCCAGCCGTGCATTGAAGGATTTGCATTATGCAAACGTATGATTCAAATAGATGAAACATGGTTGTACGGGAAATACGGGCAAATATTGCTTATTGTTGTGGCGCAAGAAGGAGACATGAATATATTTTCAATCGCCTTTGCCATAGTTGAGAAGTGATTTGTATGATTTCTGATAGAGGGTCTGCACTGTTATTAGTAGCCGATCAGCGCGGAAGTTTATGGAGACCTCCACATGCTTATCCAGCCTACTGTGTACGGCATATTGCTGCCAATGCAAAGACTCAGTTCTTGAGCAATCATATTTGTCAAGAAATTTTAAATGCAGGTAAGGTGTAATTTGTTATTGTCTAAATTATTGATTTATTTATGTATGATATTTTGTCTTGCGTTTACTAACTAATATTTTACGAGCATGGTATGAACCTGTTCGGCCAAGGTTCGATGCGAAGTTTAGTCATTTTATAAGGCACGGACAACATGTACATAATTTTGTCGCTAACATTTCAAAGGAACGATAGTCACATGCCTATGATGAAGGTCGACGTTAAAGCCATATGACCACTAACCTTGCCGAGGCTATCAACTCTGTGTTGAAAGTGACACACCATCTCCCAATTGTCAGTATTGTTTGGGAGATGTACTTCAGACTGGGCAAAGTGTGGTGCAACAAAGGGAAGAAGGTCAACTCTCAAATAAATAGGGGACAACAGTGGTCTGAAACTCTCCAAAAGAGTATGAAGAAACTTCAAGAGTAAGCAAGCGGCATGAGGGTGGATTCTTTTAACCCCAATAATGCTGAATTTAATGTCCAAGCCAAGGTTCGCCCGAACGAGTACAAATTTTTCTGAGTAAACATGCATGTAAGCTGGTGTGACTACGACTATTTTTAGGCATATAGATACTCGTGCTCTTGCGCAATCGCCGCATGCATGTCTGTATAGACCCATATATGTTGGCAGATAATTGTTTTAAGCTGCAAACTATGTCAAATATCTACAGACCTATGTTTAGGACGATTCCAAATCAGGAATATTGGCCAACATATCCAATATACGAAGAATGGTTACCAAATCCCAGTCTTCGAAGAAAGCTAAAGGGTCGACCGACTTCATTTTGTATTCATAATAGTATAGATGATCCAAATAATCGAGAGGGAGTTCAAATCAGGCATTGTGGACTTTGTTGGGGGCAGGTCATACGAGAGATAAATGTCTGAATCGTCCCAACTATCGTGTCGGGCTGTCACAGTAATTTGTTTCGAATTCATTATGTACGCACTATTTTGATTGCTTTTGGAAATTTTAATTAATGAAGTAACGAAACATTTTGAAATTAAGTGCGTTTGTCCTATAATAACAAAAGAATAAAACAAAATAAATTCCAATTATAAAAATTTAAACGACATAATATAAAATAAATAAAAATTTCCAAAAATTAACAAACTCAAATTGTTCAAAATAAAAAGGTTAAACCGACATTATTAAAATATCCCAAAAAAAGCAGTAACCTATTTTCTCCTCCTCCTCGACAGCTCTTGTATGTACAGAGAAGATGTATGATCATACCGTCGTGGGGGTTGAGCCATCCTCCGTGGCGATTGTGGGTCATCCCGATTCTGCTTGTCTTCGCCTGGGTGGTCATCCAATAACCGCATAGAAGGTGGTGTCGCGTACATATCGTCATCAAATAACGGAGTGGAAAAGGGCGGACTAGGCAAGTATAGAAGTGGTTGTTGAAACGCACTCACTCCAGATGATACAATATTAGTGCGCTGCGAACGGGACATCTGGGATCTTTGTAGTGCTCTATCCCATGGATTATCATAATTATATGTTCCCCTACATGCCTTAAGGGTACACTTGAACTTCATGATGACCAATCTACGGGATTAATTGGTGGCGACTGCAGATTCTCCACATGCTCAGACGATCTGGCTTTATGCTGATATAAGTACCTACGCTCTGTATGTCATCTCTGACTCACTTCGATAGGTGTCAGGAATGGTTTTCCGTTGTTATAAAACCATTCCATATAGTCTGAATCGTCACGAAAATCATCTTCCTGGACTAGAGTCACAGAAGATGGCACATATAAATTCCGGTTGTTCCAACGAGCAATGAAACTTTTTTTCTTGCGCCTCCAGTTATTATCAAGCCTAATTTTTTTATCTCCAGTGTGAATATCTTGGAGATCAATCGGATGACCATGAACTGGTTGATGATGCCAGAACTGTCGCAACACTCGATCAGAACAATGAAACTCAACCACAAAAAAATGGATTCACAGTACAACTGTACCCCAAAATGTAGCATCCTCCCGCACATATTGGGATATGCAAGACTGTACTTTCGCATCTTCGTACGGCGTCCAAATGAACTGTCAAAAAAATTATATTAACATCTACAAATATTGAGGTACGCAAGACTGTACTTTAAACCAACTTTCATACCTGATTTTCCCTTCAGATTCAATCTACAGTCCCACGTCAACAACGTTGTTGTTCACCACCCCCGCATTTCTGAAATTATGTCGCCACTTGCACGAAAACCAAAAATACAATATTTAGTAATTCGAAATAATTTTAATAAAAAATATACATATCATAAATTTTTATTTTAGTATTACCTTCTAGCAAGTGGAAACTCAACTGGGTTATTGACAATAGGTGTCAAATATGGCAGTCGATACCACGCCCAAGACTGTAGTAAGATAAGACATCCACCAATATCGGATATCTTATTCCCATTTCTAATAATAACAGCATTGCACATTTCATGGTATAAGACCGCCAATATCGCAGAGCCCCAGCTATACGAACGAGCTTTGGTAAAACTTTCCAGCAGTGGCAGATACTGCGTGTGCGCAAGATTACCGGATTTATCCAGCATCGATACCCCACCAATGAGCTGCAGGATATAAGCACGTGTTCCGCATTCAATTTCTTCAAGGGTTGAGTCCTCGGTTACCCTGAATGCATTCTCTAATCAAGTTAGCTTCATACGTAACCCTTTCGTGTCAGTTTCTAGAGGAATTTTCCCGAGGAACTTGCACATCGCATAGGCGTTGTAGTTATTTTTTATGGGGACACCGAGCTGTAAAGCTACATCTTGTAGGGTTATCGTGAACTCCTCGACTGGAAAATGAAACGTGTAGATCTCTGGTCTCCAGCGTTCAATCAACTCAGTTATCAACACCGGGACCACCTTATAGCCACGCAAAAATGTCGCATTATAAAATCTTGTCTGCTGTAAGTAACGAACAATGCGACCAGATGGTTCTTCCGTCATCGTCCCTCGACGACGAAAGCAATTCTGATCGCCCTACGTTGAATAAGTTAAATTTAATTCATAACATTGTACAAGTGACATACATTACTTACTCAAAGATAAATAAATAAGTTACAAATTACTTACACTGATATAAGATGAAATGTGCATATGGTCTAACTGCAACAACTGATCAGACGCCATATCTTAAATTTATCTGCACACCAACTAATTTGATTATTCATATTTATAATTTTATTCGAATATACCAATATATGACTTTATTTATTAGAAACCATTCTATTTGAAATTTTATTCGAATATGATTCCCTTAATTATTCAAATTTTTATTCTCGAATATACCTATAATTATTCGAATATAATTCCCTTAATTATACCAGTTTCTGTTCTCGAATATACCTAGAATTATTTGAATATGGTTCCCTTAATTATAGTAATTTTTGTTCTCGAATATACCTAGAATTATTCGAATATGGTTCCCTTAATTATACTAATTTTTGTTCCCGAATATACCTATAATTATTCTTATTTATATTAAAATATCCAAAAATATTTTATTACTACAGACATTATAACTTTATTCGAATATAATTCGACTAATTATACTAAAATTTTCTCGAATATACCTTTACCCCTAAAATATATTGTTATTAATTTCTTTCTAAATATTCAAAATCTATATATCTTTCCACATTATCATAAATTCGAATATACATTTTCTCAAGTATACATTTTTCATTTAAAAATGTATTCGAATATACCTATATATGGACTTTATTTATTATTAGACACCATTCTTTTTGAAATTTTATTCGAATATACCTATATATGACTTTATTTATTAGACGCCATTTTATTTAAAATTTTATTTGAATATACCTATAAATGACTAATTTTTGTTCTCGAATATAATTATCTAAACATTTAACATTATAGCTTATTAATTATTTTTAAATTCTACAAATTAAAATAATTCAAATTATAATAATAATTCTATATACAAATCAAATAATTTATGAAACAATAAAAATTTGATAAACCAAATTACTATACTTAATAATAATACAAATAACATTTTATTCTATATAGCATTAATTTTCCTACAATCAAAATTATTATTATCCTCAAAAAATTCTAATGCATACATTAATAATTTTATAATAAACTCTACATAGCTACATCAATAAAAATTCCTAAAAATATTCAATCCTTATTATTATTATCCTAAAACATGGGAAAATATGCATAAATTAATAATTCTATTATTATTACCCTAAAATAAAATCTTTCTACATATCTACAACATTATATCTATCTACATTAATTATTTTTAAATTATATAAACCCCAAAAAAAATAAGTACCTAATCAACGAAAATGTACTCCAAATGCTTCCCTTGAAACCTCTTGCAACAAAAAATTAATAAGATTAATAAATATATTATTCATAACAAATTAAATAATTTATAAATTAACAAAAAATTACATACCTGATTTTCCCCAATAAAAAACTCTTTCCCTAAATTCTCTACGCACAAAAAACCTCTCCCTCACCAATTTTTTTACCTACACTACGCATTCTGTCGTTCCAATTTATAGGCAGAATTCGGGTGAAGACGCTACCTGCAGGTGGCGTCCTCACTTAAATAGGCGTAACTACATTGCCCTTACCGCTGCCCAAGTCAATGCGGCAGTAATTAGCTGGATTACCAGCTCAATAACCATTCTTTAATAAATACGCCACCTGCAGGTGGCGTCTTGTTGGCAATTTAAATTTTTAATAATAAAAAATTAAAAAAGATGTCACATGTAGATGACGTCTTCAAATTATTATAGTTTTTGCCGTAATTTCTAAATTATAGAGCATCGTGCCTTACATCCCAACTTTCACTTAGGAATGGATTATTCGCCGATATTTTTTATACAAAAATTAAAATTTTATGTAGTTTATCTTAAATTTTAAATATAATGGTTACGAGAGCACCCAAAAAATGCCTTTCTTTTCATGGAAGAAAATGATGTCTGTCAGACATGACTGAAAGCAAGCTGTATTCTGTCGAGCAGATGGATTCCATTATCAAGACAGGGAGGATAAAAGCCTCTTAAAGTTGAAGAAAATATATGCAAGAATAAAACAAGCTGCCACAATCTTTTGACCTTTTTCAGGTCCATATAGTTCAGAGTTCACACACAAAACTACGTACCTTAAATTATGTAAAAATTGGTAAATGTAAAAAAAGAAAAGCAAAAACAAAATTTGATAAAAAAAGCAAAAACGAAGAACACCGTAGCATGATATCATTGCAAAATTGCCTAATTAAAACGAGTACAGTCAATCTACTAGTGGTATTTTTTTTCAATTTAACATTGGTAACAAGTATTGGATTTGGATCTCAGTACTTAACCCTAAAACCTTGACGAACGCTGATAGTATGAAGAGCGTCATCTTCACCGGGAGCTTTGCCTGACCGAACAAGCAACCACCTGCGCCCACTGCTTCAGCCTTGTCTTCAGCGTCTGCGGTGGATCACCTTCATCGATCATCATCAAATAACAACATCAGAAGATTAATTCATTCCAAGAGATTTAGGATAATCGGAGTTGAAAATATTGCTCACCAGGGCCAAAGATGGTGTTGGGGCTGCCAACAGGGGAGGGGATACTATCACAATCGGAAGCACCTGAAATAGACGACACAGACCTGGATGCGACGTCGTTATAGTTCTTGTTAACAGCGTAGTAAAGACCCAGAGCAGGCAGAGTATGGGATAAACGTTGATCCAACTCGGGGGAGTCGAACTCAAACCCGAACCCCAACTCGATACAAGCCTTGAGTTCATCAAGGTCTTCGTCTGTCACGCTCTTGCTTCTCCCCTTCTTGCTGTTTCCCTTCCTTCGGAGCCAAGCCTCGTCACGGTAAATGTCCGGTGACCACGATCGCTGCTTATAAAACGGGGCTAGAGGTGGCATCGTCATCGGCGGTGGCTGTTGTAGGGATTCGGATTCTAGACTGTTATTAGCCGGCGGTGGTGGGAGTGGATAGGACATGGGAAGAGCCGCTCCCCCGAGGAGGTCCGGATGAACCTCGCCTGCCGGGATGGGGAGCTCTATGGCTGGTGTTGTATTTGGGGGATATTTGTTTGGAAACGAAGAGGATATGGGTTATAAGGTGGGGTTGAAGCTGATGTGCCTTGGGATTGGTAGGTCTAACTGATGACCTACCGTTATTCGTTTCCTTATTTATTATTCTTTTGGTTTTAAAGAATGATTAAACGTTTCTTAGTTAGAAGATTCGTAATTGTTAAGTATGGTATTTGTTTCCTGATACAAGCAATCTAACAAAAAATAAAAATAAAACTAATAGAATGTAGCTGAAATTAGCTTAGAATCAAGACATAAGAACCTGTAGCTTAATATGAAATCTAGGTTATTTGAGTATTTTGTTTAACAGTTTGAGTTTTAGCTTATTTGAATTTACTTAATTGAGTTTATTTATCAAGTTTAATTTGGTGTTTAAGTAAAACAAAAAGGATTTGTTTTGTTTACCCTTAAGAAGTTTCTTTGATAAGATAACCCAATCTGGATCCCGTGTGACAGTTGTAGTGTCGTATTTATAATTACATGTAAATATATTTAGGGACTTATATGGACTATTTTTTTAATAGTCTTAAAGTATTTACGAGATAATATTTATTTACTTTGATAAATAAAGTTTGAATATTACCATAAGTCTCATTAAAACTTCCCCTACACTTAAATGAAGAAAAAGAGTACCAATGATAGCATTACAGAGAAAACACTCGAAAGAACCTCAACAACATCAAGATAGCAAAAACTAATGACTAAGGCCTATTGTGGTTGAAACGAGATTTTGACTCAAAATCTCGTTTTAACCCCAAAATCATTCCTAAACAAACAATGGGTTGGAATAAATGTGTGTTTGGAACTGAGATTCGAAACCAAACCAAGAAGCTATTTTTTTAGCTTTGGCAGTGTAAAATCCCGTTTAGAAGGGAAAAGACAAATTTACCCCTAATTTATTATCCCAAGCTAGCAGTTTTGATTTTTAGTTTCGAATTTTTTTAACTTTGACTCATTTTTATTTTAAAATTATTATTGATAAAAATGTGAAAAAATATGTTTTAAAAATCTTCAATCAAGTAGTTTAAAATTTTATAAAATTTAATTAATTAAAATATTTAAAATAATTATTATCAAAGTTAAAAAAATTGATAAAAAAAAGTCAATACTGGTCATATTGAGTGAAGCAGATGGAGTATTACATTTTAACATTTTAAATATATAATAAAAACATTACTTACATTCATTTATTTTTTGTTACACTATCATGTCTAAAATAGACATTTTAGCTACTCAAAAGTACTTTTTAACAGCAATACTAAACACTAAAATCTTACAACTAGCTTTTTAAAATTACTTTTAAAGTTGTCATGCAGTAAATCTAAAACCTTATCAGGGGTACAAAAAAGAACGCATCACAAAGCTATTAATTAGAGACAAAGTGATTTGACAATGCACACATAACTTGCAGACAAAGTGATTTGAACACGAGTCTCCTAAAAAGAATATCATACATGATACATATTCTTTGTATGGTATGTTTTTTTATATTCCTCGTTTAAACAATGATTTGAATGGAATATTCTACGGGCTTATTATCATAATATCATTTTTGCCCCTTTTAAGTGTCGAAAGTTTTTTTTCCTTTTAAGTGCCCAAACTATCAATTTTTTTTACTTTTTTTAAGGTTAACTCAAGCACCTATTTTAACAAAAAATTAATAGTTTAGACACTTAAAAAAATATGTACCTAAAAAGAAAAAATGAGATAATTTGGACACTTATTTTAATATTAAGCCTATTCTATATTGAAGTTCCAATAGGAAGAGATTAATGCAAGCACATGGTAAAATGGTCCTAATTAATCATGTTAAGTAATAAACATTTTTAATTAAATTAAGAAATAAGTAACAAAAGGGCCAAAAATTATTAAACAAATTAGCAAGCTTGAAATTTTCCGTATTTATGTGGCATCATTCAAACAAATTCATAATATAATATGTAGATGCTAATGGATTCTTTCAGTAATCAACAGGCGATTAATTAATCAATCCATGTTCAACTTGGATTTTAAAATTGAATATTATAGGATCATCAAACAAACAGGGGTGACCAAATTAAGTTAAAAGCATTTGCAAGAAGGTACAAATCACATCAAAATCAAAGCATTATTAATTCTTCTAAACATGTTGGTTGCCGGCCACAACAGCCCTTTTCTAAGCTCCTACTTAAACTATCTCCTACCCCACACATCAAATAATAATTTCCAGCATATTCCACTGCCCCATTCTTTAGCCTGTCAACAATAATACTAATATATATATATATATATAAAAGTAAAATGCCATTTTTTGTTCAAAAAAAATATCATGTTTGAATGTGGTAGCAGAGTTTCTGGCGGCAGCTTTTCATCAACCAACTTGACAATATAAATTCTTTAAATACTAAAATATTTGATAAAAAGTATAAGCCACCTATGTGGAAGAGAAATATCTGTCAGCTGAAGTATTACTGTGGTGGACCTTGCTTCAATATCAAGCTTCCTAAAAATTGACATTGGCATCAAATTGATGCTGGCTCCGAGGTCACACAGTGCCTTACCCATAAATCTATTGTCAATGGTGCAGGGAATAGTAAAACTTCCCAGATCTTTCAGTTTTGATGGCAATCAATTGAGTATCATTGCATTGCATCCCTCAATAAGAGCGACAGTCTCGAAGTCACCCAATTTCCTCTTTTTGGACAGAATATCCTTCATGAATTTGTTGTAGTTGGACATTTGCTCGAGAGCTTCCACTAATGGTATATTTATTTGAAATTGTTTAAGAACTTCCAAGAAGTGCTTAAAATGCTGGTCTTGCTTGTGCTTCTAGAACCTTTGTGGAAAAGGTGGTGGTGGATAGGCGAATATTGGCTCTACCGGTTTTGCCAAAGTTGCGCTGGCATCAGCTTGAGGTCTGACATCATCAGTGCTTACCTCTTTTTTCTCTAGTTTCATGGGTTTGTCTGCTGGCACATTCTCTTCATCCTGGCAATTAATTGACTGCTTGACAGGTGTCTCAGCCTCGCATTGCTTGCCACTCCAATGAGTCATTGCTTTGCATTTTTCATTACCCTTATGCTGAGCATCTTCCGTATCTCTTGGTAAATTTCTCTAGGGTCTATTGCTAAGTGCATTGTCAATCTGTATGATCTGAACCTCCAAGTTTTGTATATATGCTACTAAACTCTGGACGGTTGTATCATTTCGCTCCATGTACTTCGTCAACGAATTCCCCTGGGTGTTTCTTTGTCCTATATGAAAATTGTTTTTTTTGCTTTCTGCAGCATTGCATTCTGGTTGGAACCTTGCTGTGCATTGTTATTCTAACGCTGGGCATTAAATTGGTTACCTCCCTGACTTGCCCAAGAAAAGTTTGAGTGTTGCTTCCAACCTGCATTATAAGTATTGAAGTGTGGGGTTAAAATTGCGATTAAATTGCCAACATAATTTACCGATAAAAGGTTTGATAGGCATTCATCCACATGATGATCATCTCCACAAATAGTGCGGAATGGTTCTAGTGCCTTTACTTCTCAGATTTTAGTAGGTTGTTGCATTGTCTTCACCATATTAGTGAGATTGGAAATTTGAGCATTGATGATGATAATGCATTAAGCTCTAATTTTTTATCAGTTTTTGTTTCGGTTCCTAGTCTGGCAGTAGGATATTGGAGATCATTCGTGGCAATTCTTTCAAGGATGTCAAAGGCCTCAGTGTAATTCTTGTCTAACAGTGAACCATAGCATCAATAACAGTCCTGGTATGAGCTTTGAGTCCATTATAAAATGTCTCCATTTGGATCCAAGTAGGAAATCCATGAATGAAGCACCTCCTCAACAAGTCATTGAATCGCTCCCAAGAATCATATAAGGCCTCGTCATCAACCTGCCTAAAAGTAATGATTTCACTCCTCATCTTGACATTAAGTTTAGGTGACTGGAATCACAAAATAAATTTCTGGCATAGTTCTGCCTATAAAGTAACAGAACTAGGTGGCAATGAACTTAGCCACAATTCTGCTCTATCTCTCAAAGAAAATGAGAATAGTCTTAGCTTCATTGTCTCCTCGACTACACCAGGTTGCTAAAATAGTTGGCACACTTCCATGAATTACTTCAAATGTTATCTTGGATCTCTAGTATGTGATCCATCAAATTGACCTACATTCAAAAACGTATGAATTATTACTGGTTTAAGTTCAAAGTTTGTTGTATTTACCTATGGACCAATCATTCCTGGCATCAAATTTTCCATGGTTGGTGCCAAGTGTTCTCTGATAGGTATGTCTCCTTTCGCCGCCATAGCATGTGTGGACGGTATTTCTTCATGTATTGGCAGATTTTCTTGATTGTTCAATGCACCATCTACTCTACCATTTCCATTAAGAGCCATTTTTTAAGTTTATTTTTCAACCTACATAGGGTTCTTTCAATTTATGGGTCGTATGGCCAATCCTCCTTCATAGTGTGGCTCTTGGTCATACACCAAGCAAAAAAAAAGTAATACAAATATAAGTAAAAATTAAAATAATAATTTCCATTGCAATCCCCGACAACGTTGCCAAAAACTTGTCAACTTCGCTGACGCTTGGCAAAAGATTGAGTATTCAGTGTAATTATGCAAGTATATAATGTCAAGTGTAGGTTTATTGCGTGCAAGTATAACGGTTAGCAAGTAATATAGCAGTAAACTGAGTATCGTATCCACAGGGATTGTCTAGGAATTAAATGCCACGATTTTACTTATGAAAGGAAAAATGATTTTGATTTGGAATTCATACTTTGGATTCATAAAAAATGACTAAGAAAAAATGTAATAAAAATTCAGGCAGTTTGGCAAATAAGTGTTTTCAGAAGGATGGTTGTATTGGCAAGGGATGTATGGATTTCACACCAATTAAGTTGGTTATTAATAATTTCCATCCTCAGATTTATTATCGAGCAAATTTTAAGAGTAGTATTACCTTTATTGATGGCAATACCCTAAGTTAACCATGATTAACCCCTATATGTCTATAGTGAAGTTTTTCATAAATTAACTTGATGAAGTTTTAATCTATGCTCCTAATGGGTAGATTCACTACCGAATTAAGCTTATCTACTTGAACATCTTCTGTCAAAGTTTCTCTTCTTGGTACCTGACAATTGATCGTTACCCCTTAAGTATGTTAAGATATTAAGACATAATAAGCATACAATGCCAACTGACGTATGGTAAAGAATTTAAGAAAATTGAGTACTAGTAGGATAGACAAAGTTGCCAAGGCATTCAATTATTAAAAACTTAAAACTAATTGAGCTTTCATCGCAAAAATATCCCCAGCCAACTCAAAGGAAATTAGTTCATGGTTGGGGGCCCATCCACAAAATATCGTATCTTAATATCACCATTAAAATGAAAATTAAACTAAGAGAATAGACAAAGAAGGAGATATGTCAATGCAAACCTTCAATGGCTCCAGAGCTCTCAGTCTAAGCTGGCTGAACCATGTTTGCCCTCTAGCTTCCTCTTTCACCACGGTGAAGCCTCCTCTTAGTCTCAATGATCGTATTGCATTAAATAGTTACTAGTGGAAACCCTATATTGGGTTTAAATTTGATAGTCGGTTACGCACTTGAGATAAGCGTGTTATCTTCTCATCTTATTTTGAATTTTATGGTTGACGTGTACTTGGTTCTAAGGCTACTTTGACCGGGCATCAGACTTCATTTCTTTGCCAACCAAGCTTGGCAAAGAAATAAAGTCTAACTTTTCCAACTACGACTTGGCAATTCTCTTCTACTTTTCCTGGTTCATGTTCCTGCGATGCTCTACCAAGCCTGCCCTGCTCCTAACCTGCATCAAAACCAACAAAACAACCCTTCACCCTGGAAAAATAACAACTCTTAACTCCTTAATGCAAATGCATGATTTTACTAAATGCACAAATATACATCTAAAGACAAGAAAAAGCATGGCAATATTTGCATAAAAATTAGTACTTTTGAAGAGTTAACAATGACATTTCTCCAAAAACTAGCATCAATAGATCTTATAGCTTCATCATATGTTTTAGGATCCCCATCTAAAAGAAAGGCCTGAGCTATAGGATCATCAATCAAGTCTAAATTATCTACCTCAGTAATAAAAGAAGTTAAAAAATCTGGTCCAAAGGTAGTAGCTACCCTTTGTATTTTACTACTTCTAGGCTCTATCTTATCATCCAGAGTCTCCTTAGTAGTAGGTATACTAGAAGAAGTAGAGGCATGATTTTCTAATTTTACATCATTGTTCAAGCTAGGTTTCTTAAGAGGAAAAATATTCTCAAAGAAACAACATCACTCGATTCACAAATAGAAAAATCATGCAAAGACATGAACATTTATGCAGGACTATTAGAAGCATATCCAATAAACACAACGTCAACGGTTTTAGGACTGATAGTGATTTTCTTAAAAGTAGGTAATTCTACTTTAGCTTGAAACCCCCACACTTTCAGGTATTATAGATTAAGGGATACCCTTTCCACAAGTCATATGTGGTACAATCTAATTTTTTATGAGGTACACGGCTTAAAATATGATTAGCTGAAACAATGGCTTCCCCCCACATGTTAACAGATAATCCTGAACTTATTAATAGAGCATTCATAATATCTTTTAAAGTTCTATTTTTCCTTTCAACATCATCATTTTGTTGAGGAAAATAAGGTGCAAAGTATTCATGTATTATACCATTCTTTTCACATACCTCTTTAAAAAAAATTAGATTTGTATTCACCACCCCTATCGGATCTAACACGTTTTATTCACCTATCAAGTTGATTTTCTACTTCTGTTTTATAGACTATAAAGTAATATTCAGCCTCATCTTTAGTTCTGAGGAGATAGACCTTTGTATGTCTAGAGCAATCATCTATGAAGGTGACATAATAGTGTTTTCCTCCCTCACTCTCACAATTTTTAAAGTATGCTAAATCAGTATGAACTAATTCTAAAAGTTCAAATTTTCTTTTAGTGACAAACTTAAAGGAAGGCTTGGAATGCTTAGTTTAAACACAAATTTCACATTTATTAAAGCTATTTTCGTCTAGATTATGCAGAATATTCATTTTAATAAGTTTTTTAAGAGAATGAATGTTTCCATAACCTAATCTAGCATGCCACATATCAAGAGATTCCACAATATAAGCAGAAGTGGTGCCTTTATTACTTTTATTAAACATAGTTTCTATTACAAATAAACCTTCGTTTAAATAACTTTTCCCTACAAAAATACTATTTTGGGAAAGTACAAGTTTATCTGCCTTGAAAACTAGTTTAATGCTTGCCTTATTAAGTAATCCACCACTTATTAAATTTCTACGCATAGCAGGTACATAAAGAACATTATTTAAAGCTGAGGTTTTACTAGAAATCAGATTAAATAAAACTTTCTTTTTTGCCTAACACTTCCGAGCTGTTAGAGTTTCCCATGTACACTTGTTCACCTATGGCCATGCCCTCAAATTCGGTGAACATCTCTCGGTTGACGCATAAATATATGGAGGCACCAATGTTCATGACCCATTCATCGTTATTCTCCACTAGATTCATGTCAAAAATCAACGCAACAATGATTTCGTCAGTGTACTCAACTACGTTTATTTGCGACATATATGGCTTAGAACTTGAGACAAATCCAGATTAAAAAAAGTTAGATTTAAAAATAACTTTGCTATAGAAATTGATAACCTTCTCTTTAAACGACTAGCTTTTTCTAACTTCATATGGGCCACAAATTTTTCTAACAAAGTATCTCTCTTGTGTTGTTTAAAAAAGCTACAGAGAACGGCCATGAGCAAAACGTAGTTGAGATAGCATATTATGATTGTCTGTGGCCACCTCTAGTGATAGGCCCCGTCGAATGAAAATATCATACACAATAGAGTCATCATGATTTGCAGTATAAATTCGCTTCTAAATTGTTAGTAAAATTGACTGCAAAATGAGACGTTAGCACTGACAAGATAATATAAATAAATGGATAAAAATTGTAAACAAATAACCGTGCCGTGGTAAACCACTGCCTTAGAAGCGAATCCGTCTCGATGGTATAATCGCTACAATAGACAAACGCCCCATGAGGTTAGCACGGTCTCTCCACGAATTCGTACACCCGAAAACTAAGAACTCGAAAAGTTGTAGAAAACTTTTTTGGAATAAGTATTTGCTCGGAAAAAAAAAGGAGAAATGAGAGTGTAGCGATGTCCCTTTTTTTATATCATCGCTAAAATAAAAACGATGGGTTTTCGAAGGATGTTTGAAAGGTGTTTGTGACTCTTTTGGATATAAAATATTTATTCCGTGGGGTTTTAAAATAAACCATATATAAAAAAATGGAGTCGCCACCGGCCACTTAGGTAGGCCGGATACCATAAAACCAGAGATTCAAAAAGACAGGGTTCGGGAGTCGGTTACGGATGGGGAAGGATTAGCACCCCCACACCGCCCAAAATTGGTACTTTAATAATTACCGCTTTATTAATATTGGATTTTCCGGATTAGAGTGACGATTATTTCAAATTTCGGTCATAATTGCGAATATATTTTAAGGGTCCCGTTACCCGAGAATAAACGCCCAACCACTATCACTACGCTTGATACTGGCCCCGTTTACGCTCAGATAAAAGGAATCCGCATTAACAATTTATATCTCGATATGCAATCTTAGTGGCAAAAACGTAAACATGACGAAACATTTAAATATAATAAATATTGACATACCAGAATATTAATTTAGCATAAATGATATTCTAGACTAAAACATGTATATATACATATTATTCTAAATAATAGATAAAAACAACTATAATATGTCAAAATAACAAGGCAGGAATAAGTACATATAGACAAACAAATATTTCGAAAAGACATGCATATTGGTAATAAAACATATTCCAACATATACGGGTCCACATATCGTACAAAAGGGGTAAATACACTAACATGTAACCCTAAAAAAAGGAAACATACAAATATAAAATACAAAATACGCCATGTACGAATTAACTAAAACATAACATGCTTGATATGAATAACCGAAAAAACATGAATATCATACTTAACACATATATACATAAAAACATGAAATACGAGTCATATACGAGGGTCATAAAATAAAATAATATCAATACATACGATTATAATACGAACAATAATATTTACAAAGAAAACAGGACTGAAATAAAAGGAAAACGAAAGTCAGTGGCAGGAATTAAAGAACGATAATATGTAATTTAGGGACGAAATTGCGAAACAAACAAAACCTAAAAGGACCATAATTGTAATTAGACCAAGGGGCAGACCCAAAGTGAAAAATCCAAAAACGCGGGATGGTTAAGGACGTAATTTTACCATTCAGAAACTAATTCGGTGTAATTTAGGGACGAAATTGTAATCTTTTGAAAAATCAGGGGGACTGGAACTGTGATTATACCATGCGGCAAGACAAAAATGAAAATATTGAAAACGCGGTGGGATTAAGTGTGTAATTTACCCATTTAGTAAAATAAAAACAACTATAAAAGCCCCCCTTTAAGGCCGAAATCAAAATTTTGGCCATTTGTTTCATTTTCTTGTTTTTCAGAGTCTTCTGTTCTTCGTTTTCTCTCGTCTGTTCATATAATACCCAGAATCTGGCAGTCGGCCGCCGTGTTCTCCGCCGCCGGCCGCCGTTAACCGGCACCGATGAGCCTCTAAAATAGACCAAAACATCCCCCTTGTCGTCCTCAACACGAATCCTAGGTTGGATTCAGAGGATATACCTATATTCGCCCTAGATCTAGGAAATACGAATAAAAAAAAAGAGTTCTAAACCTAAAATATAACTACCAGGGGGGCCTTCCCCTCCCTTTAGTTCACCAGATCTGGCTTGTAGAAGCCGAAAGGTTTGTCACCGAGGGGAGGAAGACCCACAGACAAAGCCGGTAAGACTACTTCCTTTTTGTTTCTGTTTTTTTTATTTCGTATATGCATGTAAAGAAACAAGTAAGAACAAGAGACAAAAAATTTACCACTGGACTGTCTTTTGATTATCTTGGAAGTTTACAACTCTCAGATTTTTCGTATTACAAGATCTCTTTTCTCCCTTTTTTGTTCTTACTCTCCCTTTTTTTTCTCGCTAATCCCCGTTACAAAAGCCCCGTTTCATATATATTATTGCCTCTGTTTTTTTGGTTGCAAGTTGCATCTTCCTTTTTTCAGATCTGAACTGACACTTTGCTTGTTGTCTTTGGCATAATCTGAACGCGGGGACTGAATATCGGCGCGGTGACGGTGTGGTCATTCTGCCAGCGGCCAGACGCGTTTTCGGCCGTTAGATCAGATCTGATCTAACGGTCGAGATGGCTTGAAGAACGATCGGCCTGGATGAAGCCTCGATTCGATGAGACGGCTTCAGATTTCGCCACGTGGAGCTCCGCAGTCGAGGAGTCAGAACGCTTGGATCTTACGCGCGCGTGGGATATTAAAGCATCCGCGCGTGGACCACACGCGCGCGTGGCACTCGAACGGTCCATACGTGTGGAACACGCGCCTGGCAGATATTTTTGACCTTAGTTGCATCGTGGCCGTTGGATCAGATCTTGATCCAACGGCCCACAGTTACCTGCACATTGTAATTAAACGGGATTCAGATTTGGGCCAAACGGGCCTTGTAATTGGACTTGGACTTCATGTTTATTTGGGTTTAATATATATTTAATTTTTTCATTTTACCAGCCCAATAATATCAATAATAATATAATTATAACAGCAATACATATATACACGAAAATGTATACTTATATTATACAATCATTAATTAATATAATATTCTAGTATACGTACGTATAACCATACATATAATTAACATAACATCTATATATTAATCAAATACGCTCATACTCTAGATACATACGCGACATACATACACCCCTAATACGTATACATAGCTTATACATGCACACACCACCTTATATTAGTAACATTCATATAATAAATATACATGCAATATTAATATATTTACAAGTGAAAATGAGTGATTACAGTTGCCCCTCTTTGCTTGTTCTCATAGAATGGGAAACAAAGCAAAGATTCATAAGCACTTATTTTTATCAGACTTCCCTGTTTGTAGCATTGGAAAAACGAATTCTTTTGGACATCTCCGCTCTTCCTTGGCTGAATCTTCAGGCTCGTAAGTTCTTCCTATATAGAGCTTCGTCACCTTCCGATCTTGGAGCTACAGGCTCTTTCGACATAGAACCCTTCACTCTGAAGCCTCGAGTTATGAGTCCCTCCTTTCACTTTGAGACAATAAAGCTTGGAGTCCTTCCTATATAGAACTCTTTGCTTTCAACGCTGGTTTCTCCTATATAAAACCTTTTGCAAACTTGATGGATTCTTATTGGGAGTTCCTCCTATATAGATTTGCTAGTCTTCAAATTTGGAGCCATATCCTTCCTATATAGAATTTTTTGGCGTCTAAAATAAGAGAGCTACGGGTTCTTCTTATATAGAACCTTTCACCCTAAGACAATGAAGCTGAGTCTTTCCTATATAAGACTCTTTGCTATAAAAACATTAGGAGGTTTCCTATATAACCTGTGTCATAGGTGAATTGCTTTAGTGGGAGTTCTTCCTATATAGAATCATGAAGTCTTCACCTTGGAGCCATCGGTCCCTCCTATATTTTTTTTTTTTGGCGTCTGGAATCTCGTTAGCTATGTGTTCTTCCTATATAGAACCTTTTACTCTAAGACAATAAAGCTCGGAGCTCTTCCTATATATAGAACTCTTTCGTTTTCGACACAACAGATTTCCTATATAATCTTGCGTGTCATGAGTGAATTGCTTTGACCGGGAGTCATTCCTATATAGAATCTTTGAGTCTTCATATTAGAACACATATTTCCTTCTTATATAGAACTTTCATGGTTTGAAACCTCGAGAGAAGGATTCTTCCTATATAGAACCTCTCTCTAGAGCTTGAAAACATGTGTCTTTTGTATGTAAAAACATTGTCTTCTCATTTGGGATTCACACCGTGATGGTCTTGATGTCTCTTTGGATCTGCAGATAAAATACAAGCGAGGCGAAAACAAAATGCTATGACAAATGAATGAATTGACATGCTCCTAATTCTAGTGATGCTTGACTATTCATGATGCATGAGAGTCAATCTCTGGGTGGGCTTGTTTTGGTCCTTATTTGATCTTGACGTCCGTTTTCTCTTTTTTTACAGGCATCGATACTCCGCCTCACTGTCAGGTTCAACCATCTCAACCTTTCTTTTTCTCCAATTATGATTTGGAATTTTAAAGCGCCAATTCGGGTTTTCACTTTAAAGAGTTTTTTTTTTGCCCTTCTGGTTTTTCAGATGAAAGAGATCTCTTTTGTTATCTCGTGTGCCTTCCTTGGATAGATAGGACATGTGCCATTGGTCATCCTACCTAGTTGTTTAAAGCTTCTCACCTTCCCTAGCCATTATGTAGGGAACTAGAGGACGGAGTTAACATCATTTTCTTTGATCACCTGCATTTTCAAGGTTAAATCATAGTAATGCTCCGAAATCTCTTGTTTCATTATAAGCCTATGTTATCTTATTTGACTAAAATTGACAAGAAGGCCAGGAATGGAAGCTCAAAAACACGGCTTTATTACGATTAAGGGCTTCGAGATATCTTGAAAAGAAAGGTATGACACACATGAGTTAAGTATGAAAATACAAGATCCTTCATTATCTTTGATATGAATGATACATGACCCCGTCAACCGGTGTAGAATTTTTTGCCTGAAGCCTTCTCTTCACAATGTTCATGAAGATGCCCTTCTCTTCAGATATTCAACTTTTCAACTTACCCGAGCCGCCCTCTGCGGGTTTTCAACTCGAGTCCTTCCTTTGCTTCAAGACGCCCGGTTTCGGGTTTTCGTCCTGAGCTCTCCAATTTTTTTTTAGAGATAATATTTCTTGACGACATCAGAATTTACGGGATTTTTCAGCTCATCCCCGTCCATTTCTGTTAGGATTAGGGCTCCTCCCGAGAAGGCCTTTTTTATGACGTACGGTCTACGGATGGTTGGCGTCCATTTTCCTCGAGAATCTTTACGGATAGGAGGATTCTCTTGAGTACCAGATCCCCTTCTTTGAATTCTTGGGCGCATATTTTTTGTTGTAAGCCTGCACCATCCGCTTTTGGTACATAGCCACCATGACAAATGGCCTTTAGTCTTTTTCGTCAATGAGATTTAATTGGTCGAATCGCCTGCACCCATTCAGCTTCTTCAGTTTTACTTCGTTTAAGACCCGGAGGGACGGAATCTCTACCTCAATTGTATTCAATAAGGTACCATACACCAATATAGTAGGGCGTTGCCCCGTTGATGTGCGAATGGACGTCCTATAGGCGAAAAGGGCAAAAGGCAACTTTCCATGCCAATTACCGTAGGTATCCGTAATTTTTCGCTATGATCTTCTTTATGTTATTGTTTTCGCTTCCTTTGCTCCATTCATTTTAGGGACGATAGACTGTGGAATTATGGTGTGTTATCTTGAATTGAGTGCACACGTCCTTCATCATTTTGTTGTTCAGATTGGAAGCATTGTCGGTGATGATCCTCTCTGGCAATCCGTATCGACAAATAATTTCCTTCTTTAAGAACTTACAAACTGTAGTCCTGGTGATATTGGCGTAAGACGCTGCCTCTACCCATTTAGTGAAGTAGTCTATGGCGACCAAAATGAAACGGTGCCCATTGGAGGCTTTCGGATGGATTTGCCCGATGACATCCATGCCCCATGCTGCGAAAGGCCATGGAGAATTCATGGTGTGTAGAGGCGATGGGGGTGCATGAATCTTGTCAGCGTAAACTTGGCATTTGTGGCATTTCCTAGCGTAATCGATGCAATCTCCCTCCATGGTCAACCAGAAATAACCGTATCTCATAATTTTTCGGGCTATAGACAGCCCGTTGGCGTGCGTTCCACAGATCCCGTCATGCACTTCAGCTAAGATTTCCTTCGCCTCCCGGGCATCCACACATCTCAGCAATGTTTGATCATGACTTCTCCTATATAGGATTTCCCCATCTAGGATATATTTTGTTGCCATTTTTCTGAGCGCTTTTTGTCATTGTCGTTTGCCCCTTACGGATACTTTTGAAGCTTGACATATTGCGGGATGTCATAGTACCATGGATTTTCGTCGATCTCTTCTGTATATTACAACAATGAGCAGGCTTTTCAAGCGTCGCATCTCAATGGGCTTCATTTCTGCCCGGTGTTTGTTTTAAACATGGATGCCAAGGTTGCCAATGCATACGCCATCCGATTTTCTTCTCGGGGTAGGTAATTGAAGCTGACCTTTCGAACTCTTTGACGAGCTCTTGGATCCATTCGTGATATTTGACCAACCGGGTCTCTAGTTTCCCACTCCCGCGCAATTGGTAAATGACTAGGGGACGAATCTCCGAACACTCGAAGTTCCTTAACCTTTCTTTCGATGGCTGAGTTCGGTCCCATGATGCAAGCCGTATTCAGCTATATTGTTTGTGCGGAAGAATTCCAATCTGCTAGTGAAAGGATAATAGGCGTCCTCGGGTGAAATTAGCTTTGTCCCTATCCCATGTCCGAGGGCGTTGGAGGCTCCATCAAGTAAAGTTTCCATGACATATCATCGAAATCTCTTCTTGGTTGTGATGCACATCAAGTCTTCATCCGGGAAACTAAAGTTCAATGCCTCATAGTCATCGAAGCCACGACTAGCCGGAAATCTGCACGACACTCCCTTTACTGACTTTACGATTAACATATACGATGTCGAATTCGGATAAGAGCATCCGCCATCCTTCCCGTTAGTCTTTGGTGCTTCCATTAAGAACTTTAATGGGTCTAGCTTGGATATCAACCAGGTAGTATGGTACAACATGTCTTTGTCGAGCCGCTTGGTAGCCCAAACTAGAGCACAACACGACCTTCACATCTTTGGCGGGTACCGTGTTTCGCAATCATTAAACTTCCGCTTAAGTAATAGATGGCTTGCTCCTTTTTTCTTGACTCATCGTGTTGCCCCAGTACACATCCCATTGAATTCTCGAAGACTGTTAAGTAGAGAATTAGTGGTCGACCAGGTACTGGTGCGACTAAAATTGGAGCATTTGTCAGGTACTTTTTGATCTTTTCTAGGGCTTTTTGACATTCTTCATCCCACACGCCAGGATTATTCTTTCTAAGAAGTCTGAAGACCGGGTCGCATTGATTGGTTAATTGGGAAATGAAACGAGAGATATAATTCAGCCTCCCCAAGAAACCGCGGACTTCCTTTTGCGTGCGGGGTGGTGAAAGGTCCTGGATGGCTTTCACTTTATCCGGATCAATCTCAATCCCTCTTCTGCTTACCACGAACCCTAAGAGTTTTCCAGAAGTAACGGCGAAGGTACACTTGGCAGGATTGAGCCTCAGTTGGTACTTCCGTAGTCTTTGGAATAGTTTTCTCAAGTTCTGTAGGTGCTCTTCCTTTGTTCGGGATTTGGCAATCATATCATCCACGTATACTTCTATTTCTTTGTGCATCATGTCATGGAAAAGAGTCACCATTGCTCTCAGGTATGTTGCCCCTGCGTTCTTTAGTCCAAACGGCATCACCTGATAACAAAAAGTACCCCACATGGTTATGAATGTGGTTTTCTCCATGTCGTTAGGATCCATCTTTATCTGGTTGTACCCTGAGAAGCCGTCCATGAAGGAAAACCATGAATGTCCTGCGGTGTTGTCAACCAGCGTGTCAATATGTGGCAAAGGGAAGTTGTCTTTAGGGCTAGCTCGGTTCAGATCTCTATAATCTACACACATACGAACTTTCCCGTCTTTCTTTGGTACTGGTACAATGTTTGCAACCCATTCGGGGTATTTGGCTACCAAGAATCCAGCATCAAATTGCTTTTTCACTTCTTCCCGGATCTTTAACAACATATCGGCCTCATTCTCGAAGTTTTTCTTTGTACTAGTTTGCACTCCGATTTTGTTGGCAATTTGTGCACCACTATGTCGGTGTTCAATCTCGGCATATCTTGATAAGTCCAGGCGAAGACATCTTTGAATTCCTGAAGTATGGCTATCAGTTCATGCTTGGTTTTTGAGGAAATCGTCGTTCCAATTTTTATTTCTTTTTCTCTCTTCTTGATCCCCAAGTTGACAATTTCTGTTTCTTCTTGGTGGGGCATAATCGCCTTTCTTCGTCATCCACCATTCTCTTTAACTCTTTCGGGACCTCAATTTTCTATTTCATCATATCCTCCCTCAATTTCCTCTCGAGACCTCGGGGCATTGAAATTTACTCCAGGATTGGATCCGGTATCATTCATATCGTCAATCATGAGCGACCTGCAATAAATAAGAATGAATTGTATTGGGAAAGAGACGGCTTTACATGAAGGGAATGAATATGAAGAATGCATGAATGGAATAAATGAGACTTTGGTCATTTTTAAGAAAGTGGGGATATTTTCATTTCAATCAAAAAGTTAACATAGGTGCCCCATACAAGAGATCCCCATTGTCTATGGGCAAAAACAAAGGTTGATTCGGAGCATTACTACGATCTATTCTTAAAAACTACAGGTAGATCAATGCAGCTCCGGTTATCAAGTGTTTCCCGGGATGGCAAGGGCGGATGTTGGTCAACATTTTCTTTGCCTCGGTCCTTTTCAGCTATCATGTTGATGTACATCCCCTCAAATGATTTCTTGAGTATTTCCTCTGGTTAAGTTCATCATTTTTTCTTCATTGCCTCTCCAATATCTTGACTGGCTGGTAGAACCCTCCGGAGGCGAAAGTGGCTTTCAAACTAGGAAAGGACATCGACCTCCATGGAATGTCTTCTCCTTTAGATCGGCTTTTCTTTGCTCCTCCTTTCTCTTATATTCCTCTTTCTTGTTGGACACTTGGTTGGTAACCCGATCCTTTTCCTATTTTGGCTCCTCGGCCCGAGTTTCTGCGACGGTCATCTTAGTACAATTAGATAACCTGGGGTAGGGGATCCGGCTTCCCTGCAAACGAATGTGGCATTTACTAGTTCTAATGCTCGGGCAGCATTCTGCAACATCTTCATCATTTTGAATGTAGGGTGTGTCGATGTCACGGAAGCAACAAATTCATGCTCTGCTTCTACGGTGACCAATTTGCCTTCAACTACAAATTTTAATTTCTGATGCAATGATGATGGGACAACTCCTGCGGAGTGGATCCACGGTCTTCCCAATAGGCAGCTGTAAGATGGTTTTATGTCCATCACCACAAAATCGATCACATATTCGGTTGGTCCGATCAATAGGGGCACCTCAATTTTCCCCATTGTTCCTTTTTGCGTACCATCAAAGGCTCTTACCGAGTTGTAGCAAGGCTTTAGGTGCGAACCATCTATTGGCAATTTTTACAGGGTTACCATAGGCAAGACATTTAATGCTGACCCGTTGTCGATCAGTACGCCTGGTAATACATACCCTTTGCAGTGGGTAATGATATTAAGGGCTTTGGTAGACCCCATTCCTCCCTCTGGGATCTTATCATCACTGAATGTGATATGATTATAGGCGGTAATATGCCCTACTATCATGTCCAGGTTTGTTACAGAAATGTCTTAGGGCACAAAAGTTTGATTCAGCACTTTCAATAGCGTCTCCCGATGCTTCTCTGAACTCAAGAGTAATTCCAAACTTTGTGATCTGGCGGTTGTTTCCGTAGTTGTTCCACTACTGTTTGTACTCGCTATGTCTCAAGAACTTTAGAAATTCTTTGGCACGGGCCTCGATTTACGGTTCATTTATCTTTTGGGAGGTTCTTCTCCAAATATCTGCGTAGAGGCTAATCTCTTTGTATTCTTCCCCCTATCTTTTTCATTTGCTCTCAAAGCCTCGGAGGAATAACATCGGCCGCTCCTTGTGAAATGGCCTGCTTCACCAACGTTCAAATTGTTACGGCTTTGTTGGTCTTCCAGCGTAGGCTCTTTTACCTGTCCGTGTGTTACGATTTTTTACGGCATGGTCACATTAGCGGCATAATTCGGGAATTTGTCGCATGTCTTTGAATGGGAATGGAGATGGTTTGAAATAGCGATCTTGGGATTTATCTTCTTTGGTTTCTCCTTGGGAGACACTGCATTCCCTATCTGGAAGAGATGATAAAGGTCTATCCTTCCCGTATCTAGCTTTGGGGCTATCTGTCATGTGTACGTCTGATCCCTTCCCCATGGGTTCCTCAAAGAATTCAATTTGTTTTTCATTCATCAACTTCTGCACCAATTTCTTGAACTCTTCACATTCTTGGATATCATGCCCTTGATCGATGGAATTCGCAATACTTTCCACATTCTTTACGCCTTATTATCATGCCTTTGTTGATCATACGAGCCATGCATAATTGTTGAAATACCCACCGTAAAGGAGACTTGATTTCGACACGTCATCCTTTATCCTCTGGTAAAGCATTCTTCTATGGCGTTTACCCCTCTGCTCCCATGATTAGGTAGCGGGTTGTTGGCTACACTCGGTTCTTCAAACTTCAATATCCCGAGAATCGATTAAGTTACGTACAAGCTTTTTGAAGGCAAGGCGGTTCTCGATGGGATGTCGGGGTACCGTCGTGATAGTCGCAATGTGCGCTTGGATTATACCAAGGCGGGAAGGGTGGATTGACAGGAGTAACGATGTATGGCGGACAGTGCGCTTCATATAATTTGATTGAATTT